>CM067530.1:7070000-7670000 GCA_034509925.1 Hirudinaria manillensis | reverse complement strand
TGGTCGGAGGCATACAACTCAGTGAATGAACTGGACAACTCATTATGTCGAAGCAAATATTCAATTGCTGCCAGCACCGTGCAACGCGACGCTTTGTGGCTCAAGGTTTCCAGGGTTTCTTGTTGCTGCTGTTGTTGTTGTTGTTGTTGTTGTTAAACACGTTTGGTAAATATTTCTGTTTTCATTGACAAAAACAGAAACGAATGTTTTGAAGTTCTTGAACACATTTCAATTTGTCTCCGTTTTTTAGAAACAAGAAAACGAAATCCCTAGAATGTAATTAAAAATGCAGTTTTAAATATGCAACTAAATAGTTGGTTGAATCAATCCTAGCAATTGAAAAGACTTTGAAAATAAAAATCAATCAACAACAATCTACAACAAACATGAAAGTTATAGAACAAATATCAAATGCCTTTTCCTTCGACGCTGATAAGAATTATTTTCAAAGAAATTCTGTTAATCAATATTCCCTTAATATAAATTATTCAAATTATTTTTGAATTACTGGAAATTCAAATCTAATTGGTTAATTGAAATCAATTGCACACCAAATCACTTTTTTTTGAAGTAAAGAATGAGCAATAAAAAAAGGTAATTATCAGCATCACTGCGTTTATTATTATTATTATTTATTATCATTATTGTTGATATTATTATTATTATTACTAATAATATTCATATTAGCTTCGAGTTCATAAGAAACTATCTAAGTAATAAACACGGTAATATCATTAACACATAATAAAATAGTAGTAACAATAATAACGGCAATAATAATAATAATAATAATAATAATAATAATAATAATAATAATAATAATAATAATAATAATAATAATAATAATAATGAGGATGATGACGACGACGATGATAATAATAATAATAAAATCTGGAGACGCGAAAGCAGATCTAAAGAGTATCTTTTCCCGCCAGGAGAGTTCGAAGGTCGTATCCGTGGCAACCAGTGGTTCACTGCAGTTCGACCAATTAGATGTTCGGAATTGGAGCCAACGAAGATCGAGGTGCATAATTATGCATAATTGTAATTAAACTTTCATTGGGGAGCAAAAGTCGAGAGTCGCTCATCAGGAGTTGCTGTCGCCACTGACGCCACTGACGCTGACGCCGCTGCTGCTGACGTTCGGTTGACTCTTCGACGTCGTCAGTTCGCGAAGTCTTCGGACTTCGTTCGTGAAACGTTTCTTGCTTTGCTGGAGTAGACGGAGGGATTTTTATTTTGTTTATTTCGTTTCTATGGAAATGGGCCGTGTTTTGTGCGCTCGTGCGCGCGAGTTTGAGCGCTTGCGTGTAAGAATTGGACGTACTTATACGAGGCTCATGGAAAATAGTGAAGCTGTTTATTATTATTGTTATTATTATTATTATTATTACTATTATTATTATTATTATTATTATTATTATTATTATTATTATTATTATTATTATTATTATTATTATTATTATTATTATTATTATTATTATTATTATTATTATATACATTTTTCCTTCTTCTTCTCGGTTTCATTGCCGGTTAGGAATGAATGCTGAGCACTACCAGTGCTCTCAGCAATTCACCCAAGAACTTTCGCTTTATTATTATTATTATCATTATTATTATTGTTGGAGGTAACATTAAAATGAATAAGATTAGAATTAATTAATGAATACCTTAATGAGTCATACCAGCTTGAACGGAATGATACAAAATATAAATACTGTTCGTACTACAAACAGGTCATCAAATTGGAACCTTTTTCTTGGCAGAGGACAGGAAGTCCTTGTACATGTCCGATCTGATGTATCGGTTGTAACTATCGTTCTTCATGAGCAGCATGATTTGATCCTACGCCCACGTTCGATGACGTCATCAGAACGAAGATAAACGTGTATTTATTATGTTAATTACTTTATTAATTACTTTATTAATTACTTTATTAATCACTTCTCATAAACTAGAAACCTCACCTCAGCTTCGTCGAAACAAAACCTATCGACTCGTTCCTCCATTTTTCGGCGGACATTTTCCGAGACCCTGCAGTCCACGTTCACGGGATCTTTGGCGCCGGGGGCAAGAAACTCCCTGCAGCGATTGACTTAAATTTATTAAAAATAAAATTTAAAATATTTAGTGAATTCAGTGAAATAAGCGAAATTAATCGCTAAATTAAGATCTACTCTTTCTTAAACGATTTTTAATAATTTGTGATCTCGACGTGGATTTGAAACGAACTCGTATATGCGCAAAACGGTTGCCTGGACTCTGCTCTCGGGAACTTTATGGAGCAGTTGGCACGCCTCCCAGAATCTTAAATTAACTTTCAATTATTTAATCGCAAATCAATTAAAAATTAATCAATAATAAAATGTAAATATATAAATAAATTAGCGCTAAATAAATAATCGAGGAATTCTTAAAAGCATGGAAACAACTTGAGGTTCTCAGCGCTGAATTCCTTCTCGAGGAAGAACATAAAGTGGTCACGACCCGAGGTGTCCTTCAACAACTCCCTGATGGAAAAACCCCACTTGCGAACTCTTCTCTGGGGAATGTCCTTCCTTTCAAACCGCAATTAACGAAATTAATAAAATTAATAATGACAACAACTATAATAATAAAAAAATAAAATAATAATAATAATAATAACAACCCTAACCTTAATTTTTTTAATTTTTTAAATTCATCTGCCCTTAATGAATATAGCTCAAAATTGAAAACCTATTTTGACATTTTAAGCCAGGAAACGTAATGAATATCATGTATTAAAATATATATAAGGCCTAAAGTAATTATTACATGATAAAATGCTAAATTAAACACAATAAATTGAATAATAAGAAATAATAATAAGATAATAATAATAATTATAATAAATAATTATGACAAATATAATATGTCAAATGACATGGTAGCCTCGTCATCCCAATATTCGCAGTTGTCCGTAATCCAAGGGTTTGAAGTTTCAGAAGGTGTCACCAGGGGATCGTATTCGAGGTATTGGTCGTTATACGTCATGTAACTGGAGTTGATTAATATTAATTATTATTATTATTATTAATTATTTATTAATATTAATTAATTAATTGATATTAAATAATAATTGTTTGATAATTATTAACAAAATATATTTTGAACCTCTCAACGACTTTTGATATTTTTATTCTGCTCCTTTCCAGCAATCTTTTCAGTTGATCAGTCTTTGTTTAAAAATAAATATATTGTATCACCTATTATGATCAAATTAAAAGGCAACTTAGATTCGTATCTAATCATGAATAAATAAATAAATAAATAAATAAAATAAATAAATAAATTAATTACAGTAATAATTTTATAGTTAATGCAACTAAAATGAATAATAAATAATAGTTAGTTAATAGGAACCTCTTCTTTGAGGTCTCTTGTTGTTCTTGTGGGAGTGTCCTGTCTTTCCATGATGTTCGGAGAGATCGATCCACCGAATACGTTGTACGCTGGCTGCATTGTCGTCATCATCATCGTTATCATCGTTATCATCATCATCATCATCATCGTCATCATCATCATCATCACCATCATCATCATTATCATCACCATCATCATTATCATCACTACTATCACCGACAACATTGGCGTGATGTGACATTAACTCCGTCATAACTTATGACACTAACATAATAAACTCAAGCAATCTTCACCACAAAAAAAATTATTATTGTTATTATTATTATTATTATTATTATTATTATTTTAATGTCACGTGATCTCACCCTATTGGTTGTCCTGGATTTGTTCGTTGTACGGCATGTTTTCTTGATGTCGACTTCCGTCGTGTTGACACAACCGGGCTAAAAATAACCGCCAATGATCTTTAAGGACGATTAAATTGATAAATGAATTTAAATAAGAGTTAAAAGTTAAACTGCTTTGAAATTAACCAGATTTCAATCAAGTGGATGCTAAACATCTATAACATTATAATCTGATGGATGGATGGATGGATGGATGGATGGATGGATGGATGGATGGATGGATGGATGGATGGATGGATGGATGGATGGACTAGTAGAGACAGCACTCACAACAATAACCAGGGATGAACTGATGAACCGAAATTATTCTGATCCTGGTATCGGATTTTCCAACATAGTAATTTGCAATTTCAAATCTCTTATATGAATTTACAAAAATCTGTCTGAAAATCTCTTTTGTAATGCTTCTCTCTTTTATTGCCTATGATTGGAATACTTTAATGTCTATGTTTGGTTTTATAATCTACGTTGGTCAAGTGTTTGTGAACGTAAAACTTAATTTCAACTCGCAGATGTTGTGAAAGTTTCACCACAAAACAGTTTTGCAACAAAACAAACAAAACAAACAAAACAATGCAACATTCGAAGCCCAACTTTAAAATAATTTCAGGACTCGTTTTCGTTGCCCGAGAGAACCAAACAACTGATGTTTCTTAAAGAAAGTCTTAACCACCATCGTCATTGACTTTTATATTAGTTCAGACACAATCTGTTGTTTAGTAATATTCTGCTACTTAATAATAGAGTAACTTTATAGTAATTTTTTAAAAATTGATTTCATATTTAAATAAAAATACGGTCCGAATCGGGTACCTAGGAATGCATCATCATCATCACTACCACCGCCATCATCACCACCATCATCATCATCAGCAGCAGCATCAGCATCGTCATCATCATCTGGACAATTTAACTAACAACAGAATAAAATATTTATTAATTTATTTTGAGTTCAAATGAGGTCATGTTTTGTTGTTTTGGTGCAAAAATAGCAACCGTTTGTGAGTATTACGTTTTCCAGATGTTTACTAAACTTCTACTGTTCCGATGATGCATGATGTTGATGATGATGATGATGATGATGACGACGACGACGGTGGTGATGATGATGACGGTGGAGATGATGATGATGATGATAATGATGACGATGAAGTCGATGGTATAATAATACGATATAAAATAAAATCTAGCTATAATATTTGCTTAAGATTAAAATGATTGCACAAGTCCCGACGATAACTTTTTAATGAAACAATTGATCGCATTTGAAATTAATCTCGAAATAAACACGACCTACTGATTGATCACGTGACGTCTTCACGAATATTATACTCAATAAATCATCCAATTATTAGAGGCGAACAACAACAACAACAACAACGTGACCCAGTTCTCGTGACCTAATTCTCGGCACTGCTATTGTGCAATTCGGGACGGGCGTTGAAAAGGAGGTTAACTTAAGCAGTTGCATCGAGGTCTGCTGACAGGTGCGGAAGTGCAAAGGTCAAGGTGAAATAAACACGCATGTCTGGCGAAACAACCGTTAAAATAACCGATGAAGATTGAGACATGAATACTAATGAGGTCTTGATAATGATGGCTTCAATATGTTTCCAGGTGGAGGTCTGAATCAAAACTGAATCAACATCCAATGATAATATTAAGTTAATTAAAATTAAAAAGAGGAGGAAAATCCACTCTTAAAAATCCATTCCATTAAAAAATTAACAACAAGCAGACGACTTCTGTAAATAATTCCAAGCACTTTTTTTTGTAATTTTGTTGTTATTGTTTTCAAAAAACTCAGGAATGTGGGGAGACAGACTAAAATTTAGTTCATCGTAACGCGAAGAGGTCTTAAAACAGTGGCTTGCAAACCACCATCAGAAGTGTACTGTGAGGCGCTACATAAACCTGCATGATGTATGATTGCAGCGTCGAGATTGATTGATGGGTCCAACCCGAATGAAAACGACAGCAACAACAACAATAAAGCTGAAGTCAAATAATAATAATAATAATAATTGAAAGCAGAACGTAACAAAAAGAGGCGGTGGATAATATAATAATATTAATATTGTTAATAATTATTAATATTAATAATAATAATAATATGATGATAATGATGATGGATAATGATAATAATAATTAATATGATGATATTAATATTAACATGATGATAATATTATTAATAAAAAAGGAAGTGTTAAGTTAAGACAGGCACATCAGTCTACGACTTGTACTGTGAACGTCAGTTGTTCAGTTGTACTGACAACTGTTGAATGAAATCATAAAGTTTAGTCTGCCATAATTGGATTGAAATGGAAACCGTCCTGGAGATGGAAAGGGAATCCCCATCGTAGGAACAATGCACTCAATCACCCCTGGGATTCTCCAAAGAAACAAGAGACTTTCACCTGGGGAAAGCAGGACAGCTGATGGCTACTGATGATGACGACGACGACGACGATGATGTTTTTAAATCAGGAATTAAATGTAAAAAATAAAAAGGATTAAAAATAAAAATTGAAAGAATTAAATTATTAAAAAAACAAAGTTAAATAAGTAGGACGAAATTTGAAATTGAATGATCATGAACTATGGAAAACGACTCGATGTTGATGACGACGACGACGACGATGATGATGCTGGTGATGATGATGATGATGAGGATGACGACGACGATGATGGTGATGATGATGGTGATGATGATGACGATGATGATGCATGCGCTTATAGTTTTCTGTTCAACGGAGATAAAATGATGGAAGACATTATTATTTTTTTTTCGAATTAAAACAAAAATTAAATAGTTTATTATTATTATTATTATTTATTTACTTTTACCATTAAAATTTATATTTTATGAACTGAGAAGAGAAAAATGTCGCTATCATCATCATTACTATTACTATTATTATCATTATTATTATTGTTGTTGTTGTTGTTATCTACATTTTGGAGATTTGTTGAGTCAGAAACATCATTAATATTAATATTATTTAATATAATATAATTATTATTTATTTTTATCATTAAAATTTATATTTTATGAACTGAAAAGTGAAAAATGTCGCCATCATCATCATCATCATCATCATCATCATCATTATTATTATTATTATTATTATTATTATTACTGTTGTTACCTGTATTTTGGAGATTTGATGAGTCAGAAACATTTGAATGATTATCAAATTATTAATATTAATGTTATTCAATATAACATAATTAGTTAATAATATAAAAAATTAATAATTAGGAAATAAATTCTTAAACAATCAAAACAGCATCAGTTTCTAACCGCGGGTCTGTGAACGTCCCAGAAAGCCCTTTCTTGGCTGTCGAGTATTTGACGATCCGACTTGTCTCTCTTTCTGTCGAGTCTGGAAAAATGGAATAATTGCACAAATCGCATAAAACTATTATCTATGATTACGTAATTATGCATGATCCATGTCCAGACGAATTGCAATTCATTTGCTGCTTTCCAATTTTCAAAGACGCCCAACGTAGACCATCACATTCACCGACAATATCATCAACGTCGTCGTCGTTATCGTCATCACCACCACCATCATCGTCGTCGTCGTCGTCGTCGTCGTCATCGTCGTCGTCATCGTCATCGTCATCGTCATCGTCATCGTCATCGTCATCGTCATCGTCATCGTCATCGTCATCGTCATCGTCATCGTCATCGTCATCGTCATCGTCATCGTCATCATCATCATCATCATCATCATCATCATCATCATCATCATCATCATCATCATCATCATCATCATCATCATCATCATCATCATCATCATCATCATCATCATCATCATGAATAGCAAGGACTGACTTGGCCTGAGCGTCGGCCTGCATGCAGATGAACTCCCACTGCCTGGCAAAGGTCTTTTGTAACCTCGACATGTTTTCAGCTTCGTAGTCTGCCAATTCCAAGCGCTGCTTTCCCAGCATCGTTCTCTTGCAGAGATAGACGGCTGGAAATGCGCAAACAAGTTGAGCGTTATCGTCATCATCACTACCACCATCATCATCATCACCATATTCATCATCATCATCATCATCATCACCGTGACCGTCCTCATTAGCATAATAAGTTGTAGTTAATTGCTTTTCGCGTTGCAGTTCGATGCGATGAGGGATGGGAAGAACGAACGAACGAACGAATGAATGAATGAAAGAAAGAATGAATGAATGAAAGAATGAACGAACGAATGAATGAAAGAACGGAGAAGAAAAGACTTTCAACAGTTGCAATCAGCTGTTCACGTGTCCTCGTTTTGTCGGTGTCGATCCATCAACATGGGATCCGTCATCGTCTTCATCATCATCGTCATCATCATCATCACCATCATCGTCATCGTCTTCATCATCATTATCGGTGCTTCATCGTCGCCGTCGCCATCCCTAAGGACATGCAATACTGCTTCATAGTAATGCCCCTCAACATGTACTTCAATATAAACGATGACTTAAGGTGGTGTTGATGATGATGACAATTGACTGCCATGTTATTGATCGCAGCAGTTGATAGTCGTGGTGATGGAAGACAACACGGTTTCTAATTGATTATAAAATCACCACCAACAACAACAACATCAACAACACCATTGTTTCACCTCAGGTGCATTGAAGCAATGCCTCCTTACGTAATGCTAATAATGAATGATTTATTAACCGAGTCACGACACTAATTTCAATTCCATTCCTTCTCCGTGGTTATCCAGCAGCACTATCCACTCACTTCCTCATCCTCCTCCCCCAGCGGATTAGGGGTCGACTCCCCTCTGTGGGGTTGGGGAGGACCATGGTCTCCTCGCAATTTGTAAAACATTTAAGGACATGTCTGGAGGACCCAGGTTGGCAGATTTAATTCACCGCAGGTTCGAACGATTGCCAGAGGTCCTCTAAAGCATTATGGATCCAACAGTGTCACCATCTCTATCATCATCATCGTCGTCGTCGTCGTTGTCGTCGTCATCGTCATCACCACCAGTCTCCACGTCAAGTGAAGATAATCATGACATCACAGCATCCAATTCAAATTAATTCACAATTCATCGGATTAAAATTCATTTCATTAAAAGTTAAAAACGTTCACTTTCAACTCAAAAAACAGAAGTCCAAAAACAACGAATCGAATCAAGAACCGGAAAAAAAAATACTTCGCCGCGCAAAAACAGACAATCACGTTTTAAATTATATTATTAATACCAATGGATAATGTAATATAATATATTATTATTAAAATTTAATAAAAATTACTTTGTATAATAGTTATATTACCATATGAGGTATCCTCGGGATCGGTGTGCATGCTCGGCCAGAAGCACGGAGTCTGGAATGAAGCGCTTATCAATGACTTTTTATTGTTTTTCAACGATTTTCATTATTAATTGTTTTCGTTTTTCTTATCAATTAATCCTACAGATGATAAGGATTGATCATTTGCAATTCAATTATCGGACACGCGGAGGGATGGATAGGGATGTGTTTATTTAGACGGACGGACAGATGGATGGATGGATGGATGGAATGCTACCTGGAACCTGTAGTATGTGCTGTCGTTCTTGAACATGAGGATGTGGTCGTCAATAGGGAAGATGTATCCATGTGACGTCATCATCTGGGCCAGGTGCAGGGCCTCCTCTATTTTTGGTGGATATTAATTGTTTATTTATTACCTATTTATTTAATAAATCAATATATGCTAATTTAAATATAAATTGATTAATTGGAAATTATCCATAAAATATGTCAGTCATTTGCTGATGACGGTAGGAGAAGCACTACCAGTGCTCTCGGCTTTTTCATACGAGTAATTCCAGTAGAATGTGGGCCCAACAAGGAGATTTTCAGAATTTCCGAAGCCTATGGTCTACCTAGTATCCTGGTCCCGATATCAATTCTACACCTTTAGCGAAGTCTTGTCGTAGCGTTCCGAGCGCTCCTACAAATACCGGTACCAACTTTAGATTTCACATTCCACATCCGGTTAATTTCAATCTCCAGGTCCTTGTATTTATTGTAGTTTTTTCAATCTCTTTTTATCGTCTGGGACTGAAACATCAGTTAGAATACATGACTTGGATTTCCCGTCATGGATGACAATGTCAGGTCTGTTGGCCAACATTTTCCTGTCCGTGATTATTGCGGAGTCCCATAAGATGGTGCACTCTTATATTTATCACACTTTTCTTTTCAACAACTTCACGTCTTAAGCTCACGGCACGTAATCAATCAAGTGAATGTAACTGACCACCTTATTATTATCGCTATTATTATTATTATTGTTATTATTATTATTATTATTATTATTATTATTATTATTATTATTATTGTTATTGTTATTATTATTATTATTATTATTATTATATTATTATTATTATTATTATCATCATCATCATCATTATTATTATTATTATCATTTGATTAATAAATTATTACAATCTGTATTGCTGATGACCTGATAAAGATGCATATCTTCTATCTGAACAATTTATGAAATTCATATGCCTCTTTCTAATTATTATAACGACGTAATTAGTATGCAAAACTAGATGTTTAACATAATTTATTCACTAACGACTATCGTCGGCATCCAAGTTCTTCAGCATCCATGAAATCAAGTCAACTCCTGCAGAGACAATGTTGATGTTGGTGTTGATGTTGATGTTGATGTTGGTGTTGATGTTGATGTTTTTGTTTATGTTTTTGTTTATGTTTTTGTTTATGTTTTTGTTTATGTTTTTGTTTATGTTTATGTTTGTGTTTTTGTTCATGTTTTTGTTTATGTTTGTGCCTCTCGATGGAGGCGTGCGTTTGCAATTTGCACGTGTCAATCATCTTTATTTACTGACAAAGCGGTCGTTGTTTATTATTACTATTAATATTAATTTTATCATTATTATTATTATTACTATTATTACTACTATTATTATTAATATTATTATTAATATTATTATTACTATTATTATTATTATTACTATTATTATTATTATTATTATTAAAACTAAATACATATCGGTTACTTGACTGATTAAACTACTTTTTTTTATTATAATAAGAGAATAACCTGAAAAGACGCTCGGTATTTTTGAGATGAAGGTCTTCACGTTCCTGATTGGAACTCCATGCTGGCTGTGTTGCATCCTCGCCAACAGGTTTTCCATCTGTTGTCGCCAACAACTCATTAGCATAATTTATGCTGTCACAACATACTTACACGTAGACGTGTATAATTTATGCTCTTCAGAATCAGATATTTGTCGTCGTGATGGACGGATAGGATAGTATGGGTATGTAATACATAATACATGTAATATAATAGTCCAGGGCGTCGCTTAATATGCAATGCAATGCAATGCATAATTTATTCAAATTAGTTCACTGACCTATATAATAAGGGTATGTAATATATAATACATGTAATATAATCATCCAGGGCGTCGTTTAGTATGCAATGCATAATTTATTAAAATTAGTTCAGTGACCTATATAATATGTAATATATAATATTATATTACCCAAGGTATTTGCTTAATTAATCTTAGCGATGGTTCTGACGTACCCCAAATTAGCCGGAGAAAGTTTGATTCTTAAAAGCATGCATCTCGAGTCAATCATCATTGTCATCACCGCCTCCATCTTTATCATTATCATCATCGTCATCGTCATCATCCTAGTCTCCATCTTTATCATCATCACTGTCATATTCGTCGTTACAGCCTTCATCATCATCATCATCATCACCACCACCACCACCACCACCACCGCCGCCGGATTCATCTGCAGCATCATTGCGGGCCAGAGAAATGAATTTTAAATTCTTTTGGAAGGCGTGTTTAACGCGTGCCACGTGGTCAGTAAATGCCACTTTGCGAGATTAATTATGGAATTAATTGTCGAACGTGTTGATTAAGTGGAGTGTCACATGATCGCACGATCACGTGACTACGAGATCACGTGATCAACCATATGTCACCGGGTGCATTTCTCTTCGCTAGTCCGTCCGAGGTCATTATGTTAGAACTTAATTAAGGACCTAGTTGACTCGACGATGTTGATAATGATGTCAACATTTGATGAAGACGACGACGGTGATGGTGATGGAGACGACGATGGACGTGATAACGATGATGTCGAAAACGTTGTTGCTGTCAATGTAGATTGAAGATTCTTTTATCACTCACGGCTGAAGTTTTAATTTCAGTCCTTGATTGTGAATCATCATTTTGAACTCATACAACGAACCGAGATAAGCGAATGAAGGTGATTGTGGCGAAATGATTAGAAAATGTTTAGTTTGATAATACGACGAACGGGTTTACAAGCGGATTTCAAAAGTTAGGATCCACGTAGGAAAGCAGAACAAATTGTTGTGCCAATAACGCCCCCACATCCACGTAATTAACCCGACCCATTTAGCTGTCGAACTATGACACAATTACTTTTTAACGTTGAGAAGTTGAATTCATCGAACGCCATTGATTTGCTTTCGTAACTTTCGCAACTGCAGAACCTTCAGAAATTATTTACATTTGTGATTGATTTGTTCATTTGTATTAAAATTTATTGCACTTTAATATTCATGTATTTATTTAAATATTAATTAGCAGGATGTTTATTATTCTCATGCCATTTACCATACAGACCTAGGCTGCAAACATTGGAATCCTCGGAGATTCAAACAACAACAATCAAAATTCCACGAGGTCGTTAAAAACAGATAATTAGACGTAAGATGGATTACACTGGCAGTTTTGAGGAATGGCAATAATGGGAATAGCGAATGATGATGATGATGATTATGATGATAGTGACGACGACGACGACGATGATGATGACGACGGTGACAGAAAGCATAAACATTTCTCGTCGATTGAATCGCATAAAAAAGCACGACCTACTTTTCTGTAAACGGCATCGTTTGGGGAGTCGAAATTCCTACTGGCCAGACTGGACAGGCCTCCGTTGGACAAACTGCCACTCAAACCGCAGCCCTGTGCCCCTCCACTGCCGTGTTTTCCATCGAAATGGTGACTCATGGAGAGACGGTCGCGAAGGAGGTCCGTCGATTTCAATCCGAGCGGTCAGCGAAGTAATTGGAGCAATTACAAGGATCGGATTTCGACGAATGCTGCCACTTTTTCGACTCAGTCTTGGATTTGTTTCGTTGATGAGCAATTCACTTTTAAGCGCTTTTCTCGGCAGGAAGTGGATGCGTTGAGACTGGAAAGCAGCACATTCCATGAACGAAAGGAGGACACAGGGAGGAACAACATCATGGTCTCTTCCCGTCCGCTGCTTCGGATGTCGATACACGAACGGTCTTCAATGCGCGTGCCTTCCAAGAGTTCTTCTCAAACGATTCCAGCTTTCACTAGTCATTGAGGTCGACTGATTTCTTGTTATTAGGCTCCCTCTCTCTGCCTCTCTTGCTGCAGTTTCCCGTCGCAACAAAGTCCCCGATCCGCTAAATTGCTCCCATAAACCGAATAGAGTCTCTCCCCTCAATTCTACGCGATTACACGGACGTGAACGCACCGGATAAATTTCAAACAGCTACTTTTGCTTCCCTCGCTAGACGCGCTATAAATTGGTGAAAAATTATGAAAGCGTCCACCGCCTGAAATAATTAGTTGCACTCGACAACCTCTCCAGTCGATAGGAATTCTTTTTTCCATGGGTTTCGCCTTACATATTCGCATCGGATGGCTTGCATAATCCAGTACGCTGAGCGTGCACGCTCCTTTCTCCAGCGTCCGGTTGTGCGCCTCCCTCTCGCGGGCCACGGAGATGCAGTGTTGTGTAAAACTCCGGGAATCGATTCCAGGTCTCATGGATTATTTTCCCCTCCGATCTGCACGGTTCGCGGCATTTTCGCAAAATGGGCCCGGACGAGATCCAATTGCAGGACGTTGACGTAGCAGGCAAATGTGGACGGTTTAAGCAAGATTCACGATCGCTAAGATAAGATGTCGCCAAGTCCCTCCGTCCCTTTTTATCGCTTCCAGCATCAAAAACGGGCAACGCGCGACTCGAAAAGCACGTCGTTTTCGACGATTAGAGAAAGATTTTCGGAGTAAAACTCGGAACACCAGGAACCTCCGTCCGGGTTGCAGAATCGTTGCTTGGAAAGCTTAAAAAACGAGGACTGGATCGTTGCCAGCATTTACAATGTTACTATGTATGATGTAATGTATGATGTAATGTATGAAGTAATGTACGATGTAATGTATGATGTAATGTATTATTACGACGTAGAGTAGTTCTCAAGCAATCGCAGGTAACAATAGTGCAACACAAATTCACGGTAAAACCTGTCGTTACAGACAAAGAAATGACAAAAAAAAAAACAACAACAACATAAGCTTCGCAAAAGTCAAGATCCGAGTTTCGTATGCACCACCGACAGAACAACAACAACGACGACGACGATGACGACGACGACGATGACGACGACGACAGTAGCAACTAATAAAAAGAAAGAAAATGAAGAAAGAAGCATCAAATTAAATTGCCAGAGCGAAAGTTCCTCGAGTTTGGAATTCCCGAAAGGTCAAGTGGACGTGACCTCTGCTGCAGACGTTTGGTTGTTTTCCGCGCCGACGTACGAAACGCCCGCCTCCGTCAGAGGAACGTACCTTTCGCCGATCTTGACGAGGAGGATCGTCTTGTCGACGTGCGACCTTTTCGACGGCTCGCGATGGCAGGGCGTCCACCTGTGCACCAGTACCCCCTCCATGCCCTTCTCGGGCACCCAACCGTCCCATCCGCTCTTTCCTCCCGCGTTCCTCCATTCTTCGTTCGGCCATTGGACGTCGATAGGTCGACCGAGGTTGATGTTGTCGAACATCTTTGTTGGGTCAACGATCTTGGAGAACGAGTGGAATAAATTAACATTAATAATGAGAATAAATAAATAATGAGAATAAATTAACATTAATAATGGGAATAAATTAACATTAATAATGAGAATAAATTAACATTAATAATGAGAATAAATTAACATTAATAATGAGAATAAATTAACATTAATAACGGGAATAAATTAACATCAATAATGAAAACAAATTAATAAATTACGATATTATAAAAAATATAAATTTAAAATAAATTATAAAAATTGGAATCAGTTGCGATGACAGACGATCGACAGAACGGACTTCGGGAGAAGGATTTCTTACCATAACTCTCTGAGTGGTTACATCTTTTGCAGCCTGCTGCTGTTGTTGTTGTTGTTGTTGTTGAAGATGGTGCAGTTTCTCGTGTTGTAGGTGTTGATGCTGGTCTGCAACGACGAAGCCAACGATGTTCGGCAGAGCGAGACTCGGTTTGCTGGCCGAACTGGCAGAGGACACGACGCTGCCCCTGTTGACGAAGGTGGAGTTCGGTTGGTCTGCAACGGAAATTAGGAATTCATTCGCCACGATCCGATTCGACGGGTTTTTCGATCGATGCGGGGGTCGAAAAATCTCACCCGAGGAGGAACTCAGAAGCGGCCGAGCTGCCCTGAGGAGGACGGGGTGGCCGGGGGGGTTCCTGGACGAGTTCTGTTCGTCCGCCGCCGCCATCGATCTTCCGCTCATGCAGCTGCTGCTGCAACGAGTCTTCAACCTGGAAAGAGAAAGGTCAAGAAAGGATAGAAAGAACGAGCGCGAAACGAAAGCGGAAGAATCGGACGCACCTCGACCAGGTATTTCGGATGGCGGCGAAAATGGCGCAGAGGCCGATCTCCTTGCCGGCCACCTGGGAATACTGGGAATTGGAAGCGAGGTAGGAAGTGGTCAGAGGGGAGACGTAGATGGGGTAACCGACGGGCTGGTCGCAGGACGAGTTGATGATGTTGCGGAGACTCTGCTTGGCGTTCTGGATGCTGCCCCTCTCCGAGTTGTTGTTGCGCAGGAAGATCAACTCCTGGAGCTGTCCGGCCCAGAAACCTCGGACGCATTCTGAGTTCACCTGGAAGGATGGCGAGTGCAGGAGCATAGAAGGAGATGAAAACGCGAGGTAAAAAGATTTATAAACGACAGCTAATTTAACATAAATCGATCGTTAAGTTAATGCAAGTTAGTTAGTTAATTAATAATTCGAGTCGTTTCTGACCTTGATGACCCGGAAGCTGAGGTACCTCTTGGTGAGCATGATGACTTTATACTCGTTCGTTCCTTCATCAAACACGTGCCTACAACAACAACAACAACAACGATGAATGTGACCAACAACTCGAAGCAACAACAATTTCGACACGAGCAAGAGCATCACGAGTGCGAAAATCCCAGCAGACGCTTCAAAGGTCTAAACTTTTGCATCGAAACCAGTTGCCCGGATTCGAACAGCACCCACCTCAGTGCCAGGAGCGAGGGGACGTTGGACAGCACCGCATTCCTCCAGGCAGGGTCCCCCTCGTGCGAGATCATCATGTTCGACTCGTGAGTCGTTATGGCGTCGTACAAAGACGAATTCTTGTCGTATTCGTCGGGGGAGGCAAAATGATCCTGGAAGTGGTTTTTAATCATTTTTAATTATTTTTAATAATTCATCAAAAACAAGAAATAACAATTATAATAAATTAAAATTCTCCTAAGCATAATAATAATCATAATACTTTCAGTTTCAATAATTTTGGTGTTGCTAGTAATTCGATAATCCCAATCAATTTTAAAACGATTATTATAAATTGCACTCCTAAGAACTCATAATCCAATTTCACAATCGTCAATCTTCATTACAGCCATCATCATCATCATCATCATCAACGTCGTCAACGTCGTCGTCATCATCATCATCGGCGTAGTCATAGCAACCTGATGCAACTTGAGTGACATCCTGATCCCAGGTGCGATGACCCTCCTCAGCAGTTCCATGTCTGCAAAGACCCACTCGTCCCTCACCGAGTTGATTCTGATGTCACCCTTGAACAGGGCGTGGAGGCCGTACAGGAAGAATTCCACGCTAAACCATGGTGACGACAGGCAAAATTATTAACAGATAAATTAATTTTAAGCTAATATAAGCTAATTTATATGTCGAGTGTAATGTAAAATTATAAAATGAATGTTAATAAAATAAAAATGATAAGAATTATATCAAGTTTATACTTTAACTTATTCCTTAAAGAAGATGGGATTACTGTGCAGATATAAAATAAATATTAATAATAATAATAATAATAATAATAATAATAATAATAATAATAATAATAATAATAATAAGAATATTGAGTTTTTAATCATTATGCGGATATTCTTGCTAGCATGATAATGATTCTTACTTTGCAGAGGCGTTGTTATGAGATTCTGTACCTAATGACCTCCTGCCCAACAAGCTAAGAGCGAAGCAGAGGGTGACCAGGAATGAATTGGCGCTTGCATCGAGAGTCTGTTATTAATTAGAATATGTTAATTAGAAGGTAATTTTAAATAATAATAATAACAATAATAATAATAATAGCAATAATAAATAAATTTAAAAAATGACGGCAAACAAAATCACCCCTATTGCATCATTCATGTCATTCATTTTCAGTTGATAAATTAAAGAAATTTCTGCACCTTGTCTCTCCTGGAGGCACAATATTGAATCCAGTCCTGGTAGGCATCACAGAAACTGGCCTTGGAAACCCCCTGGCGCCTCTGGTCGTAGTCGCCGTCGACCGAGGCGGCGAAGGTCGGATCCACGTCGACGTAGTCCCTGGAATTCATCGCCAGCAGAGCATCTTTCATCGTCTTGTGGGACAGCCATTGATGGAGTTTCGGAGATCTGACCACGTAATAAATGATGCTCTGCAATGAAAGGTCATTGTTTTAATGTCTTTAATTATAAAATTGGGTTCAATCTCAATATAGAAGAAAAACAACTTATTATTGCTCATGTTCAAGATCATCATGCATTGTTATTATATTATATTATGATTGGGCAAAAAAAATAATTTAGCATGGGCAGCAGCTCATTAGCAGGAGCAATATGTCTCTTCAGGCAGACATTTTATTTCTTTTTTTTTTTAAAGAAATTAAAATAAAATAAAAACGACTCGAGGAACGGAGAAGTGGTCACCTTGACATAAAAAGTGATGAGCATCTTTCGGAGATCGTAAACTTGAAGCATGGAAGCCGCGCTGTTGTCCGAGACGCTGTAACCCTCAGCCACGAACTTGGCAGAAACCACCTGCCAGGCCAACCATCGCTGGTTGAACGAGGCGTTCACGGACAGGAAGTGCGGCAAGTGACCGGGTTTGCAGCAACAGAATCCTGAATGAATGAGTGAATGAATGGATTAATTAATTTTTTAATTAATTAATTAATTAATTAATTAAAAAAGACTTATTTCCTCTTTGGGAGATGTTTTACTGTCAATGCTAATTTGATGTTTATGATAATAATAATAATAATAATAATAATAATAATAATAATAATAATAATATTAATAATAATAATAATAATAATAATATTAATAATAATAAATTCTTTATACTAAAATTAATATTTATAACTTAAACCAAACTTTGTACTTGAAAAGGCTATCTTATCTATGGGTCATCCTTGATCAATTAAAGTTATTGTTATCAATAGATGTGTTATCTGCAGAAAAGATTAAAATCCCACACCTAAGAACAACTTAAGCTTCCTTATCAATCAATCTGCAACTCAAAACCTACCCCTGTTACCGTCGAGATCTTCAGTGATTGCCTCAACTTCTCTCTGCTGGCAATAGGTCCCTGTTTAAAATGCAAATTAAATACATTAAATAATTAAATTAAATTGGTGATTTTATATAGCACTCCTTTCATGCACTTGGACCACTCAGTGGTGACATAATAGCTTATATTGCTCTCTTCTTGAGATCTGCTGTTGGCATGCAAACTGGTTTTCCAACTCATGTTGCAAAGTTTGATATTTTACCATTGAATGCCATTTGCACCCATTTGACCAGTCAACCAATTCAATCAATCATCTGCTTCCAATCTGCCTCCTCTTAAAAAAAATCATCCGACCTCTGAACTCCAAACCCCTGAGTTGAAAGGTCACGAATCCGTTCCCCATCTCGACCAGGTGCACGAGCGCGTTCAGGTAGTCCGAAGCCATGACGAAGCAGTCTCCCTGCTCCACGACTCCCCACCTTCCGAATGCCAGGTCCCCGCAGAGGGTCTTCTGGAGGGACCTCGTCAGGTGCTCGTAGAAGATGGAGTTGAGGTTGTCGTCGTCGAATTTGACGCTCCTGTCGATCTGAACGACCAGTCGCGTGTTCGTGTGATCGACTCTCTTCGTGCTGCAAGCGATCGGGTTTTAATGCGACTGGCTCAAACCGATATAGTTAAATTAATAATTATATATTAATAAATAATCATTAATTAATAATAAATAATATAAAATAAATAATAATTATTATTAATTAATAATTATTTATTATATATATTAATGTATATTATTAGTTATTTTGAAAACAATTCAAGGATCGGTCGTTTCCCATTTACTTGTAATCCTTCTCCCAAAACTTGACCGGTCTGACGTAGGACAGGAGGAAGATGGCGCTTCCGAGCAGAGGATTCAAAGGGGCAGAAACGATCGAGGAGACGAGGGCTTGAAGGAACAAGAAAGCAGAATCTGAAACATTCAATCATCATTGTCATCGTCGACAGAAATCTTTCTTCGGACAAATTATTATTATTATGATGATATTATAAGGTTAATAATATTATTTAACAAAAATCTTTATTATTTCATTAAGCTACTAATCAGGTTATTATTAAATTAATATCAATAAAATGTTAATAAATTTAATAAAAGTCAACGTGAATCGATAACCGAAGGATTTCAGAAGAAATGATTTATTTTTATTTTATTTTTTTTTTTGTCACTCACGTGGAATTGAGAAAGGTTGTGCAAAAGCATGGAAAGCAGAACCCCAAGTGATTTGCCAGGGTGCAATGTAAGTCAGCACGAACTTCAACTTCAGCATCAACTCCCTCACCTGGATCGAGGTCATTAATATAATAATAATAATAACAATTACTAGAATATTCTAATTAATAATAATAATAATATTAGTAGTAGTATTATCGTTATTATAATAATAATGATTAGAATATTCTAATTAAACAATTCTAACATTCTAATTACTATTTATAATATTATTGTTATTATTATATTAATAAATAATAAACTATAATTTATAACATACAATTAGATAATAATATTTAACAACAACAACAAAAGTAAAAGGATTTCAGCCAAAGGTCACAATTTACATCTTATGTAAGCAGTTTGAAGGCACCTTGTGCAGGAAGATGGAGATGAAGAAATAATCGACGAGGAAGGTTTCAGAGGAGTCGTTGAAGTCAAATTGGAACAGGAGTTTGACGAAGATGATGACGTAGAACTGGGAACCGGTGTTCACGAACATGCAGCGGAACATCTTCAGGCTGCAAATTGCAAGCACGAAGCAAGCGAAGCTGGAGGAAAACATAATGGAAAGTAGATCAAGACACAATTTTTTTTTCTTATTACTATTACTGTCATTATTATTATCATTATTACTATTACATTATTATTAATATTATTATTACTATTATTATTAATAATATTATTATTACATTTTGTTGTAAAAACAACAAGCTTGAATCTGTTAAAAACCCACTAGGAATTCCCAAACTTGTTGGTTTCGATGATCTCACGCGTCGAAACCGTCAGAGCGCTGAGGAAGGTTGCAGGCAAAAAGAGGTTCCTTTCGAGAAAAGCGAGCCACAAGTACATCTTCTCAAACCACATAACTTTAGATGGTGCTGGAAATATTTAATTCAAAAATAAAACAAACAATCATCATCATCATCATCATCAACATATCATAGCAGCAGCAACAACAACAACAATGATGACATTCCCTGTGTAGATACATACATCATCTTCATCAACAACAACAATATATCACAACAACAACAACAACAACAATGATGACATTCCCTGTCTAGACACACACATCATCATCATCACCAACAACATATCACAACAACAACAACAACAACAATGATGATGACGACATTCCTTGTGTAGATACACACGTCACCATTATCCTCATTCACAAGGCAGATCACAGACAGCCATTCAATCCATAAAACACAAAAACAAAAACAAATTCCAAATTGAAACTCATTTTCTCCCAAAAATCCCGAACTCTCAGAAACCAACCTTTTGCCTCAAAAAGTTGCCTTTCGTGCGACTTGAGTATCGGATGCGACAGGCACATCCATGGGGTTTCAATTCGCAGCTGAGGGGTCAACCAGTGCACGACGAATCCGAGGCAGGCGGAGGTATAAACCAGCAGGTCGAATAGAGGTGGCTGGGTTAATAATAATAATAATTTATTATTATTATTATTAATAATATTTATTATTAATATTTATTATTAATAATAATAATTTATTATTATTATTAAGAAGATATTCAAGGCCCTATTGCCTAAGTCTTTTCAGCTGCTAATTCATTCATAATAATTTATTATTATTATTTATGCTTAATATTTATTATGCAATAAGTAGCTGTTTGCAATAATTTATTAACTTAATACTTAAGTATTACATAGCCCTTAATAATTTAATATGTTAGCTACACAGCCTGGCAAAATGTGATTAAAATTTAATTTTTTGAATATCAGTTTTTTTTCCTCAGAAGAGGAATTAATCAAAACTTGCCTGCAGCACCGGACTGCTGAAAGCCGTGCTGACGCAAACGGCAAACACAAAGATGGCCGCCAGGGGGCAGACGACCAGGTCCGAGTGCAAACGATCCAACTTTGTTAACGCATTAAAAAACCATTACTTTATGATCGTTAATTCTTTCAATTATTTTTCAAAGTTAAATTTCAAGCATTTAAAAGGAACATGAAAAGTGAGACTAGAAACATTTGGCCATTATTCAACAACAACAACAACAGCAACAACACCAGCAATGACATTAATGTAGTCATTATAGCAACACTCACGACAGATCGTTCCAGTTGTTCTGGCAGCGGATCAACAACGTCAACATCGTCGTTCGAAAGTTTTTTGTTCGCGTTTTTCCTCCTGAAACCCTTCAGCATCATTTGACTGAACAAAATTAAAATTAAATTACAATGATTTTTAGATGATATTTATAAAAAAATTGTAATATAAATTATGAATTAAATTATTTAGATTATTAATACTACTGTTAGGTGATGAAATGACTCACAAAATGACTCTAGGGTCGCTAGAATATCTGCTCAGATGGTAGGACAGAGCCACCAGGACTCCGCAAAACACGGAAAACAAGACGTGCTGAGAAGAATTCGCTTGGAGAGCAGACTTTGGAGATTCCTGAAGTTATTTATAAACTCATTTGCATCAATTATATTTATAAACTCATTTGCATAAATTATATTTATAAACTCATTTGCATAAATTCATTTTTTGCATGATTGCAACTTGTAATAAATCAATAATATAAAGCACAATTTAACACAATTGTGTAAAAATAAAAATTAAAAATAAAATTTAGAGCAACCTTTAGAAAGGCAAAGCAGAGACCAGAGAGGATGGCAACGCAAATGGAACTCCTCAAGAAGCTGTAGATGGCACCAATTAGATTCAACATGGCTGAAATATGAAACACGTGGACCGTTTAATCTCATGTAAACGCATTTAACTTTCAATTTGCAATCAAAGAATCAAAGTATTAAAAACAATCAATTAATGATCAATTAATACATGTTTACAAAAAACCTCGAATAAAACATTCAATCACAGAATAAAAATGAAAACTCAACAACCACCATCAACAACAACACCACCAACAACAACAACAACACCACCACTAACAACAACAGCAAGATGTATTTAACACTCACCTGTTCCCCCAAAGACGTGTATTTCAATTTGTTCCAACAAATAAAGGAGGAAGGTATTGATCTGAGGCAACAGTCCGAGGACGAAGGTCACGGGGATGAACACGAGGAAGACTGGAAGGAATGGAAATGAATGCATAACAAGGTTGACTTAAAGTTGCCCTACAATTATGACTTCACCATATTTCAATTAAATTATTAATTTCCTTTTGTTAAGACATCATTATCTGATATAATTATATTATAATTATATAATAATATAATATAATAAATAAATTATATCATAATTATATTATAATTATATAAATATAATAATTATACATTTAATTCCATTAAACTGCTGTCCATCACAGGATTATAATAGTTAATTATTTATTAACCATAATTAATTAGCATTAATTAATTGTTGTCATTACATCATCGGTGTGGCTGTTAGCGATTTTAAAGGTTTACGTACACCAGAGGGCCTCTTTCAGGGACGAGACGAGGAGCGAGGGATCGTATCGAACCCCGTAAAAGGTGAACGACTGATCGTAGCAGGGCAGGCAGTGGAGGAGTGTCATGAGGAAGGCACACAAGCAGAAGTAAACGGGTCGACTGAAAACCACAATCCAGTTGTGTCCCTACAGACCACGTAGGAAAGGTCAGTGCATTGCAATAGTATTGCATTGCAATTGTATTGTATTGTATCGTATTGTATTGTATTAACTCAACGTAACTCGACACTCGATGAAAAAAAATATTATTTCGTGTTTCGAGAATAATTTAAAATGTAAATTCATTTATGTTAAGTTACTTCCACAAAGCATGAATGATAAACAAAATGATAAACAACAACAACAATGATGATGATGGTGGTGATGATGACGATGACGAAGACAATGATGACTAACGTGAATGGGAGATGCAGAATCTGGCTGGACACTCTGAAATCAACAAGATTCCCGTTCATGATTTTGAAATTTCTTTAAATTAGTAAAAAAAACTCGAAAGGAGTATTTGGATAATGATTATTAGTTAGTTATAAATTATTATTAATTATTACTTAACCAATACTAACGACCCAATGCTATTAATAACTTAGAAACATAAATACATTAAAGATATTTAAGATATTTTCTTTTCACGTTTCATGTTTGACGTAAGAAGTTCACTCTTCATGGTTTGAATAAATAAAAGTAGTTATTTATATCCTAATGAGGTAATTATTGTTATTATTAATATTATTATTATTATTATTGTTGTTGTTGTTGTTGCTATTATGCATCTACTAAGTGCTGTATGCTACTTAAAGTTTAAAATTGTCGTAACCAGGATGCTTGTTAAAATGCAGTAGGAAAAGTGTTAATGACCATAATAACAAATATGTAATTAACTTATTATGATGAGTTATGATTATTACCTTGAGCAAAGAATATTGAGAACCAGCAACTATGAAGCAAAGCCAGAATTCGAAATCCCTAAAAATCCCAAAGGACAACAGGAGGCAACAGAAGATACTGACGAGCACGGCCAGCATAATGGAGAAAAACATCTCAAGCTTGCTATTCCTAAAAGCATACAAATAAGCAAATCAATTACAAACATTTGAGAATAAATTGTTAATAAATGCAGTTATTCTAAAAATGTCATAAAAATTAAGTATAAGGTACAAATCTCCTTGAAATTGTGCAACTCAGCATTCATTGGATGATCACTCAATTTGTTTAG
This sequence comes from Hirudinaria manillensis, assembly GCA_034509925.1. Classification (NCBI taxonomy): domain Eukaryota; kingdom Metazoa; phylum Annelida; class Clitellata; order Hirudinida; family Hirudinidae; genus Hirudinaria; species Hirudinaria manillensis. The sequence goes on along the minus strand of CM067530.1, from coordinate 7,645,629 downwards.
ACAAATAAATAAATAAATAAATAAATAAATAAAAATCATTTGTTTGGACAAATAAATAAATAAAAATCATTTAATTAAATTTGGCAGTAAATGGCAAATTCCAATTCAACCACGAATCATTCTGAATCTCCTCTCACCTGTCAAAAACGGCCTGCAAAGCCTGCCTGTCGAATCTGATTTTAAACGAGAGCCAAGGAAGCAGACGCAGAAGAAAGATCTTCTTGGGTCGCTTCCTCTCAGTCGACGCGTCCTGCTTCTTGAAGCCCATCCAGCAGTCCGCGGTCGAGGACTCGGAACGAGCGTCCTCGTCCGGGTCTTCCGTCAGCGACGGACGGGTCTCGGAGATCCGGCTGCCGTCGCCGACGCCGGGAAGTCGCGTGCCGGAGGCGTGAGTCCTCCTGGTTTGAGTCACCTGGAATGAAAGATTCCATGTCACATCTTTTTTGAGAGAGAAATGAGACATCTCAAAGCCCAGTTCTGATTTTAAAAAATGCTTGAATGCATTTAAGTGATGTTGGTATTTAAATTCCAGGTTCCCCAAGGCACTCTGGGCTCGATTGCTAATGCTATGACTCACAATTAATGCTGCTATAACTTCCTCTTTGAGGTAACCCACTCAAGTCCTGCCAACCATTGACAGAATAAATCGAATTGTTTTACAAAGGTATGCACGGATACCTCGAAGAAATGATTGACCATGATTTCCAATCTGCTCGGAGTCCACTGAGAGACTTGAGGAGGAGGAGGAGGAGGATGGTTTGTGGCCAACAAGGCACCCGATAACCTTTGATCCAAGGACTGTGCAATTGACGGAAATGGAGACAGAAATTCCTCGTTCAGGTCGATGCTGCACCTGGAAACATTCGGAAGTTTTTAAATTTTCGACTTTTGACCAATGCTGCTGCATTGACTCACTTACCCCTCGACGTTCGCAGACGTCTTTGACGCAGCACCTTTGTCTTCGTCGACGTAATCTTGCGGCCTCTCTATCGGGAGTCATTTCGAGGTGAATACAACAATAAAAAAACATCGGTTGGAAGAAATAATAACATAATAAAATAATAATATGATATAAATAATAAAATAATAATATAATATAAATAATAAAATAATATAAATAATAAAAATGATGCAGTTTCACCCGCAGGTTCTGGATTTATTTCAATAAATCCATGGATGTCGCTGAGGTTAGAAGCCACGGTGTCATCTCTGGAGGCCAGGTGACATTCGAACTTCATCGGGGGCCTCGACTTCCCGCTCGTTGAATCTTGCTCCACTTTGGCATCCGAGAACAACATTTCCGAATTTCTAAAGATCACAATCAGGAACGATTACCGACTCGAACGTGAAGGAATGATTTCCCGTTTTGTTTACCTTATTTCGAGACAAAAGTTTGAATGATAGGACGACGCGTCCGAACTCTGATCCATTTCGATCGTCTGCACTTCTGTAGTTTTGTCTTTTTGATCCGAAGTTCCTCCTTTGAAGCCCGCCACGATGTTTTGTTTGGGTTGCACGTGCGAACGTTTATCCGAGGTCCTGCGTCGCGATCCTCCTTCCGCCCGCTCGTCTCCCCCGCCGTCTTCCCCCGACCTTCCACTCGAAGCCGTTGCTTCCAGAAGTTTGTGATTCTCGTCCTCGGAATCGTTCCTTCTGCCGCTTTCCGTTCGTTCTACTTTTTTGCCGATCGCTTCCATGGCACCGAACGAGTCGCCGCTTCTCCCTGCATCTGGTTAAGTGATAATTAATGACCAAGATTTAATAATTAAGTAATAAGGTAATTTATGGTTGGTTTAAACAAAAGGTGTTTAAACAAACCTTTTTTCTGAGAATGTGAACAAGATAACTTTCTCCTTTCAATGAAGTCGTTATCAACATTGGGGGTATCTTTTGACAAACCTGGGCAGAAAACAATTTCACAGCCCAAACTTTGAAATAAATGTTATATATGTCCTTGATTGATATCGTTATGTGTTATGCAAGCTAATGATTGATTTTGTAATGTTACATATTGTTGTACGTAATGTTATTTATTGATCGATTGATAGATTAACTGGTGATTCAGCATGCATCGGTTGGTACCTTCCGATGAAAACAAGAGATTAATTCTGGCCCTGAAGTCTTCCATGAGTTTTATTTCTGTGTCACCACCACCAGGAATGTCAAACCAATTACACTCGTCGTCTGTCACGTTGCTCCTGGCCGAAGCTCCTCCGGTCACCTTCGTAGGAGTCGTCGGACTCACAGATTTTGATTTGTCGTCCTTTTTGGCACTAAACTTCGTGCGGGAAATGGCTTGAGGGGCACTGCTCGACTGTCTTGGCTGGAAATGGCAGACGCCAAGTTCGTCCTCGTAAGTTGGGGAGCTGAGAGAGTCGGAGGACATGTTTGCCTCGAAACTGACGCTCTTCTCGTCTGCTCGTCGAATGAAAGAACGTACAAATCAATGGAATCAGACCCATGTGACACCAAAATCTGCTAAATATTCCGTTCACCTGATGAGTGAGTGTCGGAGTCGCTGTCAATGAACCAGCCGGACGGACACTCGACGGTGGCGCAGGAGCGGCGAGCGGATCTCCGAGCGGTTCCGTCGCCTTCGACGCATCTCTTTTGGATCACGGTCGTCAGAGAGGACGAGGGAAATGGCACGTCCCTCTTGTCCTTCGCGAAGCATCGGAAGGACGTGTCACTTCCCCCGGGTTTGTTTTCGTCCACCACCTGACTGCTACCGGAGGCATTCATCACCAGATCTTTGGAGGCTTTGTGCCTGCTGTAGCTGGATGAACGACCCAACATGGAAACCAGGCGATGGTGTTGATGACGATGATGATTCGAGAGTTCCGGATGCATGGACAAGGACAATCGCTGCTGCTGCAGTTGGCGTTTTTTCAACTCGGCATCGTCCAAGGCAAAGATGCAGTTCTTTCTGTTTTAAAAATAATTCAATCCTTTGTGTCAAGTTGAACGAGTCTCATGACTCTGTAGGGAGTCCCATTAAAATATTAAAATATAATTATGTGCAATTATTACGTGCAAAAAATTTTTAATCATTTAATCTTTAAGCAAGCAAATCCAACCTAAAAACTCATTTAATTTGAGAATTAAAATAATTGAGAAATAAACCAACTTGCATAATGATGATTTTTGCTTGCAGAAATGAGCCTGAGTCTGACACATGGCATCCTTCTGCAATGGGGTTTCATTGTTTTTGCTTAACTTGTCCGAGAAAATCACGAGTTTGTTCAGGTCCAGAGCATTGTCGGGAGCATCTTCGCCACTCTCCGAGAGATCTATGTAGAAACTGTCCTTTAATCTGGCACCGCCCTTTGAAGGACTCGAGACTTGAGGATTCTTGTTAATGACCAATTTGTCGAGAAGATTTTCTTTGTTCTTTTGTGAGAAAGAATTTGACGCAAAATCGGGAGAAGAGCTTTCGCAGGACTTTATGCTATGGAAGGAAGCAATTTTGTTGTTGAGATCAATGCTTACTCTCCTATTGCATCTGGTGGAACCGTAACTTTCCGAGGCGAAGCAAGTCTTCTTCGGCTTCGAATCGCTCGGATGAGGAAAGAATTCCATCTCCGGACTCGTTTCCTTGTAGGAACTCAGAGAAAATGCGTCTTCCGGTCCGAGCTTCTTGTCCTGCCAAGCGAAAGCTTTCGAAGGCTCGGAAACTTCCGTGGACAACTCGTGGTCTGCGCTGTACGACGAAACCGTGTTGAACTTCGAAGAGTCTTTCAGACTATCCTTCGATCCGTCGTTCCTCTCCTCGTTCAAGCACATGTCCACGGCACTGACGACGTTCTTGCCGAGACTCGTCTTGTCGTTCAGGTCGTATCGACGGGGATGTTTTTCTAGCTCCTCCGATTCGCTGAAAGTGTGGTGGTCCATGGTGCTCCTGGCACGCTTGAACGCTCTCCTGTGTTTGTGATGACGTCCCTTGTAAGTGATGCTGTTCTTGGGAGGCGGATGTTGAGAAAGAAATTTCAGATTGTCGACTCTCATCCTGAGCATCTTGTTCGGACTTCCCTCACACGAGTCGCCTCTATCGCTCGGAGACCACTTTTCCAGAAGGAGAGTGTCGAGGTCAAGCATGGCCATGGCAGATCCAGGAAGTCTTTTGACTCTCACCAACCTGCTGACATGAGGTGAGTTTCCAGCATGACTCACCTGGAGATCACAGCTTTCGACATTTATAAAGGAATAACCACAGGACACGTTGCGACCAGGGAAGGCTTCCCTATATCGCGATTCCATCATGGACCCAGTTTTTGCCATTAATCTGTTCTTCGCTCTTTCTCCTTGATGGTGACTCAAAATGGCATCTGTACTGCATATTTTCCACTCTGTTAAAGGAATCAGACTGATTATATTTTGAAACGATTACTTGACAAGATGATAGGAAACCTGAATCATTGCAATTAATCTTCAGATCTGAATTTTCTGCCTGAACTTTGCTGGCAATGTCTTGAGTTCCATCCTGTTTCTTGAGCTTCCGTCCACTTCCACTGCTGTCTGAAACTGACATTCGAGAACTACAAAGAACCGGAGGAGTCGTGCATGGACTAGCCACCCACTGATTTGATGTGGTCACTGTGGCCATCTCTATCCCTTCCGATGTTTCACTGTAAATAAAAAATAATTATAAATATTTATAAATGATAATTACTGAATAAAAATACAATCTGTAACTGACATCATGTTTTGGGTGGCCTCCTCAGTGGTTGTTTTTCCACTTTTCTCAACCTCTCCACTGGGTTGATTCGAGCTTATTGTTTCAGGCAATATAATGGTTTTAGTATCTTTGCTATCAAACATGAGATGCAGACGATAGTTGAATAATTTAACGATGACAAAAATAATGGCAACTGAGCAACAGTAGGCAATCCATACAAAGGGTGTGAATGAAACTGTCTGAAAAAGAGAAATACATACTGTATTAACCACATCATAAATTATGACTATTTATATCCCCAATTCAACATGCTAAATATCTCAATAAAAAAGTCGCTTTTATCTGTATATGAAATATTTTCTATATTACAATGTTTTGGATTGGTCTCTACCACTTTGAAAACCGAACCATTAATTTGGAATCGGATTTTATTAAAGAAAACTGACTTATGATATTCGCAATATAATTCATCAAAACTTACCCAAAATAACACCAGAGGGTAACATAACAAAAATAACCACATATACAAATGAATGGCATTGGAAACACTTTCTTGTTGAGGTTCGTAAACCCATCCACCGGTAAGAGAGGCAAATATCCCTTGTCTAATTATTACGAATGTATTGCCCATGCTAAAACAATCAATAGAACTAAAATTTCTAAGTTCCGAGACACGGCGGCTCAGAACCAATACAAAAAACACAAAGACCACAGACTGCTTCCTAGAAGCATTATCTGTTCTTTGTGAATCGCGTGAAAGCTCTATTTCTTCTAACTCTAGCTATAAATAATTAAAGGCAATTTGTATATTATTAGAAGATATTGACTTTGTAAATTAATTTTTATATGGAATTTTCCATTCTGCAGCTAGTTTCATCTCGCCTAAATACCAGTCAGGTGATATTCTTATGGCTAGCCACTTTGACTCATAGAGCCAAACACATTAAATGTCAAGATGAAGTACTGATTTTGATGACCCACACAAACGAGCATTCAATCTAAACAGTTATAAAAATTGATTTTTGAAATAACCTATGCTGCTCCATCTCATCACTAGATCGAAACTGAAATTTTGAGAAGGCCTTCGACAAATTTCCATGTGAGAGCGTGGTTTAAATCGGTTAGCTAATAAATAATGAAGTGGCTTAATGTAAAATCAATATTTATATCAATGGAAAACCAAAAAAATAAACCAGAAAATGATCTAGAGAGCTGCAGACAATAACAAATTTGAATTTCTGCCCGGGTTCTCAACAAAAAATAGCATGGGGAAAAGCGCGGATCTGCCACCTAGCGTTAGAGCCTCAAGAACAATTTAGGTTTGGGGATAAGATAGTGTGAAACACAGCTATGTTGCCGTCGGCCACTGAAGGAACAAACCTGCTCCACATCACGATGCACCCGCCCATCCCAGGGTGGTTACGACCTCCGGCTGTTAATCACATCCCTTTGGCCCTTCCCACTTGGAACACACCCCATCATAAAAGGTACTGTGCCAGTTTTCGTTGCCATCTTTGCAGCTGCACTAAGAGTTAATCTTAAGTAATAATCTCTTTAATCTCATTTGTCACATGGCCTCGCTTTCAGAGAATTTAAAAGACAATAAAATAATAAAAGTATCAGGAAAAATAATCATTGGTGGAACAAAAACACGTTCCAGCTCAAACTGAAGACACATTTTCCATCTTTAAACACGGTCAAAAGTAGATGTACCAAACAAACAAAAATGCTGACTTCAATTAGACAAACTATAGTCAGCAAAATCATGACACCCTCACTAAGAATACTAATTATTAAACGAAAAAATAATATAATAATACTCAAAAAAAAATTAAATGCTCATCGAAATATGTTGGCATTTAAGAGAGCCATTTTAAAAATTCTATACAAAATTGATATTGTGTCCTCGAAGGGATGTCAAAAGATTTTCAAATTCTTTCGACGAGACGTGACTTCTCAATCTCTTGACGTGGTTCTTCAGTTGATCAAGGTCCATGCACCAAGGTGTGACAAAAATGTCGCACCTCAACTCGACATTGACGACCGTGGCCTGATAACCATCGATGACTAGATTGTGCTTTGAAGCGTCTTCGTACATAGTCGTGTTAAGCCCTGATCTTCTGTCCAATTCTTTAGACCTCTGAAATAATTTAATTTTTTTTTAACATATATTTTTAAACAATTTGTTTATCTACTAAAATGGCATTTATCATATGTAATTTCCACTCAGTTTCATGGTGATTAAAAGTATTTCTAATACTTTCAATGCAATTAAGAATGTTATCACCGCCGAAGAAATATTTAGAAGCAAAACTGTCCTCACATCTTTTTGATCTCCAAATCTGATATTATCTCTAGGTCGTCTGTGCTTGTTATGCAAATGTTTAAAGGTCTTGTTTCCTGTTTTTATGCCAACTGGCCTTTCCACCTTTCAATGAAATAATAATTGGTCTCAAAACATTGGTAGTTAATGACTAATAACTAATTTATCATATTGTCTCAAATTATGTTGATAACAATGATTAATGTGATTAATGATGAACTTAACATTCAACAATGGGGAACTACTAACCTTCAGACCAGCCTGTTGAAGTCTCATGAAAAACTCATCATCCTCCCTTCCCCAACCCCAGAAATTGTTGGACATGCCATTCACCTGGCATCATTTAGCAACTTTTCATCATTCTTTCATAATTACTAATTGCCTAAGCATGAAAAAGCACGAACCAACTCAAAATTTTGATTTGATATCAGCAGAATACCACCAATAAAATTTTTGTAGTGGTACCTAGGATGGAGTTCGGGAGCAGATACATGAAGTGGCCCGAAGTGGGGATAAGAATAATTTAGGTCTGCTACCGTAGGAAGGAGATCGACATCATGCATAGCAATGTAATCACAGGAATGTTCCTCTCCTCTTGACAAAAGATACCCAATATTTATAAGGGTTCCTCTGTTGAACCTAATTTAAAAAGAATCATGGATTAATTCCAATACCATGACATTGTATAAAATTGTATGCTGACCTCAAGTTATCGATTTGATTAACGACAATAAACTGATTGTCTATGCGCTGTTTACATAAAAACTGTTTCATGTAGGGAACAAATATCAGTAATTCGTCGAATCTGTCTCTAAACGGTACAACAACGCATAACTTTGGGTCTCCTTTTAATCCGCAGTTACCTTGAATGCCATCTTTTCTAGTTATGTCAGGATACAAGGCCAAAATCAAAAAACTGGAGCATACAAAAACCCCAACCGTAAAAAGAAAACAGTAAAATGCCCTCTGTCTCTTTTTCATCACAATATAAGAATTATTCCGATTCCACTCCGCTCACGGACAGAACCAAAATGACTCGTAACCGCATTAGCTGCCCGAGTCAATCACAACAGCGGCAGTGCATGGTGGTAAATGAGGAAAGCACCAGTACGCAAAGAAACTTAATTTTTTTTTAACTTTTAGTAATGTGGACTCCGAAAACTCATTACACTAATTCGAGCAGCTGAAAGCCATTTCCCCAACCTTTTGATCAGCTCAGAAAATGAAACTTCTTTATAACGAAGTTACAAGGTAACCAAAAAATCTTAATTCGTTGCAGGGAACTTCAAAGTTTTTATCTCGTACTCTCAGTTGACTGAGATCGCAAAAACGATCCTACTATCGTACATTAATATTTCGCTTAAGGTCGTTCTTTAAAAGGGGATTTAAAATTAATTCCCGGGCACAATGAGAAACCCAAAACTACAATACATAATAATCAAATCAGAACACCCACAAACTGTTTGAACGTTTTTCTTATGAGTGTCCACATTTAAACATGGTATATCTGTCAATAAATTGACTTTCTAGTCCGGGATTGAGGTTTCTAATGGCTCTTGTATAAACCTCTTCAACTTTAGAAGGAGAGTCTTTGGATTCAAACTTTATATACTCCATCCACAAATCTGTTAAGGAGATTATAATTTAAATGATTTAACCCAGGCAGCATTTATTGCACAACTTTAAAATATGCAAAAAATCATTACCAATATCAGAATTTCCAAATTCAATAAGGGATCTGTCAAATGTTTTTCTAATCAGAGATGCTTCAACTTGATCCTTATTGAAAAAACAAAGAAGATGAAATAACAGTTCAATCAATTCACATTCATGAGTTAAAACAAACTTGTCTTAATTCCGCCTCCAAGTAAATTTTCACCAAATGGGACGAATGAGGCTTATCTTTTGAAAGCCTTCAACAAAAAGAGTATACCATGTTGAATAAACAAATAAATAAATTAATGAGTTAATAAACAACTTTAATAACCTTTTGAAAAGCTTCCTAAGAAATTGAAGAGGTTTTGAACAAGTAGCCCAATTCAAATACATCTCCTTCATGGTGACGGTCAACTCTCGATTACTTGTCTCAATGCTTATCTGTCAAGAACGATTTATTATTATTATTAATTTAAAAGTATATATAATAACAAAAAAACTCACCTCAAATATCTCCTCCATTTTGTCTTGCTTTCTTTCCATGAACCAGCTTATAACCACTTTCCATATTTCAACCAACTCTGATGACTACAAAAAACAAACAAAAGAGGTTTTAAAAATGGTTCACCCAATAGCCATTTGAAGAGGCATACCTTAGTCAAATACTTGTTACATTCCTCTAACAAATCCAATATTGTCTTGGCATCGCATTTCTCAGACGACGTCACAGAAGTGAAAACAGCTTTCCAAATGTCAACGTTGGTCGGGTACTTGAAAGCCAACATGGGCGTCACCCTCATCGCCAGATTAATGTCACCACTTTCATTCAAACAGCCAATCTGCAAAGTAATTTCAATGATATCTTTAGAGATGTCAGGTAAAAATATTTAAGGAGGTAACGATCCAAGATCCTGCATTTTAGAGACTAAATTAATTAATCAAAATAAAGTTAGTTAAGCGAAGCAAAGTGAATCTCCAAAAGTTATTTGCATTCAGTAAAATATGATAACAATGCTTAAATGCAAATTTCCACTCAATTCGTTGAGCAACAACAAAGTAACTGACCAATGCAACAGCAATTGATTCTGTGATCATGTTCTCCCCTATCGATTCCAAGCAGATCAGTTGGATGTGATCAGACAGCTAAAACACAACAGATGGCATCAAATAAACAATTTAAATATCAAATTGAAAAAATAAAATAAAAACCTGTTTAATGACTTCTTGTGGCAGCTTTGGAGTTTTTAGGGCACTAAGCAAAAGCTCCAAATACATTTCCCAAACCGTTTCTGTCAAATGAAATATTGGTAATATCATTTATTTGTAATATTGGTAATATTATTTATTTGTTCTCTAAGTATTCTGCTGGTCATGTTTTAAAAAATAAAATACCTGATTTAGTGTTTTCAACAACTTCCTTGAAACATTTATACGACTTTTTCAAAACGATATTCACTGAAATCAACAACACAATCAAATGCAAACATACAAATACAAACACATATGTAAACAAAGTCAAAAAACTCCTCATTAAAAACCCACCAGGAGTTCCTGATTTTCCGTTCTTGAGGTCAACCATCATGTCCATCAGAAATCTGCAGGCAACTGCTGCCTGTGCCCTCTCGTTGCCAACATAAATGTCACCTTTTCCAAGACTGAATTGAAAAATAAACATTATAATATTAGTAAATAGCTAGAAGTAAATTAGACAAACTGATTTACTTTTCATAAATCTTGTCCTCAATCCACGTTGCAAAGTCAAACAACCTGGTGATCTCAATAAATGACAAACAAAACTCAACGTCACCTGAAAATGTGCTTCGATTATTATCAATTCAATCCACTTTTAAACCTAATAACCAATTGTATAATAACCAACCTGGGAATTCCTGCATTGCATTATCCAGCACAACCTGGGCCACAACACCCCTTGCAATGGAATCATCGCCCTTCAATCATGCAATTGTCATTAAAGTTTAGGAAAATTAAGAATTTAATTTGAAATTAATTTAAAATACCTCAATGCTTTCTGAACTTTCCTGACTCAGAATATTGTCCCTCATTTGTGTCTTTTCGGCATTAAGAAGTTCCATCCTGAAATACTGAAAATGAAAAACATAATTTTTAATTTCTTCAGCAATACTTTTAGAATAATATAACAGCAAAAAACAATGTGCAGACCTCGCGGTAAAGGTGCTTCGATCTGCGATTTGTTCTCAGAGATTTTTGCAGAACATTCCTGGCAGCTGACATGGAATGATTGTGTTCCATCTCATACTTTGCTGCCATCACCCACAGACCTGAAATCACAAAGAGAACATAACTTAAAATTGTTTTAATATAAATAAATTTAATATTTAATAACTTAAAATATAGACTAATACAATCCTTAAGTAGTCATATTGGCTTAAAAGTAGTCATATTGAAAATGTGAAAAGATAAAAGATGACACAAACTTTCATTGTGAGGATTAAATGTTAGAGATTTTGTGAACAATCCTGCAATTCTTACTTTTTCATTCTGTAAAAAAAGAATATTTAATGATAAATAAAAATTAAGATTAAATTAACAAGTAAATGAGGACACACACCCTCTGAATGCAGAACTCAATGTGCTTCATCCACAGTTCCACACATCCCTGGTAATTAAAACCTCGTTGTCAGTCAAAAGCAAATTAACCAAAAAAAAGTTCATTCGAAGCACTAACTTGAAATCTTCTTTCTGCAAGCTGTCACAACAAAAATAATAAAAATTGCATTTAGAAACATTCAGAACAATTCATTTTCAAGCTATTCTTTTGTACAATCACAATATTAACTAATTAATTAATTATATTTAATTACTTGGTACAGGAGATGAATCCTTTTTAAGATTCCAACTTCAATTTCCTTCACCATCAACGTACATTTTTTCTCCTAAAATAAATCCAGTTTTTCACCGGCCATCAAGAGCAAATGTAAAGACAAATGTGTCCGCATTAAAAAAACTCACTCGTCTCCGATTTTTCAACAGCTTCAGCACCGCCTTCTCATACTTTAAAAATCCAATTAACCATTAATTTGTTAGAAATAAATTGGTAACAAATAAAAAATAAATAAAATAAAAAAAGGGATTGTATGCAAAGCATTAGAACAAATGTTAGCAAGAAAAACAACTCAAATAAACTCAAAGAGCCACTTCTTAAGGAAGCATATGCTTTCCAAATTTAAAGTTTATAATCAATTTTGAGAACAAATCACTCACTTCAACGTAGCTGAGATAACTTTTCAATTCCTTTGTTTTCCTTCTAATTTTGTATTCATGGGCTCTTCTTTTTTTCAATATCTTACTGTGATATGATTTAACCAAATATTTGTATATATGTAATACACGTCACTTATACAATATACATTTTATTTTGATTTTAGGCTTTAGCACTCACAACATTGACAATTGATAAGATTTTACTTACTTAGCTTCATCGTCGGTGAATAGATCTAATTTCCTCATTGCTTTTAATTCAGGAAGCATTTCCTGAATGCTTTTTTCCGCAAATTCCGACATTTTTGTTGATGATAGACTTCTGCTCGCAGTTTATTCAAGCAAAAACACGCTGGCTCTGGCGATAATAAGAGAATCAAAACAAATGTTTTGCAGTTAACAAAAATAGATGTATAGTGCTTAATATTTTAGTTTGTATTTCCATATATAAATTTGTATAACAATTATCAATATATTTACTTTATGAAATTGCATAAAAACTTATCAAAATGGTGCTGTAAAATAATTTTATTTCTTAACGGATACTTTCTGTTATCTTTTTGACTCAAAACCAAAAACGTTTTGACTTGTTTTAACTTTTTATAGTCTCTCAAAGTAAATTTGAGTCAATTAATTATGACCCTGCAATTTCGACTTTCGTAATAACGATTTAGCGCACGGAACAAATCATAATTCGCACTTATGAATTTAAAATTCGTTTTTGACTAGCTTTGAGTACAAGTGCAGGGCTCTTGATCCCATCACATTTTAATAGCTTATGTCGTTGTTATTCGGCGTCTTTTTGATGGCTGACTCAGTTATTTGAATTAACTATTTGTTTATGTTTGCTAGGTTTATTGATGTTCATCTGTAGGTTCTTTGTGAAGTTCGAAATATACTACATGAAAGCATGAATTCATTTAGTTATAAAGGCAAAAGACTGATGTTTAATTATTTTTGTGGGATCCACGCCAAATAAAAAATGAAAATTCCTGCATGAAAACTTCTAACTAATGAAATATTTTGTAAAGGTTAAAAAAGTCTACAATCTCAGGGTAAGAACGAATGAACTTATAAAAACCTACACAAAAACCAATGCAACAAGAACACTTTATACATGAAGGCTTTTGCAACATAATTTGAAACGCACCAAACATGCTAAATCTAACATGACGTAACGAAAACGGCTTGGATCACATACTTGGATAATTTTCATTAAAAATCTGAGATCAGGCTACAAATCAGACCTCTTTATTTTTTTTAAAATGATCTTTTACGACCATCTCAGTAACAAATGAAGGAAGATAAAAGAATTCACTGACAGGGCTTTATTGTGCTTGTGCCAGTTTGAGTGAGCATTGGAGTTGGGTTGAACTGGTAAAACGTCCGAAAAGTGGAATTTTAACGAAATTATTGTTAATAATATTTGGGAGTTTTCAGAAATCATTTATGTCTTTTTCTGAGGCCTCGCCTGAGCTGCTTGGGCGGCCCTGGCTGCGTTGGCGGCGTCTGGATTTGCGAGGGTTTGTTCCTCTGCTGTTTCCTCGTCATCCATGATCTTCTTGTGACGAGATTCGATGAGATGCTTGAAGTATTCTTTGATCGGCTTCACCGTGTCTTTCTCCAAAATAAAATCTGCTGCTTTCTCGGCAATCATCACTTGGGTGGCATAGATGTCTCCACTGAGAGACGTGGGGATGATTGAGGCGTCTGCTACGCGGAGACCTTTAATGCCCCGAACTCTGAAGACGAATTGAATAGCAAAGAATTAAGTAAAAACTTAAAATTATAACAAAGAATGATTATTACTTCTGTTATTACATCTCATCGTAATTAGAAAGTCAAATAAAAAGTTATCATGGAAGTATTCTTATGACAAAAGAAAATAGAATTAGCCTTAAAGCCGATTTAAAACAGAAACCAAACAAATGAAAAACAAAAGAATCCAGAGCAGGTTTTCTCCAGAACTAATCTGCAATCGTTTGCAGAACCGAACTTTTTTAATCAAACTAGAACACCGCGGTCTGAATGTGTAATAACAAATCAAAGAAAACTTTAAATGTATTTTTAAAAAAAGACCTCAAAATTGGATCGACGACAGCTTTTGGATCGTTTGGAGCTCCCATACGACAAGTTCCCAATGGATTTCCACCAGGCAGAGTTATATGTCTGAGGTGGCACTCCACATAGGCAGTTGTATAATTTCCATATTTCTCACATTGAGGCAGGAGTCTGTTTGTCAGTCTGAATTCCCAATCTTTCATCACTTGGGTGTGAAGAAGTCTTCTAGCGAATTGAAATCCTATGAAATTGAAATGTTAACTTTTATTATTAATATTATTTTATTAATATTTAATAATAATAGTGGTAACAATAATAATTTGAGTTAATTTGTCCCTTAATTTATTCACCTTCTGTTAAAATCTTCACGTCGACGTCTTCGGCCAAATAATTGGGATCAACGAGAGGTGGATCTTCAGGATTTGTGGACTGAAGTTTGATCGAACCTCTGCTCCTCGGGTGCAGCAGGACCGGGAAAATCGTAAATCCTTCCCTGGTCAGAGGATTTCCATGAATTTCTTGCCAAGTCTTCGTAGGAGAATAATTTATTTTCGGATTACGCGAACGATAAGGTTCAGATAAAACAACATAAGTTTGTTTATTGAAAATGTTTACATAGCACCATGACCGCAATAAACAATGTGGCGAATGAATAAGCAGACGATATCTGACCTCCTTCTCTACGTTGAGATCTCCATGTTCGTAGGCCTGAGGGTTGGCTGCGATATGAAGGGCGAGGAGTGGATACTTGATGTTAGGAGGTTGATGGCGGAGGCGTATGTAGGCCGTTGCCTCTCGAAATCTTGGACTTGCTTTCATTCCTACGTATTTTTAAAGCATGCAGTCGTAATCTCGTGTTTGTTATTTCAATTGACATTCCTTGTTATTTTGTTAGATAAAGGAGTTAAAAGTTAAATTTATTTACCCGAGCCAAAGAGAGAATAGGCCCAGGTTGAGAGCAAGCTGTCTGCCATGTTCAGTGTAATACTCACTCCGGGATACGGAGTGTAATATTCGATGCCATCAGCTATCACTTGATCCTGCAGATTCTCACCAACAGGCAAATCGGCTACAACTGGTATCTGTAGTTGTGATGTTTCGATGAACTTAGAAATGATGAAACCTTGCCAAAGAAATGAAACTCGCCGCTAACGCCGTGTAAAGAAGTAATTGCTATACTTTTATCATTTTAAGTAATAATTATTTAATTTTTAAGTATTAAGATAATAATTATAATTTTTTTTTTAACCTGCAAACTTTGTAGGTGGGCTTTCGGCCCAACGCCCGAGAGGAGAAGCAGTTTCGTTGAGCCAACTGTTCCAGCAGTCAAGACGATTTCCTTCTTCGCTTTTACCAAAGTTTCTTTGTTTTTGTGCTTCAACACGATTCCATCAGCTTTTTTACCGTCAAACACGATCTGAAAGTTAAGAAGGGTTGCAGATCGGGACTTGCGAAATAAATCGCAGAATAAATAAAGAATGCAGATGATACCTTTTCAACCAACGTGTTGGTCAGTACATGAAGATTGGGAACATTCATACAACGTTTTAGATAAGCTTTGTAAGTGCTCCATCTCACGCCTTTGCGAATAGTTGCCTGAGTGGGTCCCCAGCCTAAAGAGTATTGGAATGTAATCATGAAATGCCACGGTTTAATTCCTGAAAAATAAAATAAAATCACGTCTACCGAATTGGTTCTTTCCGTTCAAATCTCGTCTTTTGAGTGAAATTTCCTTGAAGCAGAGGCCCATGATCTGGTTCATCGTGGTTGGTCCAACATCTTTCACTGCAAGTCTTCCGCCAAATCCATGGAAAACTGGAAATAATATTATTTGTAATAAATAAATAGACAAATAAATAATTAAAAATTAGATATTTATTATCATCAGCTCAGCTGAATTTTCTTTCTAACTAACCGGTTCTAACAAATTCTCCGTTCTGTTGATCTTCAGATTTAATGAAATAAGGCAGAACGTCTTTGTAGGCCCAACCAGCGGCCCCTGCCAAAGCCCAACCATCGTAATCGTATCTGCTTCCTCTGAGGTACTGCATGTAATTGATGTTGCTCGTCCCTCCAAGACCTTTTCCCGAATGCCAAATTGCCCTCTGAAAGTGAAAACCATGCTTCACTGATTTGTTTTTACAATAGCACCAAGCTTATCTTACCTAATTGTAAAGTGCGTTTTTTGATAGATTTATTTTGTGAGATTTTATTTCTTGTTGTTACATTTTGGCTATTTCGCTATCAAAATGTTAATATGCATGGAAATGGAATATGTCGATACATCGGGATTACAAATTTACAGACCAACTCTCGCAAATATCTCTTAAATGTTTTACAATAAAGAAGTTACTAAGCAATCAATTTTTAACTCAAAAATCTCTCACGAAGTTACAAACCAACTTCGAAAACATTTCTAAACCACAGATAAGATTTCGTTCATCGAGCCAATTCTTTATAAAAGCAAGTTATTTACAAGTTATTGTGTTAAAAACAATTATATAAATATTCATTTTCCTTAGAAAATTCACAGAAGCATCAGCTGGTCACCTGATCGACGTGACCTTTGCAGGCGTGTTTCTGAGGTACGGTCAAGTAATGCCAGTCGAACTCAGGAGTCCTGACGCTGTCAGCCATGAGGGGGATGTCGATGAGCGGGTTGGACTGGGGATTTCCACCCGCTTCCACCAGCAAAATGTTGAAGTCCTTGTTCTCGGAGAGTCTCGCTGCAAGTACCGCCCCTGCTGTTCCTCCTCCAACTGGGAGTTTATTAATATTCATGAGCTCTCATGAAATAGCTACATTATTTAAGAGTTATGAATATTTAAATCAATGCGGCTTATTAATTGTGACATAAGGTTTCCATGTACATCTTAAAGTGTTGCTATTAAAGCTAACGATGAAAGAAAACAGAGAAAATTATGTTATCAATCGATGCAGGAGAAAACTGTTGCTAACCAATGATGTAGTCATATTGGGCTTGAAGTTCTTTGGCTTTGATGAGTTCGACGAACAAGTCCCCCAGACCGAGGTATCTGTAGGTCGTCAGGGCTAAGCCGATGACGATTATGGCGGGTATGTAGTTTCCAATCATAGTAGCTGTCGTAATGGATTAACTTTTTAAATAGTCGGGTGGAATGAAATGATGCTTTGACTTACCTTGTCAATCGTTGTACACTTCAATCGCTTTCAATCAGAAGAGCATTCCACCGAGTTGATTGCTATTGAAACGGCTGCAATCCAGAATATTTATTGTCTTATCGAAATGCAAACGGAAAGTAAAGTATTAAGATACTTTGAACTCAATGTTAAATGGTTCCACCTTGGAAGAGTAACTGCTCGAAACTAACAGCACAAACCTTGTGGAAAGAAGCTGGATTTCAGCTGGAGTGTGCGTGAGATGGAAACGGGCTCCAGAGATCGCTTGTGGAGATGTTCGTGTAGTTTTTATTCATCCACCGCAATGCCCCGGTAAGTTTTCTTCTTTCCTTCCCAGCAGCAACCGGCTTTATGCTACTAGGAAACAATTTTGCTCAGCAAATTTGCACACGAAAAAATTGCGCAAATGTCCTGATTGATATGAAGAGAAGTCAACCAAACGAGTCAATCACAGGAGATGTTCTAGACTGGTTGACTTTGCGCTGCGTTAAAGAATGGTTATGAAAGCGACGAATTCGGTAGTAGCGCTCGAGTAATTGTGCGGTGGTTTGTTGTAAGAGTTAAAGCAGAAAATGTTTTCTTGTTGAAAGTAAAAAGTTGCGCCGATGTAGTTGCATGTTTGTGTTGCTTGCGTTTGTATGTTTGCACATTTGTTTGTTTGCATTTGTTTTGTTTGCAGCGGAGTTGTATCTGCGACTGCGATGTCCTCTGAAAGTCGTTCTTCGAATCTGTCCTTGGTTTTATTTGAAAGGATTCCTCAGAACTCGTCTGGGATTACAATGAGAACCTTTTTTTAATGTCTTTTGAGCAATTTTCAACGGAGCGTGAAGCCGAATAAACATCTGAATAAATTAACTTTATTTAGATTTTCTACAATATTTTTATTGGTCACGAATTACAAAAATTAATACTTTTTTTCTCGAAACGACACAGTCAAATTAAGAGGGAAATGATTAAAAGTTATTGGAACTGTCAGGCAGCACATTGGAGCTTGAGATGAGAGGTGTTTTTGGACACTTCTTTTGACGCTTCTTTGGTCGGCAGTCTGATTCCTCGTGGTCAGAGTTCATTAATCCTGAAAATGGATGAATTCATTTCGTTTAACTTGACGACTGAACGAAATTATTTTCTGGAATCTTGGGTTGCGCAATCTCACATCATCCACGCGTCGATCTTGCATTTCCATTCGTCATTCCCATGGTGCGGAGAAAGTAAACAACCACGTTCCTTGTTGTTATCGCAACCATTGTCGTCATCATCATCATCACCGTCCTCATAGTCGTCGTCATCATCAACTTACTGTGCTTAATTCTAGGGAGTCTGGGTCCATCAATGGTGACCTTGATGGCATTTTCATAGAGGGCAACTTGAGATGGGCAACAGTGGATTGTGATGACCAGGTGGAAGTATTTACCTGAACGGAAGAAATCCATCATCATCATCATCATCTTCAACATCATCGTTGTCGTCGTCGTCATCGTTACTCATTCAGTCATCATTTAGTAATCATGATCGTGATCAGAATCAAGAAAAGAAATGTGATATAGTTTGTTGGGATTCTTTGAATTCTGCGCGAAATTCTTTCAATTTAATTTTCATTTTGTTGCGAATGGGATTTTTATTGAAGCGTTTGAGTCATTGGTATTAGCTGAGCAGTTTTGTGAACGAAAAAATGTAATAATAATAATAATAATAATAATGTTAAAGTAATTAACTCATTATCAAATGCATACAGGTTGATAATTTAAATTATATTTAAATTAATAATTAAAATTTAAAATATAATTATATATAAAATGATTACAAATGTAATTAATGATTATATTTTAAATATTATTTAATAATATTAATAATTATATTAATAATATTTAAAATATATTTATTAATCATGGAGAAGACGGTGATGTAATCCCAGCGAGCTTAAAAGAAGACATAACAAATGAATCATTGGCGGCATCATCACTCCACCACAAGAGGAGATGATGATGATGATTGTGGTGATGATGATGATTGTGGTGATTAATATTAAAGAAATGCGGCTCTGAATAATCCCCTGTTCCTCAGACAAAGTCCAACTCAGGATCAAACATCTTGTTTGCTACTCTTTTTGCCACAAGGAATCGTTAGATTCTTAAAAATTGTTTGGACGCAAACTTGTTTGGAGTTTAAAAGTGAATAAATTGTTGAAGAAAAGTTTGAAAAATAAATTTTGAAATGAATCAATTAAAAATTATTACCTCTGCCACTTCTCCCAATGAATCTGAGGTCTTGGAATATGGCCAGTCGGTTTTGCATGACGGCCACGTTGTTCTTCAGATCACCTTTGGCATTGTCCTCGTTGGCAGCCGAAAGAGTGACTTTGGTGCCATCAGGAACCTCAGTTAGCATCATAACCTGAATAGCAGGTTATCACGATTCGTAGAGAATGGAAAATAGAAAATTAATCGAATTGATAATTGCAGAGCACTAACCATGAACTTGTGGGGAAGTTGCTTGTTTGATCTCCAGTGACTCGGAAGAATCGTGCACAGGACATTCGGACTCCCAGTTTCGACCAAATAATTCTGACAGTCTTTGGAAAACTGCTTTGTCAGCTTCTCAGTCATTGTCCTTCGACTTCGACAAAATGTTGTCTTTGATTGAGAGGTCTCGAATGAATCGACAACCTCCGATTCTTTTCAGTTCGGCAACGAATATCTGCTCTGCGACTTCAGCGCTAAGAGACCTCGCAAAAACCTCACAATCCGACGAAGCACTGCACAAGCTTTTATAAGTTCCGAGTGAACGAAAGTAGAGAGAACAACGATGTTCAGTCCGTCTACGTGCGACGATAAAAGAAGCCACCGAGATTCTTGGTAATTCTCTTCGATAGCTTGAACGCCGAGACGAAATTCCATCTTTTTGGTTTCTTAAGAATCGCTGGTGCTCGTGACAGCGTTGAGAAATAAATAATAGACTTACTCCGGAGTTTAAAAATAACTCTTAAGAACCCATTCTCTGAAAGAACAAACAATAACAACAACAACAACACCAACAAAAATAATAATAGTAATGATAATAATAATAATAACAGAAATAATTATAACAACAACAACAATAAGAAGAAGAATAAGAAGAAGAATAAGAAGAGGAATAATATTTGCAACGTTTCAAATACTGGTTCTTAACATTTGTTGTCAGGAGGTGTTGTAGTCTCGCGGATGGACTTCTTTGTGCAGATAAATGACTCGCGGTGCAAACACATATTTTTTTTTTCAAAATAAAAGAAGGAAAATAATAATAATAATGATAATAATAAATAATATATTACGAGAAAAGAAAAACTTGAAAATCACGGCTGGATTTCATTTGTTCAAATACTCTCCTGTGCCATTAAACGCAATAATTGGATGAACTCAAGTACAAAACAGAGTTATTAACAGATCATCACATTATTCTTTGAGTTCATTTGAAACTGGATTGAATGAATCAAAGTGATTACATTACATTACATGTAATTGCTGTCAATCGCTCGCATGCTGTGCCGTGTACATTAATAACTTTTTTCGCTGACCGAAGTAACCGTTTGATTACCAGGTAACCACGTAATCTTTACAAGACAGGTAGTAAAAGACAAGTCCCTATTCCCAAGCACGAAACAGCATTCTCAGGAATAATATTCAAAGAGATGCCTTCGTATGAAAGCTGACTAATTCACTTAAATGTCATCCCCTGGCGTGGCTTCTGAATGCCGAAAATGGTTGAAAATGACAGAATTACTCAAGATTTAATACTGAACTATGTAAAAAAAAAGCCTTAAGTGACATTTATATGATAATTAATCCTTAAAAAATATAATTCCCCCGAAATGATGCTGATTAATATTCGCACGAACAATTTTTAACAAGTTAACTTTCGTCACTCGAAACCTTAACTTCTCAGGTGAATCAGGGCTTTTGAAGGCCTCTAAAAATAACCTTTTAAGTAGGTCAAAGATTAAATTGTTATGGAATTGTCACAAAAAGTATGTTATTATTATTATTACTAGTATTCATATTATTATTGATGTTGTTATTGAACATTTGATTGACCACGATTATGGACTAATTGTGCATTATTTACTCATTTTAAAATTATAATTTGAAGTTATTTTCTCTAGACTTTTTTTCTTTTTAAAGTTGTTTCTCATTATTTTAAAAGTGCAAAGTTTATATGTTTAAGTCATTAAGAATACTTAATATGTTATACTTATATATTTAGTGCATTATATTAAAATATTGGACTTAATATTACACTAGGAAATGTTATAAATATCCTTCAAGCGAACAGTTGAATTCCAAAATCGATTCCTATTCTGAATTATTTGTAACGTGAGGGTATGAATTACAAGAATTTCTGGATAAAAATGTTTAATGTGAATTTAATGTATTTAATACGAACCCCACTCGATGTTGTGAGAAACTGAATTTATTACGTAATGGAGTTCAGAACTATGATGATTATTTGGAAGAAATTCCAATTACTTCTTGATCGAGCCAAATCTCTTTGGGTGTCATTCTGTACATACTGCGAAGATTCAAGGTGACTGAAAGACTTGAAAAGACAATTGTTGTCTTCAGAGTAAAGTTATAGGACACCTCCCCTTTATACTCTTACGACGATAAGATTTAGGTTTAAATTCTTATGAATTTCTTTCAAAATTTCGTCGAACCAAGAGTTATAAGTGGAATGTTTCTTGCTTTCCAGGTCGAATACTTGGATGGAAATGAACTTCTATTTCTTATAATTGCAATTGGCAATTATCAATTATGGTGCATCATTTGACCGATTAGAACTTCAAGGTATTTGACCGATTCGCCATTTGTTTGAGCTCCTAACCCGAGGGCGATCCCTGACGATGCAGGCTGGGTTGAGAAGACGAGAAGTTTGGGACTGTTTAATCATTGCGAATGCAGGGTCGTCTACCGTTCTATGAACGCCTAAAGTTGATTTGTATGAATTTATTTTTTTTACAGATTTGAATTCATTCGTAAGTCTTTGAAACATTCCCTTCTTAAATATCCATACTTGTAAATAAACGTGAGTCCGTCAAGCCAATAATATATTGTGATTTTTCTTTACGTTGAAATGTTCGCTGAAGGTATTTGAATGAGGTATTTGTTTAGACTTATTTGTCACGTGTATTTCTCTGAATTCAGCTGGGGAAGCCCAGTTATGAAGCATAAGATGCATTTATCGTATTTATTGATGGACGTGCAAAAAATTCTTTGCAAAAAACGTTCGCTTGGTGAAATGCAGAAGTTGCAATTCATTCGCAGTAATTTCTATTTTGTAAATATTTATTTTAATTTAATGATAAATTTTGGCTTTTAATGGTTTTGTAAATTTTTGTTCTCGTCCCGCGAAAAAAAATTCCGAAATTTCAATTTCAGCGGCAACAGTTTTCTTGAAAACCGGCCACAAATTGCGCAGTTGCACCGCAAATTTTTGGGCGCGGCATGCTTTATGAAGAGGTGACTAATTGGCACGTGGTTCAATTGTATCATCATCATCATCATCATCATTACCACTCGATTTGTCAACAAAGTCCTCGTAATTCATGCAATTTTTTTTTCTCTATCTTAGAAGCACTCATTTCGACCCCCGATATTTAGAATTAGAAATTCTCCCTAAATGCACAACAAATAAAAATTCGAAGAACTGGTCATCAAACTATGCAATTATGTATGCAGAATAAAATTTGAATAATTTTAATAATTTTAAATATTTTGTCGATAGTAATTACAAATCAGGAATTAGGAACCCAAACAGTTTGAATGAATGAATGAATGAATGAATGAATGGATGAATGGAGGAAGGAAATAAAATGGCGATCAACAGACCGAAATATCAGCATCTTCTTCAATTTGATTGGAGCAGTAATACTTCTTGTGAGCCAAATAAGTCGAAACGTACATGAAATTAATGTTGCACTGTTTGCAGTACTTGGACAAATTGTCCCTTCGTGGTGTTGTTGTTGTCGTGGTTGACGATAATGTTGCTGTCGTAGGCCTTACATTGTTTACTTGTTGTACGACCTCGTTTGGCGCATGATTTTTCGAGGTAGGAGATTGTGCAAGTTCATCTTCACTCGATCTTGCGCTTTCTTTGACCTCGAATTTTGGGTAGAAATTGGAATCGCCATCCTGAGGAGAGCGTGGGCTGAGCTTTAAAAGTTTCGGATTGCTTGGTCCTTCCCGGAATGAATCGCTGGACAAGGGCCGCTTCGCGGAGTTCAAAGTGAAACTGGAAACTTCCAAATCGACGTTGTTGATTTCGTTTTCTGAAATTTTATTCGCCATATTTACATTAGAACACAGCCTGGCTTCGTTGGCATGGCTGAGCATGTGCATGTGGAACTGGGTACTCAGAGGAAATGAGATGTCGCATCTTTGACAGAAATTCTGCTCGCATTGCTTCGTTACGAATTCGGATTTTTCATACGCTTTCCTCGACCTTCGCCTCTTGTAGGGCTCGTTTTTGAGCCGAATCAATTCGAGGTCGGGCATGTCGAGAACGGATCCGAAGAGAGACGGATCTCCGATGATGGTGCCGAGTTTGTGTTTCTTTGGAATGGCAGGTGGCTCTTCCACTTCGAGCATGCTTTCATCCGTGAAAGACTCGCCGGCATCGTTGTGCATCTTGCCGTGCATCCGCATACCGCGCACCGTGTTGCCTCTGTAACCGCACAGAATGCACTTGTAAACTTTGGAGGGAGTGTGGGCTCGCATGTGCTCCACGAGTCTGCTGTCGCTCTGGGCAATGTGATCGCAGTGCGGACACTGGTACAGCTGGTAATTGGCCGCCACGCCGTTGCAAAAATGGAGCATTAGGAGTTGTTCGGACGGGAAGAACACTCCACAAACGGAACAAGAGAAAGCCTTTTTATCGCTTTCTTTCGATTCATCGCTGCACACTTCTGACGAGTCTTCAGTCTGCCCTTCTGGACTTTTCGAAGTCCTACTGAACCTGGAGGAGCAGTAAAACTTTTTGTGCGCCTTCAAAGTTTCGAGGTTGCTGAACTTGATCTTGCACGGAATGCAATAATACTGAAGGATTCCTTTGTTCAGGGTCGCCACGAGTTCCATAGAGTCGGAATTGTTGTTGAGATCCGATGAATTTTGGTCCTCGCCGTTTATTTTCGCGCTGTCCATGCCCTTGACCACCTTCGTCAAGTCGTTGTTTTTCAGAGTCGTTTTCGTCGAATGTTTTTGCTGGGCAACATCTTTGAGCCTGTTGTTCCTACTGGCGCAATAATGCTGTTTATGGGCGAGGTAGTTTTCTGCTTTGAAAAAGACGATGTTACATTCGATGCATCTGTTCGTCGATGGAGGATTCATTACGAATGGAAAGGCGGAATCGGATTGCTTGGTCTCGGACCTCGAACTCGGAATCACAGATTTTCCAGCAAACATCGATTCAAGAGCATGGGGCTTTTTTAAAGTTAGGCCTTCGGGGACACCAGAATCGGTCGTCATATCCTCTTTCTTGCTGCTCAGATCGAGGGGATTGTCCGCTTTCGCCGGAAGCGATTTGAGACTTGGCTTTCCATCTGCAGACCTTCGACCTTTGGATGGATTTGGACTTTTGGAAAATGTGTTCGGAACGTGAAATTTACTTTTCGGACTGCTGGATGAGTCCTTCAGATCTGAATTGGAAGAAGGATTGAATAAGTAGGAAGGATGAAGAAGGAAAGGATTCAAGAAAGGCGGCAGTGGATGGCTGTCCAGGTAGCTCTTCTTAAATAATTCAAGAGGAAAATTCGGAAAACAATTCAACAGAGGGAACCTCGTCGATGGACTGAAGGACGGTGGTTGAAAACTAGAGAACGGTTGGAAAATATCCTCAGTGTCCTGTTTGTCAAATTTTAAAACTTCGCTAGATGGCCTTCGTAAATCTGTTTGGCGGTCTTTCTGCTTCTGAGAATAACCGCCATCTTTCGACTGGTGGGCTTGTTCATTAATTTTGAGTTGAAGTTCACTTTTAATTTTACTTTCATCTTCCGTTTTACAGTTCTCGACCGAAACTTCTTCGTTACGAGAGGTCCTCGTATTTTTTCTAAAATTCATACCTAAATTAATAAAATAACCAAATTTAATATATTGATTGATCAATTTGTTTATTTGATGAAATGCAAAACCCGAGCCATTAAAATGTAACAAACCTGGACTGACGCTACCGACGTCGAGAGACGGTCGGAGTTGCGCGATGTTGTATCCGAGATGGTTTGGAAAGATGGAGTAGAAGATGAAGTTCGAAGGTGATGAGCACAAGTCGAACTGAGGCTTCTTCGAGCAATAATTGGTCAGATGGGCTTGCAAGGTCCTTGGGTTGCTAAACTTTACCCCGCAAAAGATGCATTCGTGAACAAGTTCTGAAAATAACAAATTCAGACAATCATCTTCAAATATCGAAGAAACCACATATGACTCTGTACTAGCAGCAACCCCGCTTCACACGCGCGCGGAACGAGGAAAAAAGAAGAATCCCGGCTCGTGTGATGATGAAATATGAGTCCATTAAAAGGTGGCGAAGGAGTTAATGAAAGCTACTGTCCTTTGACTCGTCACAGAGCCTGATGCTGGCCCGGAATGATCATCCATCAGTCCTCAGTAGCTACGTGTTGATTAGATCTGCTCGCTTAATACGGACTCTGCGCTTTCGGGCGTAAAGATACCAACCCCTGCGTCCAAGATGACATCTCGCAAAATTTCCGTTGAAGAGTTGCGTAAGAAATCGATGTCAGAGGGCAGCCTTCATTACTCCGGTAATGGACGTTCGATTTCCCGGCCTGTCGTCAAACAGCGCTCTCTACACTATTAATGATAATTAAGTCCTCCTTCTCGTCAACACTTGCAACAAGAGTTTCGACTTCTTGCGCTCGTCCTACGCGTTCTTTTAAACTGGATTTATGTCGGAGTTGCAGTAAAGTTTTGCGAGTTGTTCGTGTCTCGGTGTATAAATGAAAATATGAAGGTATGAAGTAAGAAAGGAAGAATCAATAAAGCAGATTTAAGAGGCTCACCGTAAGTGGGTTTGCTGGGGCGGTTAAGAAGGTTCTGGATCATGATGTTCTTGCAGGGAGTTTGTTGCTGGGACGTGCTGGTCGAGTAAGTTCGTGAATTGAGAGTCCAATCTTCGTTCTGGGACTCGCGTTTGACCGCAGAAGACCTGCCCTCCTTTTCCACTTCGGGAGCTTCCAGCTTGATTTCCACTCGATTCGCGCAGTCGTTCTCCTGGCGACGTCTTTCTCCGTCGCGGTTCTCTTCTCCCGTTCCCATGAACTTTGCTTTCGAAGAGGCTACGATTTCGACGTCCGGTGAAACGTTCTCGGTGACGAGGCAGAGAATCTTCTCCCCTGAAAAGACAACATTGTTCTCGATTCCCTGCTACGTCTTACGACTCTAAAGAGGGTCTTGAATGGGAAATAATCTTAAGGAAAACCACTTGAGTTACTGTTTTCAATTCGTCTTGATTAGCAGCAACTATTATCTTTTGCGGCAAACTCACGTGATCAACGTACCATCTATCAACATTTGAAAAGGACTCGTTTGATTTATGGGGTCATCACTTTATCTACTCAGCAACTGGACGTCGCTAACTTTTTCATCGTCCTTAGGAACCTAAATGTTTTATTGCCCGGGCTGCTCACCCCTCTCTCCAATAAAGCATCTCTGCCATCGTCCCACTATCTGCTACTCTCTGTCGGCGTTCCTGGCTCTCTTTCATCATGTATTTCAGTCTCACACATCGCTCTCGATCACCGATTAACAGCCGCTCCCCAATTATCCTCTCCAGTCTTTGATAAATAGTCCTGTCACCGATTCTCTTCTTTCCCGGTGTAAAGTTTAATCAAGCGTAAAGCTGGAGAGGATTAGAGCGAGTTCATCCGAATAAAAATGTTTTCAATTAGACAAATTGTCTCCGGGGAATTATTCAAATTAATACCTTTAATACCGAATTTGTTCCCCAGATAAGCCCCTTTCTTAGGTTCTCAAGTTTCTCAGACGACCCGAGTATTAAGCGCAAGTTGATCTCACTTGATAGCAAGAACTGGAGGTTAGTCTCTTCGTCCTTCGACGATGTTTTCACCAGGTGGAGCCACAGGCCGGAGGCAGAAGAAACATGCACGTTCACTTCTCTCCCGCCCAATTGCAGCTTCATTCAAAGATTATTAGTGTTATTATTACGTTTAATTAAAATTCAATTACTATTTTTTAAATTATTACCTCATTAATTGATATCTATCTTTAATTTTAACATTATTAACTCTACATTAATCATTGATTCAAAGAGAAATCAATACAATAAATATTTAATAACAATAGCAACAATAATAATAATAATCCACCAACCACCAAATTTCCAGGACTTCGATTCTCAGAGATTTCCGTCAAAGAGCAGGCAAAGGGACCGAACTGACTGCCAGCGAGTATGGTTGAAATGCTGCTGATGAGGGGAGGTTTTGAAGTCTTGTTGAGGTGAAGGATGTTCGAAGGGAAGCCGATGTCTGATTGGTCAGTTTCCTCGTCTGATTCGTCTGCGTTTAATGGTTAAAAGTTAATTTCGAAGCGTTTACATTCGTCGATTATTCATCTTTCTGGGTTTTTTTGGGCGTTAGTGCGTGTCTAATGATTATTTTATCATTATTAAATTTGGATATTATTTAATATAAATTAATAAATCCATTACAACGCTAGGCATTTATTTTCCCGATTTTTAAAAAATCTTTCTAATATGAATATTCATACAAATGAAATATTACGCAATCATTATAATCCATGGTTCGATGATGTACCACGATGACTATTATTTACAAAATAAAAAATAATAAATAATTTTCTAAAATTTGCCATCTTTGCTCTCAACCATATCAATAGATTTTTAATAAATTTAAAGGATAACAAATTGATCAAAAAACGTAGGTCGCCTAATGAATTAAAATAGAGGAAAAGTAGTTAATTAATTGAAATAAATTTGATTCCGTAAAATCTTAAATATAATAATAATAATAATAATAATTAAAATTAATATTTAATTAATACAATGATTAGAAAATAATTATAATAATAATACTAAAGTCGAATTAAAATGTTTCATTTATGGAATCTTAAATGTCACAATCATGTGATAATAATTATTATCACTATAATAAAATCTGCAAAAGATTATCACAACACAAATCAATTTTAAACCATTAATAATAATTAATGTTATTTACCAACCAAAATGTTATCATAACAAAATGCACGGTTATTCAAACATCCAAATTGTGGATTCGGTGAACCGATATCGAATAAATATTACAACAATAAGAACAGCTAACGATTATTATTATTATAACATATTTTATTTTATAATGATTACAAATTGTTTTTAAAAATAATCATTAATAATAATAGTAATTGTTATCATTATTGTGAACCACCTTTAAACTTAATTTCCACCTGATTTATTTTCGTAGAGGACACAGAATTTTATTCCTCGAAATCTTTATCATCCTCTGAAGTTATCATCCAAGAAAAACAAAATGGCCACAAAGGAACAGTTGATCACCAGCATTTATTCTGCGTTCCTCCATCTTTAGATATGAAGATGACGAATACGACGATGACCACGACGATGATGACGACGACGGCGATGGAAAATGGAATGATTGAATCACATCGAGGCGACACGAAAAGGGATGGACCAGTCACCGTGAGGATTTGAAATGTCGGGAACTCCGTGCCGGTTTCGGGTGCAAATCTTGCACAATCTGGCATATTGCACGCGAGATCGTCAGATATCGTTCAGTTATTTAACTTATCTCTGTCCGACCAGGCCATACATTTTTGATATCTCAAGCTGAGAGTTATCTTATCTTCGGTCGGCTCGATATTCCGCTTACCTTGTTTCTCAGCAGCCTCATAGTGGGAGGGACCCAAGCCCGGCATCGAGGAGTTGGACAAAAACCTTATCGTTTAAATGTCGACTAACAATCTTCCACGCCAGATGGCCGAGAGATTTCCAACGGAAAGATCAGAGAACATTTCGAACATAAAAACCCAAAGTTTAGACCTCCCTAACGACGCATACTAAGGGTGGGGTGGCCAGCGGTGAATCTATGGAAGAACACAAGGAACGAAAGAGTCTCTTTGGTAGCTAGAGGAACTTATCTAATGATGACAGCATGCGATATGAGAGCCACAATATTCTTTCTTCTCAATACAAATAACCATTTCGACTATAAATCAGCCGACTTTTGACAGCACTGGCGACCAACTGACTTGAAACGATAGGGAACGGCCGTATTCTTCTAAATTCTTTAGTCGCCAGATAATGCTGGCCAACCGAAAATGCATGTGTCCGATGTGCTCGCGTGCCTCGAGGTGTTTCGACCCGTCCGAGTGAATCGTTTACCACCACAGGGTGTGGAGCGGACTCGTGCAGGTTGCCAAGGAGTATAGGAGGGCATATTTTGTTAATTTCACGAAAGCACTTTAATTATCCATCGCCTGCTTAGCTTTTTTTATTCTCTATTTTAATTTAATGCAGAACCTGATTGGCTGATTCATCGACTGATAAACTGATTAGACGCTTGATGGATGGCATACGAGGATGATGGAGTGGCAGGAAGGCGCACGAATAAAAATGAACGCGGAAAGTTTTGAGCACGAGAGGAGTAACCCGGCTCGGAGTGGCTGATCTTTCCCACCAACAATTATGGCCTTCGTTTGGCAGTTCTTATCAGTCGGGACCATCGTCTTGAAGCCAGCACTAGTGCACAGTCATATGTCTCCATAATCAAGCCGATAAAGCATACTTTGGTCTCACACATCGTTATGGCTCTCATCGGCAGTAACCAGGGGAAAGAACGAATCTGGGTGTCTCGTCTGGGTGTCACGATTGCACGAATTTCTCGAGGAATGCATGTTTTTGTGACGAGGATTCGAATGCCAATGATAAGGATCAGTTGCCAAATCAGTGATGGCCATCTTTGATTTTTAACCTAACAGTTCATCTCATTGTTGACATTTTACCATTAATTCGCCGTCGACAATTGGTTAATCTAGGAATAATATTCGATTTCTCATTTACAATGACAATAACAATAAATTCAAAGTCAAAGCAAAAGTCATAAAGGAGAGTGAGTGAGTGAGTGAGTGAGTGAGTGAGTGAGTGAGTGAGTGAGTGAGTGAGTGAGTGAGTGAGTGAGTGAGTGAGTGAGTGAGTGAGTAAGTAGAACGGGCAAAGATGGGTCGGCGAATGACTGAATGGGCAGACCACAACACGACAGAATGTGTGTCCGGTTGGGTGGGCTTATCACCTTATCCCTGTAGGGAATCTTTCTATTAATGGATTAATTCGGGTATGGCGTTATCTGGCGCGGACCATTCAACGCCGTAATCTTTTTATATCTGGCGACTGATATTGTAGGAAAATGAAAAATGCGAGCGAAAGATAGCATCTACGACCCTCAGTCGGACGGCATCGTGCCTGTGCAACGTGTGTTCAGATGAGATAAGACCGACTATGATTTTAATTGTTGATAGAGCGAGCCTCGGTGGTGCTGCCGTTCCTTGTTGTCGACTGCCATCTTTTGTTCGCAGTGCGAGAGTTCGCATTTCCGAGAACAGCTCGGTCGAGATGGACCGGATGATCGTTGGTCATTGATCACCTTTGAACGTCTTCTTCAATGTGCCTGACATCGAAATCGCCTTCGTGAAGCCAACTCCTTACGATGGAAAGGAGGCCCGTGCGACACAAAGAGACCGACGCATCCTACTCACGAACGACGAATATAATGACTTCTCATAAACAACTTTAATTAATTTCAGTTTCAGGCAAATCTACTTTTTTTTACAATTATTGTGGACCACGAGGCTGAAAAGTGGTCGATAAAAAGTCAGGTGAAATCGATGAAAGAAGAAAATGACCGAAAAAAACCTTTAGCACCACGAATCGGCTCCTGGAAAGGATTGAAATTCGCCAAGTTCGTTGCTTCAAGTTAAAGTGAAATTCTCTCAGAGTTTCCTTTGGCTGAAGCTGCTATCTCTCTTGAAAATAAATAGACCTTATCTGATCTGCCAGGCAGATAACGGTCCCACTCGTTTCAAACTGTTTCTATTATCCGAATTATCTTTTCATGTTTAAGTGATTTGATAAGGCTCTGTTTGCCTACGCTGCCTCAATATCTGGCTGCTTCTTCCTCAATGCATTCAACCTTAGTTAGCATCCTTAGAGACCGTCTAGCTCGCGGGTACCCGATAGGTATCCATGGAAACTACCCGTTGCTAACTGCGTCTCTTCGATTAGCTTCACGATAACTTAATTCGCACGACATCTGGCGATAATGAATCCAACCACTCCCCAGAGTGGCAGAGTTTATCACAAGTTTGTTGCTCGCATGAGATTCTGCAGCTCTTATCTTTCTTATCGAATATCAGTTGAACTTTTGTAAACATAAGAATGGATTATTAACGCGATAACATCTTAATTAGACTCACTCTTTAGACTGAATTTGAATCCGTTCGGTGTGAAAATTCAATGAAAAGTTTTCATCGCTAAGTAAATAATAGTCTAGAATGTATCAACATCTTATATCCTACGAAACTTAAAATTAAAAATAAGCAGACGATTCTAGTGAAGCAATTCGAACAATTAAAAGTTATTAAAATTGGCAATTAACAACTAAGGTTTCGAGCGATTATAATAAATAATAATAAATCGCAATTTGAACATCCAAACGACGATGCAAAGCCAAGTTTCGGTGCAGAGGCATACAGCAGTACAAGTGGTCATAGAGCAGAAATATCTCCTTATCGCCTGTATCTTATCTACAGCCTTATCTTTAATCCGAGGCAGGC
Source organism: Hirudinaria manillensis (assembly GCA_034509925.1). Lineage (NCBI taxonomy): Eukaryota > Metazoa > Annelida > Clitellata > Hirudinida > Hirudinidae > Hirudinaria > Hirudinaria manillensis. The sequence goes on along the minus strand of CM067530.1, from coordinate 7,613,648 downwards.
CTGACTTATCGGAGAAACTGTCAATTTTTAGTCTGCCTCAGTCGTATCTTTATCGGTCGAATGATCTAAAGAGCAACGTTCCACATGCTTGTTTCCTGCTCCAAGCTGTCTTCTCGAGCCAGGTTTGTTTACAAATTCAAACGTTTACATGCCTCCAGAAATTCTCCTTTGTTTGCTCGGAGCTTTTAAAAGATAAAACTTGAATGAGCGGCTTGCAATGAGATTCTTTGGAACTATGAGCCTGCTATTTGGGCTGATCAGAGTTCGATAATCTTTGATTCAAAATGTGGGTAAATGCGAAACATAAATCACTGTACGGCGATCAGATTATGCAAATTACAAACCATGAAAAAAAAGGAAAAATATTGAAACTGAGTCACCTGTCACTGACTTCACTGGGTTCGACTGCTTCCTACGAGACATGACCCTTTCACAACTCAATAGAGTGTCTTCTCGATTCAATCCCAAATAAATTACAAATAGTAATAATAACAACAGAAGCAGCAACAACAACAGATAAATTGTTTTTTTAACAAAATTCGGAATTAAAAGCCGCTATTGTCGCAACAATATCCTGGAAGGCAACGCTTGCAAGTGAGCGTGCTTATATAGGCGTGTGAGATGCACGGACAAGAAGCGTATGTCCTTCCCTCAAATGGGACCATCGAAGGGAAAACAAAGTTTCACTCGCAGGGTTCGAATTGTTAAAGTCCAGAAAAGTCGCTTTCCGTTTTCTCTGGTCTTTGACAGTCAACTTGGTGAGTGCACTAAGCTTGACGTTTGACGAGTATTCACTGAGATAAAAACATCATCAGGATAGAACTTTCGAGTTTTCAGAGCACATCTGAAAGTGAGATTCCTCCGCCAAGCACGAGGCACAGTTAGTTCCCAGACGCATCACCGGAGTCCTAAATTGCAGAGATCATAACGGTCGAGCGATTGTCATCGCCTTGAATTTCTTCGTCAAGCGAAGTTCACCAGAAGGTCGAAGTCGCATGATATCCAGTCGTGCTTCAACCGGAGATAAGCTTTTGTCTCTTCCACGGCGTGTGTTCCGAATGTTTATTGGCCGGTGCAAGCTGCCAGCCGAGGTCTTAAAGACTCCGAGATGATATCACGGTCTCGAGTAGCAACCGGGAAACTAATTTGACGTGACCTAACGACGTTCGTGATCCTCCAGCGATATGAAGAATTTTGCCTTCCCCAGCATGACCTTCTATGCGACCTCTCATCCTCGGGATTTCCTTTCGCGAATGCCGTTAACACTGGAAGCCCTGATTGATCAGAGGAGATGATTTCTCCGGAACATGCATCCATCATTCCATCCTTCAGAATCCACGAGCGCTTCTTATTAGATAGCACGTTTTATTGGCGGACGGAATATCGATACAAGGTTGGGACCTCTGCTGGCCACCCCTTCCACTCGTTCGGGATCCTCATCTCTGGGCGCATCTTAAGAGCAGTGAGCGTTTATAACAGCGCTAATGTTTCATAAATATTAATGCCTCGGAGCGCCCGTGAAATCTTTTCGTTGAAACAGCTGATTTTATCTACCAGTCGTCGAAGGATTGATCATCAGTTTTTCTTCTCCATGTTCTACGCACAAACCTTATCTTGCTCCTTCCAAATCGCCCTGTAATTTACGGCTGGAGACATGTTTATATGAATTTATAAGCATTTTTCTGGAGTCTATTTTCCATTATTAGATGGCATGTTTACCGGTATTTAACAATTTATTCTAATTTAGTTTTAATTTTATTTAACTTGTTCGGTTATTCGCCATTCACATAAACGTTTGGCCTTGTCCATCTCCAAGGTGGATGAATACATAATTTCGTTTAAAAGAAAACAAAGGTGAAAATTGACGTTCAGTCGACATAGAGAGAATTGTGAATATAATTATTGTAAAATTATGAGATTTCATATTAATATTCAATTTTGTTATTATTAGTATTATTATTATTGCATATGCCAATCCCATTGTTTTAATGTTAATTAGATACCGGTTTTTAATTAAATATTAACTAACTGGAAAGCAGATTACAGTTTGGATTTCAGCAGCTTATTTCGTGCAAGAGACGTTTCCAGTAACTTTTTATTATAAATTTGTAAATTCAAAGTTCTGACTTTCGCAATTTCATTCATTAGATAGCGCTGGCGTCTTTGGTTAATGAGATTATGAAACATCTGTCAGAGACGACCAAATTTTAATTTATTCGTGATTGGCTTTTCAACCAGTGGGTTGTCTAATAAAATTAAGCAATAAAATAATAAATTTATATAAAATATAATTTTAAAATAAATCATAAAACTTCGATTTAGTGTCTTTAGCGCAGCACTAAATTTGACGTATACGTAGATCGGGTGTGAATTTATACAAGCCTTAATACTTAAACATTTCAGCTTCTTCCTACAAAACTCCAGCTATGTTCAGCGTGAAGAAGCAACAAAAAAAGGGCGCCAGCGCTCCAGCTTCGAAACCAGTCCAAAAGAAAGTTACAGCTGCCCTTCTGTGTCTCACCAGAGACATAAACGATGCCAATATTCCGCCAACATGTAAGATGGAGTTTCCAGATAAAGATGATCTGATGAATTTCAACGTTGTGGTAAAACCCGATGCAGGTTATTACATGGGCGGCGAATTTCAATTCAGCTTTAAAGTAGGACAGTCTTATCCACACGAGGCTCCGAAAGTTAAATGCGAAACAAAGATTTATCATCCCAACATTGATACCCAAGGAAACGTCTGTCTCAACATCTTGCGCGAGGAATGGAGTCCGATACAGACGATCAGCGCCATCATAATGGGTCTACAAATTTTGTTAATGGACCCAAATGCTGAAGATCCCCTTAACAAAGAAGCTGCAGATGTTTTGAAGAGAAATCCGCAATTATTTGCAAACTACGTGATATATGGCGTGAGATGTGGTGACGAATACATCGAAGGAATAAATTATCGTCGTTCGAAAAAGTAACTTGCAACTCTATGTTTATAGTTTTTGATTAAAATTTTGTCTTACTTGAATAATAAAGTATTTTGAAAAATATATTAGTTGGTAAAATTTGCCGGATATCCATTATATGTCACAAAATATGGAATTTTCATATGTCTTGCTTGTTGATAAATCTTGTCCTATTTCTACTGTCATTATACCATTTGGGGTTTACGGAATATTCATCGCGCTAGCATTGAACTTATCACGTTGTGCGTTCGAAATGCAAAAAAAATAAACATAATTAATCATAGCTTAAATCACTAATAAAATGTTTTATAGGTGCCCCATATTATCCCATTTCCCTAAGTCGAATTCACTGTCGTTAACTGAATTGGTTACTCCAAAGGAGTTTTTAAGACACACATAAAAAAAGTAAGTTTTTGATTTTCCACCGAAACAGAAGTTTCTAGAGAGTGCTGATTTTCGCCACATAGCAACATCTCCAAGCATTATTCAGGCCCCGCTTTTGGTTTGCCGCGGGATTGGATGACCTCACCGGCGTGGCCGAAAACCACCCCGATTTCCACATCATCTCTGGAATTGCCACGAGGATGGTTTGACTGATTCGCCTAAAACTAACAATTCCTGTGAGGGTTGGCATAGGGCCTTTAACGAGTCTGTTCGCAAGCCATCCATCCATATGGAAATTTATCTAAGTCCTGAGAAAGGAACAGGCCCTTAATGAGGGAAAGTTGGAACAACGTGTAGCAGGCATCATCGTAACCATTCCGAAGAAATGTTATCGAGAGCCCCTCTCAGAGTATAAAATATAATAAAAGAGTATGATAAAAGGAACATCATTGACTATTTGAAGGGCTTGACTTGTAATTTTAATTATTAATTAAGTCATGTTTTAAATAAAATCTTTAAATATACATGTTGTCTTATTCTATTCAAAATGATGGTCCTCGTTTAGCAATCCTTTAAAATTTTCCCGCGCTGAATTTTCCGGATACCGCCATTTGGTATTGTCATTAATTTATCTTTTCCAATGTCTAGTAAAGAAACGTAATAAATCCCGGATGACGCCTTCATTTAAAAGTTAAGTTTGATCATTTCCTTGTATTCAGTGCATATCAACCCGTTGAAATAATTTCATAAAGGCTTCATTTTTCTCATTTATTTCTCTCTCACATCAATTGATTGGAAAAAACAGTGTAAATTCAAAAATTGTTTCCTTTTTAGTCATAATTTTATTTAACTTGTTCCGTTATTCGCTATTCACTTTAACGTTTGGCCTTGTCCATCTCCAATGTTGGTGAATACATAATTTCGTTTAAAAGAAAACCCGGGTCAAAATGGACATAGAGAGAATTGTGAATATCATTATTGTAAAATTATGGGAGTTCATAATAATATTCAATTTTTTATTATTAATTATTAATACCCCATTGTTTTAATGGTAATTAGATACCGGTTTTTTAATTAAATATTAACTAACTGGAAAGCAGATTACAGTTTGGATTTCAGCAGCTTATTGCGTGCAAGAGATATTTCAAGTCACTTTTTAATTATAAATCTGTAAATTTAAAGTTCTGACTTTCGCAATTTTACTCATTAGATGGCAATGCCGTTTTTGGTTAATGAGATTATTACGAAACATTATGTACTAAAAATATTCTATACTTGAAGCACAACGCATTAAAACAAAGCGGCGATGTCATCGAGTACATTTCATCTTTGAGCGCCAACATTACCTGTAAGAGACGACCAAATTTTAATTTATTCGTGATTGGCTTTTCAACCAGTGGGTTGTGTAATAAATTAAGCAATAAAATAATAAATTTAATAAAATATGATTTTAAAATTAATCATAAAACCTCGATTTAGTATCTTTAGCGCAGCACTAAATTTGACCTATACCTAGATTGGGTGTGGATTTATGCAAGCCTTAATACTTAAACAATTCAGCCTCTTCCTACAAAACTCCAGCTATGTTCAGCGTGAAGCAACAGCAGAAAAAGGGCGTCAGCGCTCCAGCTTCGAAACCAGTCCAAAAGAAAGTTACAGCTGCCCTTCTGTGTCTCACCAGAGACATAAACGATGCCAATATTCCGCCAACATGTAAGATGGAGTTTCCAGATAAAGATGATCTGATGAATTTCAACGTTGTGGTAAAACCCGATGCAGGTTATTACATGGGCGGCGAATTTCAATTCAGCTTTAAAGTTGGACAGTCTTATCCACACGAGGCTCCGAAAGTTAAATGCGAAACAAAGATTTATCATCCCAACATTGATACCCAAGGGAACGTCTGTCTCAACATCTTGCGCGAGGAATGGAGTCCGATACAGACGATCAGCGCCATCATAATGGGTCTACAAATTTTGTTAATGGACCCAAATGCTGAAGATCCCCTTAACAAAGAAGCTGCAGATGTTTTGAAGAGAAATCCGCAATTATTTGCAAACCACGTGATATATGGCGTGAGATGTGGTGACGAATACATCGAAGGAATAAATTATCGTCGTTCGAAAAAGTAACTTGCAACTCTATGTTTATAGTTTTTGATTAAAATTTTGTCTTACTTGAATAATAAAGTATTTTGAAAAATATATTAGTTGGTAAAATTTGCCGGATATCCATTATATGTCACAAAAAGATAGAATTTTTATATGTCTTGCTTGTTGATAAATCTTGTCCTATTTCTACTGTCATTGTACCATTTGGTATTGTCATTTGTATAATTTATCTTTTCCAATGTCTAGCAAAGAAATGTAACGAAGCCCAGATGACGCCTTCATTTAAAAGTTAAGTTTGATCATTTCAGTGCATATCAACCCGCTGAAATAATTTCATAAAGGCTTTTTTTCTTACTTATTTCCCATTCGCATCAATTGATTGGTAGAAACATTGTAAATTCAAACAAAGGGATTCTACTGAAACATTGCAAAAAATATTTTGATTGACAGAATGTTGCTGGCTTAGCCGACTAAAGATATTCGTTAATAAGTTGTTCGTTGAATATTTGTGGAAATGGTCGTAATAGTTTTTGATTCTTTAGTCTTAACAGCAAGTATTTCTCAGAAACGATTAAAATTAATAACTGAGACCAGAGAAGCTTAATTAGCATTTGTCATTTAAGACTCACAGTACGAAGGTTTTCCACGGGTAAATAGTTAATGATACATTTTACAATTGAATTTTATTCAGGCTATTTAGATTCTAATGCAATTTGTGAAGAGATTGAGATTTCTGTCTCTTAAAAATCGCCATAAATAGGTATCATTAGCTAAAAAATAACGCCCTCCAACGAAAACATACGGCTCAACAAAGTGTTTTTCGAAGGAAAATTAGCCATTTCATGTAAATAGATAATTTTTAAGTCCCATCCGTTATGACAGTAGAATGCAGCCCGGACTGTAAGAGGAAATGATTTATTAAAACGGGAATGACCTTTTTGTTAAGCTCTTTTTAAATGACAGTACATCTTAAATTAGATAAATTATAATAAATTAGTGTTACGCTATATAAAATGAAATATATAAGATATTTATTTTATTGTGCTCTTAAGGCGCATTGCTTTTTTTAAAATCTAATTATGCTGCAATTTTTTTTAAACTCTAAATTTTTCGAATTAAATAGGTCTAAAACAGTCTTAAATCAAGTTTTAGATATGTTGTTTTGAGTTCGCTGGAATTGATTGTTCGGAGCCGCGAGCTGGTTAGTGATTTCTTCTTCAAGATGATAAAGTTGTTTTCCTTAAAACAACAAAAAAAAGACGGTGGTGATCCGAATGCGAGACCGGGCCAAAAGAAAGCTACCGCTGCTCAACTTAGAGTCGCCAAAGACATAAACGAATTAAGTCTTCCAAAAACTTGTCAAGTGGATTTCCCTGATAGAGATGACCTGCTAAATTTCAAGCTTATAATTTGCCCCGATGAAGGATTTTATAGAGGTGGACAGTTCGTTTTTACTTTCAAAATTGGCCAGGCGTACCCGCACGAACCTCCAAAAGTGAAATGTGAAACGACAGTTTATCATCCCAACATTGATCTAGAAGGCAACATCTGTCTCAACATTTTACGAGAAGACTGGAAACCAGTTCTTACTGTGAATTCAATCATTTATGGTCTGCAATATTTGTTCTTGGAGCCAAATCCTGAAGATCCCCTGAACAAAGAAGCTGCAGAGGTGTTACAGAGCAATCGAAGAATCTTTGAACAGAATGTCAGCAAATCTCTTCGCGGCGGCTACATCGGCAACACATATTTTGAACGATGCCTCAAATAAACTTTATTCAAATTGAAGCACCTAATGCTATGTAGCTTACTTGTGTACAATTTTATTAATAATTTGGTTTGGACGAGGAGTGTTTAAATTCATAACGTTTGTGTAATTTTTTTTTTAAAGATTTATGGAGGCTAATAAAACAAATTGTGCAAGTGTGGGATTTGATGATTCTACAGAGAATAGAAATGTTACAAGTGCAAGGTAAAAGCCGGCGTAATTTTCTGGAATGTCCGAGTTGTTGACAGATGGTAAATTGGATAGTACCTTACAATTTTAGTGGGAGCACAAGGGATAGCAAGTCTGGAAGCATCTTAATCAGTCTGAGACAGGTAGAAGTGGAAGCTACGTTTTGCTGCTATTTATTCATTGAATAATGTTGTGCAGAAGGGGAATCCAGTACTGAAGTTCATAAGGAGTGTGCCATGGCAGTTTGACAACATAATTCCAGATTATCAGTTTAGTCCGTCGTCATGCGCTTTGTATTTGAGGTTTGTTATCCAATCTCGAGTCGTGCCAGCCGAGTTCTGTAAATCACGTTGTTACAAGTATTTCTTTGGCAGCCTGCGATACCACAATCTCAACCCGGATTACATCCAAGAGCGTTTTAAACTTCTCGGCGGTAGTTACAATTTTCGGGCATTGTTGGTTCTTGTCGACGTGGTTAGTCGTGAATCTGATCGCAAAAAACATCACGAGAAATTTAACTAGAGCTTGTCCAATTATAGAAAGATCCGCACCACTCGCTGAAGGAGCTGGGCAGAATTTGTGTCTTGACTGATTGCACTCTTATCCTTGCTTTCAGGCAAGTATTGGCATCTCTAACCAACAAATTAATTTGAATAGGAATAAGTTAGATCCCATTTGTTGACATTAAAGCTTGGAAGAGGCAGGAAGATATTTGGAGCTATATAAATCCTATGAAAATAAACCTCCTGATCTGATCATGGAGAAAAATGAAACAAATTACTCTGCCAAGGTATTCAAAAAGTTTGTGGTTAAGATGGGACGGTCAAATTATGGAGTTTTTATTTTTGCTGTGTCACAAGCTCTCTCTCCATTTTCTTAAATTTTAAGAATTATTTGGTCATAGTGGAGTATTGGCCAGAGCAGGAAAATTTCTTCATCATCTGTATTTTCTTTGAGAATATCATTTGAAATTAAGTAATTTCATTACATTTGCACTTCTTTCATAGAGAATAATTTAAAAAATTCTTAATATTTTTGCTGGAAGGGCCTGTTAGTCTTTTTACTTTTCAGCATGTGATGTAATTTTTTCTGAGAGTGTAATCATCTCTATTTCATTACTATTTTATGTTTTGTGTTGACTCTTACTGGATATTCATAGCTGATGGACTGTTTGACCTCTCTCAAAAAGGTCAACCGATCCGATGCCCTGTCCCTGTCATCAACATTTGGAGTTTGTAAATTTTCTTTACTATTGAAAACACTTTCTTAAAATGATTTTTATGTTTAGTCTCTCACTCAAATTATCAATGCTACTGAGGAAAACATGTCCTTATGTCCAGGAATAGGACCATTGAAGGTATCCTATGGCTGTTCAAGAATAATTATCTTTAGAAATTATTTCCAATATTTATATTTATTCTTCATTTAAACTTCCAGGCTCAGAAACTTCACAAAGTGTTCCATCAGCCCTTCAGTAAAAATTTCAAACCAGCCAATAAGTGATCTGATGTCCCAGATAAAGGAATTTTCAGATATTAATTTTTGAAGTATTTCCCATAAAAGCATTCTTAAGATATTTTTGTTTCAGCATAAATAAATTAAATTTAAAAACAAAAACGAATGAGTCTCCATGGGTACTTATAGACATTCAATCAAGTTACATAAAATTTTGTCAACGAAGAATGTATATACTGTTCGTGATTGAGACCGTGTGACTAAATTATTTTCAACTTTGAAGACGGTGCAAAAGTAAGCAGAGAGTAAAATACGCTCCCGGAATAAAAGGCACGAATGTTGAGTGCTTGAGGTATTGATCGCTCTTTGTGCACGGGTTTCCATCCAGTCACATCACAGGGCCGTTTTGAATGAGAATTTCTTGTCGATCGGACTATTAGAAACTGTTCTTAGTTGTTGTCCGCAATACTGCCTGTTCTATATTCCACCGATAACTGAAAATCAAACGACATGTCCATGTACAGCTTCAAAGAGGGATTTACTACTGGAATGAGTTATCTTCGAAGAAGATTCAGCTCAAATGATTTACAGGGTGACCTGATGAATGACAAGTCAGACACTACTGGATTCAGTTTCAACTTGCCAAAAAGAAAGGGACCTTCTCCAAGCGCTCCGAGTTCACCATCGAGAAGTGCGAGCATTCAAGGCCTGACGAGAGGACTTTTTGGTTCAGCTTCGTATTCCCAACAATTAAAACCCTCATATAACAAAGAAAGATGCAAGACCTTACTCGTTATTGATACTCCCAGTGTGGAATGGTAATTCTAACCAATAACAAAGAACGATCCAAAAATGATCGCTTTAAAATGTTATTTACTTAAAATATTTTCTTCGTAGGTCCAAATATTTTCGAGGAAGAAAACTTTTGGGTGATTGGGACTTGAGAGTGGAGCAGGTTGGAATTTCAGATTATACCATTCTTTCTTTTTTATTTTGTATATCAAATAAGGATCTTTTGAGAGTTTTAGCGTTTAATTTCTTTATAATCGTCGAAGTATAATTAGACATGTATTGTAGAATTTATGCACAATCCGTTTCTTCATTGACTATAAAATATATACCTATCTTTACGGAGAAATTATCCCTGTTATTATGCTGTGAGTCACTTCACAGTTAGGTCAAATTTAACTTTTAAAATAAAATTTAATTTAGTTATGACATATCAGGCAGAATTCGCAGAAATTAATTTGGCTTCTTACTCTGAAACTGGGACTGTGGTAGACATTCAAGTTATCAGAGGCGGTACAAAAGTTGTAAGGTAGACATTATTTAATTTAAAGTAATTTGATCTGATTAAAATATATAATTCACGCAACTATTTTATCCCCACTGTTAGATCCTTCAAACCGGATTTCGTCTTGGTTCGCCAACATGCAAAAGATGCCACTGAAGATTGGAAAAACATTGTAATAGGACTCCATTACGGAGGTGTTCCCAGTATCAACTCTTTTCCAGCAATCTACAACTTTATGGACAAGCCGTGGGTGGTGGGTGTCGGGTGTCACGGGTCTTGACATTTTAAGAGATTTATTTACATATAATTTGATGTTATTGAAATATCGTCGTGTTTTGCAGTTTGCTCATCTTCTCCAAATTCAAAAATTTTTTGGAAAGTCGAGATTCCCCCTTATCGAGCAAACATTTTATCCCGACCACAAAGAAATGGTACGTTCCAGCTTATACTGGTAAACAGGAAGATATTTTACATGTCATTTCAATTATTAGCTTATGTCTCCACAATTTCCGGTTGTTGTGAAAATTGGACACGCTCACTCTGGCTTAGGAACAGTGAGGCATAATTCATAAAATAGTTATTGTTATGAATTTAAGAAAGCAAAAATTATTGAAATTTTTAGATAACATTTATAATAATTTCAGGTAAAAATTGATAACCACTACGACTTCCAAGATATCACCAGTTTGGTTGCTTTATCTGGTTGTTACTGCATCACAGAGCCTTTCATTGATAGTAAATATGACATTCATATTCAAAAAATTGGAAACAATTACAAATCTTTCACGTTAGTTTTCTTTTTTATATGTTTTTCGATTTGAGCATAATTTTAAGGCGTAAAAACTGGATATTTCGCTCGTTTAGAAGAACTTCAATCTCTGGAAACTGGAAAGTGAACACTGGCTCATCCATGTTGGAACAGATCCAAACCAATGATAGGTTTTGGCGAAAAAATCGGCCACATTATTTGAGAATTTAAAGGATAATGGTTTTTATTTTTATTTTGCAGGTACAAGAAATGGATAGACGAATGTGCCCAATTGTTTGGGGGTTTGGATATGGTGGCCATAGAGGCCGTTATGGGAAAAGATGGAAATGAGTATATTCTTGAGGTTCGCTTTCTTCGTTGAAAATTTGTTCATTAGTTGTTTAAAGTTCGTGATTGTCAAGTGAATTGGTAAAGGTCAGTGGTTGCACCATGCCTTTGCTCGGAGAGACACAGGAGGAAGATAGAAAAATCATTGCCAATCTAATAATATCCAAGATGGAAGCAAACTGTAGAGCCGATGCTGGGTGAGATAGGAATATACATCACCAACAGGGTGAAACTATCTAGTGGTCATGATTATTTTTGCTTGTTGTTATCTGAAAAGATAGATTTTAGTGAAGTGCTGCATAAACAAAATCAATTGCTGGTTGACTCCTGTCAAATCTTAATTTAAGGAAATTCAGTGCTTCCTCGCATGTAATAAGCAGCCGGCCAATGGCTGGACCACCCGGACCAAGTCCTATGCCTGTGTCACTGGAAAAGTGAGTGCACTAAGACAGGATCTCTGACTATAATTTCGTGATTTGTACTCTTTTTATTTTGTTAGACTCTCCGGAATTTCCAATAAGCCTTCAGCAGAAGCCGTGGTCAAAGACTTAGAAGACTCGGAAGACACCATGAAAAACTTGCGCAAAACATTCGCTGGCATATTTGGAAATATGTGAAACGTAAATCTGCCTTTATTTTTGGCAGACTGCAAAGTTCTGTCAACGGGTGGTAGAAATGCTTGTCTTTGTGATAGAATCACTATTTTTCCGTAGATCAGAGAAATTAATCTTAACTATCGACATTGAAGCATGTTGTAGGTTAAAAGATTACGTGAAAATTGTTATATTCGCCCGAGTAAAACCATTCTGGAATTTTCTTGATTAAATATAATGACGATGTCAGAAAAAGGTGTCATTTGAAGTAATTTGATGTAAGCGAAAGTTTGACAGAATTTTGAAAACTTTCTTTTTGGAAAGGTAGATCAAAATTTTACTTGATTGGGAAAATGTTCTCGAGAATTTATTTTTGTGGGTTGCCAATTATGTGAGCTGAAAGGTCGAAAGCAAACATCGTCAAGGCCAAAGTCTTGAAAAACCCAAAATTAGCAAGTTTTATGTAAATTTGTGAGCAATAGGACCAGAATAAACAGAGTAAATATTTCCTTGATGTAATGTTATAAACAAGTTCAAAATATATTTCTGAAATTGAGCAAGTGTTAAAGGCATTTTAGAGTCCATTTTGTTGAATATAAAATATTAGCCTAATTGTGAAATTACCCGAATATTTCGTGTTTATTTTATAAATATAAATATATATATAAAAAAATATATATATATATATATATATAAGCTGTTTAATTTTATTTTAAATATAACCTGATAATTGCCTCAAGAAAGTGCAATGATCCGATTAGTGGTCCTGTAGCTCCTGTAGCGGAGGACGAGATCAGCTGTAGATTAGGGAGTTTCGGGATAGTTTGTAATATATATCGTGTATTCGCGCCCTGTAACAATGAATAAACTTAGGAACAATTCATTCGAAACATTTGTGTGCAATTGAAATGCTAATCATTTCTTTGATTGCGAGAAATTGTCGTTAAAAAGGATCGCCCTGCTCGCTCCAGGTCAATATCTTACAAACGGTTTTTATTTACATCTTTTGTTTTATTTTGCCTAATATTTAGGCTCTGCAAATGCAACTTTCAAATTACGTTCATATGATTGAAAAGGATTGCATAATAAATTCTCATTATAATCATTAATAATAAATAACTCCGTCCTAAATTAATATATTCACATTAGGTCATAGTCGCTAGAAGTGGCTGTTATTTGTTTTTAAATTATAATAAGTAGTGATTAAATTCTTGCTGCATTTTTGCAGGACATGGAAACAACATCAAGAAATTTCAAGCAAAATTTCTTTGATAGAGCAAAGTCATTTTTTCAGCATTTGAGATGGATTTTCTGCTTATCCACCCCTGAGGAATCTAAAGATGTTTCTGGCAATCATGAGAAAAGTGATCCCTTTCAGATGCCATTTATTGCTAGCCATCAAAGGCATAAAGACTTTGCAGATCTTCCTGCTGAATGCAAATTAAAAATATTTTCTTTTCTGACTCCACAAGAAAAAGGCCTAAATAGATTAGTTTGTTTGGAGTGGAGAGATCTCTTGAAAACAAGTGTGTTGTGGCAAGATGTTGATTTTACTCTCATTAAACTGCATTGCAAATGTTATTGGGAGTCTTGCAAAAGTTTGACTTGTTATGAAGAGTACAAAAGGAAGATGAGGAAATTTGTCGATTTTATTGTCGGCATTCAGCCCATCGTGAGGAGGTTGAAGTTCTCCTTCGACATGATCGACTGCGACGACGGATGGTCCGACATGCTCCAGTCATTTCTCGAGTCCGTGCACATGAGAGAAGCTCGTGGTGCCGAAATCGATTGGATGAACACTCCGGAAAAGCCGGAATCGACGCAAAGTTCTGGAGAATCGTCCGAGAATATGAACGACCTGCTCTTCAAGCAAAGAAGACGTCATCGACGCTTCGAGGCATTCTTCGACCTGTTCACTCGACTATCGTGTCGCCTCAGATGTTTAACTATGACCTTCGAGTGGACGGAGAGATCTTTGCACTCCCTTTGCCGTCTGACTCATCTCGAAGTCTTGGTCCTCCACCAGTGCAGTGACAGTCACACAAAACTCGAACAAAACCTCCTAAGCCACTTGCTGCAAACTCTTCCAAACCTGAAACATCTGGTCATCGAGGCAACTTTCAGCAATTCTTTTGTATTCGATCAATTGTTTCCCCATTCGAAATCCCTTTTGAAATTGAATCTTGAAAATTGCACCGGAGTCGCATTTGCAGGGTTTGATCTGCCGACGTTGAATGAAATCCATATCAGCAAAAAACGACAAAACACGAGGGACCAGAACCCCGCTCTGACGGTCTGTCTTCATAATTTGCTTTCAATTGGGGCACCAAATTTGAAAATCTTCAATGGGTTTCACTTGCCAAGCAACTGGAAGACCAACATTTCGCAAGAGGTTAGCAACATTCTCATTGACACCTGCAGATGTCCTGCCCATGGTACAAACCAATAAAAAATGAAGTTGTTTATAGACGCATCCTGAGGATTTAACACTGTGATTGCGAGCGGTCCGTTTGCTAAATTCTCGAGTCTTGATGGAAATCAAAACGTTCTTTGCATTGTGATCATTTTTTGTTTGTTTGTTTTTTTTTGTGGAGGCTTGCATCCCGACTCGTTTAGTCAAAAATTGTTCAAAATTTTATTGTAAAGTGGTCGCATTCGTCATCATTTCGTACCGAACAAACTTTTCTCTTCACTCAGGAAGACATTTTTAATCATTTTACATTGTTTGTTTTTAAACTGCTTCCTGTAAACATAATTTTTACTGTCTGAATTGCCGTTAACCTAGAAATTTGTGAATTGCTGTAAATATTCGATCACTACTTTTCGGGCATTCTAGCAATCTGCATTCCATCATATTTTCATTGGGCACGAAGTTGTACATGTCTCTTGGCCTTCACCACACTTGAAGAATTGACAATTGTTCTTAGAGGCAGTATCTGGCATTAGATTGCTTTTTGTTTTAGTTTTTGACCATTTGACATATTGAGGCTGTGAGGAGCATTTAAATTTTCTTGTCATGAATCCCTGCGTTGGTAATTAAATTTAAATTTTTACTGTTCAAATTACTTTCTAAAGAGGCAAACTCTGTTCTTAAATATAGCTCATAAATAGGTTTCCATGTGTTTATTTTAATGATCCATGGTTACATATTGCAATTCAAAACAGAATTTAAAAATAAAGCAATTGTATGATCCACAAAAAGAGGTAAATAAAACCCAAAATGAGAAAAAATAACGACACAAATATTAAACTACAACGATTATGCTCCAAATGATAACATTGACATTAACAAACTACATTGCAAACAAATGCTGCGAGTGGTAAACAGTCTTCAGCATCAAGGGAACCAGATGGTTATCTCGAAACGATTTTGATAAACTCCATGCTGCACTTGCTCTTGCGATAAGATAAGCATTGATTCTGTGGCAGTTCAGTAATATGCTGCTGTTGATAGCCACTGCTCGGAAAACGAAAACGAGGTCAGAAAACGTGCCGGAATTTAGAATTCAAAACTCACGTCTTCGAGGTTCATGTGGATCTGACCCCTGATCCCATCATCAGAAAACTTTGAAAATGCCCCTGAAAAAAAATTTCTGATTTATATAATGGAAATACTAATTAAACAACAAAATTAAATCCAATTTGTTCAACAAGTTAAGATGCAAAAGGAGAAATTCAGGAAATCAAACAGAATTCATGAGAGCAGACGTACCATAGAGACTGACAATTTTGCAGCAGGAATGCACAAAGTCCTCAAAAGTCAGTCTGCATTTCTTCCCTCCATATCTCCTGAAAATCGTTTCTTGAACCTTTCTGCTCAAAGTGAACCCTAGCCAATAAAATTGTTCATAATAAAATAATCAGGCAGGGGTTGACGAAGCTGACACTCCATCCACTTAGAGAATGCTGGAAATGAGGTACCACCTATACTGCTGAATGCCTGAGCGAGTTCGAATGTATCTATGTCTCCCGAAAGATCTTTGTCGAAGCTTTTGAATTTATCCTTCATTAAAAAAATATCAATTTAAGAAAAGAAACACTATCTGTAAGACTCCTTTGGATGCTAACCTTCCAAATTGTAAGTTCCTTCATGATTTTTGTAAAACCAATCACGGACACCACTCCTGATCTTTCGGTCTTCACAAAGAATAAGAAATGAAAAGTCACGAGAATGAAATAAACTCTCGATTTAAATGAAATAGGAGGGACAAAATTCACTCACATCAGCTAAAAACAGCAAACTCCTGGCAGCCTCAAGACCAATCGTCCATCCAAGGCCATCTGTTTTCAGAAAGAAAGCAACATCTCAGGTAATTTATTTAAGAATTTTTATAGTGTATCATGAAATATATCGATTAAATTTAGAATTTATCGATAATAATCTTAATAATTTGAAATTAGCCAAACTCTGGAACGACTTAATTATTCAAACAGAATGCAAAAGCATTTCTTATTTGATCTGCCAATTGCAGTCCTGTCCAAGGCACAGGTGAAAGAGACAAGGCGATATAATGCTATTAATACCTCATGCAGGATCATGTTTGGCCAAACTGCATCCCAAACATAATAATAATAATAATAATAAACATAATAATAATAACAACAATTATAATAATAATAATACACATAATAATAATAATAATAATAAACATAATAATAACAACAACAATTATAATACTAATAATAATAATGCCATTGTTTACCTCTCATAAGCATCTCATTGGCAGCACTGACCAACTCCTGAGCATCCATCCTGTCCTCACCACCTGTGAACTTCTCATAAACTCTCTCAATGTCCTTATCCACAGGTGAATTCAACTGATGAATCACAAACAAGATTTTTTTTATGGTACAGCTATCTTCACTTTTGCTATCAGCCTTAACTCAATTTTTTTTTTTGGACTTGTAACAGCTTTTACCTTTTGTAGAGTTGTAGGAATGTCTGCAGTCCTGAAAGGAAGGATGCAAATTAATTCAATAATTATTATTATTATTATCTTAAATATTTATTTTGAGAGACAAATATATTACAAATGTTGGAAAGAATTTATTTAATACATCAGTGCAACATGGATGTTATAATTTCAAGGAAATGCTTGTTGCTTCATTTTACATTGATGACATCTCATCTTAACAGATGTTAAAACTGTTACTGTCAAGGCTTTATTACAACAAAATCTATGCCAGATGTTACATGCCTGTGATTACAAATCATTCGATTTAAATCATATAATAATAATAAATTAATAATAATAATAATAATAATAAATAATAATAAATTAATAATAATAATAATAAAATAATAATAATAATTAATAATAATAAATTAATAATAATAATTAATAATAATAAATTAATAATAATAATTAATAATAATACATTAATAATAATTATTATTATGGAAACCATTTTATTTGTAATTATTTAAATTGCCCAAAATGGAAACTTTTGGAAATTAATATGGAAAGGGACCTGAAATTGCCAACCCAACATTTCCATAACTGACATAAATAAATAAATAAATAATTTCTGATGAAGTAAAATATGTCGACTGATTAATCAAACAGTTGATATTTTATGAGAAAGTAGCTATTAAATATGAATACATTTTATTGAGATTTAAATTAGTATTTTCAAATTCACTTCAAAATAAGTTAGATCAGGTTTGCATGGCTTATAGATAAATAGAAACCATATTTACAGAGTCTGCATAATAAACATGTTTACTATAGAATTTATTCGTCCAATATTTTTTGTAATCAATAAGGGATGAACACCTGTCAACAGATATTCAACTGGTGATTAACCAAAATAATTTCTCAAACATAATTCTCAAAATGCTACGTTAAATTAATATAAAATTAAATGAGATTAATATAAATTAAATAAAATTAATATAAATTAAATAAAATTAATTACTAATTACTTAACTTACTTTGTAATTAAATAGCTATTAAAAGTCATTAGTTGAAAAAGAATTCTTATGTGAGGCAAGAAAGCAGCAGGACAAGGTAATGTGCAGTGTTTACAGCCTAGTCTACCTTGGTTCCATGAATATAATTTAAGATTGTTTTGTAAAAAGAATCACAAAGATCTATTTCATCACTTAAAATCTTCTTTTGTAGTGGAATAGAAAGCTATTGAAGAAGAGAAGTCTAGTTGAATAATCAGTCAACTGAACAATTTTGCACCAAAAACCTGTGGTACCAAGTGACAAGTTTACAACTAATAAGACATTAATTACCTTTTCCACAAATCAAAATTAACACCAGAATTCAAATTTTAAAATTACTAAAAATAAGAGAAAAAAAAAGGAACAAATGAGGAAAATTTACCTGAACCTAACACCATCTTCGGTGAAGACTCTGAGAAGAAAATCCGTGGCATCATTGGGTTTGAAAGTGGAAGGAATGATGACGTACTGACCGGACTCGACTTTGAAGTGGTCACTGACTTCCCTCATGTTTACAAAAGTTGAGTTTGGGTGGGGAACTTGGGTTGCAAACTCAAACACGTTCTTGGAGTTCAACAACTGCGTCGTTTCTTTCTTCAACTGTAGGATTTTAAAAGCTTTTTAGACTCTTAAAGTTTCCTTATATGCCACATGCCATACGTGAAACTCTAGAATTCTTTTATCTGATGGTTTAGACTTAGAAATCTGATTCTTAAAAAGAACGAGTGAATGTGAAATTCTACTTTATAAATTCTGAAGTTGATATAAAAGATTTCGTTTTGATTGCTCGAGTTTTGAAGAAGCGAGACCACCATGTTGGTTTGCTTGTCATTGCTGCCAGTCGGTTGAACGATCACCACAAATTGAGGATTCCTCCAAAATAAGTCTGAGGGAATAAATTGTGCATTAATTAAGAAAAAATGAAGAATTATTATGTAAAAATTGTCTTAAGTATGACTCATTGTGATGCAAAACCTCACAGGAGAATATGTCAAACTAATAGTAAGACTATAAACTTCATATCAATTTGCATTTCCTCTATTGATATTTCACTGTGATAATATATAATATTATGTTTTATAATTTCTAAAACAAATTGTTCAAAGATAAACATTTCTTCAGTGGACCAGTTTGTTAAATTCAACTGTTAACTTCAACAAATGTTAACTTCAACCCTTTTAAATCACTTCCTAAGTAGTTACTGCTCATCATGGTTTGTTTTTCTTTTTAGTGAAATCTTTTTTAAACAAAGTTTATTTATTTATTTATTTATATTCATTGCTCGTCTGCTTCTTCTTCGTCTACAGTCACAGCTTTTATATCATAATGTTATCACCTCACAAAGCAAAAACAAGGTCGTAAACTTAGCAGTGCACAAAAGAAGTGACTTGCGACAAGTTCGGTCACATTCCTTACGAGCACAATGCATTCGCAGACGAGAGACTTATGAAAGCATCGAATGTGCAAATAAAGGAACGAAGGAACGAAGACTAAAAGAACGAGCAACTCACTTTCGTTTGGCGAATTGCCACAACCCCCTGCACTGAACCCCTTCAGCCACTCTCCTTTGAAAGATTTCACGTTCCATAATTTCTTGTCCTTGGAAATTATTTTGAAGCATTTCGTAAAAAAAAAAACAAAACAAAAAACATTTTCAGCACGATTCACGAAAGTCTCGAACCTCAGAAAATGTTTCTTGTGAAGATTCAGGGGTCAAATGGCAGAGTGTTATAAATTCAAAATTGGTCACAAAGTCTTCATAGGACATCCTGTGTTTATCAAAGTAAACAATACCACATTACTAATCTTAATAATGATGATAATAATAATGCTAACAATAATAATAATAATATAATAATAATAATAATAATAATAATAATAATGATAATAATAATAGTAACAAAATTTTGTTAACATACATTATAAACAAAACTAAATGCATGTTCATTAATTACCAGAAATCACCATCCTCCTTGTTGACCATGTTCAGTTTGTCTTTGATTTCATTTGGAATTTGAGACCATTCCACTGAACTGAAACAAATTATCAAATTAATTTGATAAATAATAAAAATTAATTTCAATTAATATATATTTTGATTATATATTCAATTAAAATTGGTCATAACTGCTACAAAATTCATCATAAAAATAAATAACCATTCTCCATATCATCTAACTGGCTTTAAGGGGTTCGTAAATTATGTCCAATTTCATTGCAATTATGACAATTCTAACTTAAAACATCTTAGAATTTTAAGAATTTAAACCCCTTCATTCCAAAATAAAACAAAAAAACCACAAAAATATTCCCCGAGACCCACTTGTCCGACCAGGCTCCATTCCACTCCTTCTTTCCCCACGGATTCCTCAGTTGAACGAGCCTTGTGAGGACTCCCTTGTATTTGAGCTGGTTTGATTTACATGACCATCAAACAATATTGACAATATTTGTTGGAAAAGTTATTAATACTTATCACATAAATGATATGCAGATAAATAAAGATGCTAAGATAAATATGACTTGATAATAATAATTCAAAAATGTAACTTACTCTGACTAGATTGATTATGCTGTATGCATGACCAGAATATAAGCCACTAGGTAGTGGTGCTGCATCTATATAATCGCCCTGAAATTAACTTCAGAAATTAAATTTAGATTTAAAAATGTCAACAAAACATTGATTGCTATTTTTGATGATAGTTTTATTAACACGTTAACACTGCATATCTATTAACATCGACATGGCCCAACAATGCTTGCTGAAAGCATGAATAAACATGAATAAAAACATGAATAAAAACATGAATAATTACATCGATATGACCTCCAAGCATTGAAGAACGTTTCATCATCTCGTACAACTCCTCGTATAAATTTGACAAATTGCTTTTCTTGAGGCTAATCATTTCAGAAATTCCCCCAGTGAAGTCAACAAGGGCATTGTTGGTGAAGCCACCATCCAGATTCTTGTAACCTCCATACATTCTGATATCGACAAATGTTGTTTCAATCAAAAAAGATGTTCAATGGCTAACGTCGACATGGGTTAACAACGATCGCCAAATATTTACTTTGCATAAGCCTTTTCAAATAGCGGCACCCAAAATTCATTTGGTTGGCTCTTGTTGCATGCAAACACAAGTTTTCCATTTACAGTTGGCAATCTATCATCTATGACAATTTCCACGTACTTTCCAAACCTCCAAAAGTGAAAGCAAAATAGTCCTTCGATGAAAACAATAAGTTTAAAATGATTTCAATTTTCAGAAGTTTTGGAAATCCATGCTTGAACCTGCATAGTTTTTGTCAAATTCCTGATCGGAAGGAACACATCTTTGCAAGAGTGCCTCGTGTGCTGTTGCCATGCAAGCAGCTGCAGCAATGAACCAGCAATTTCCTTCAATTTTTGAGATGGATTTAAATAATCTCAAATTATTTTTGAATTTGTTTGGAACTCACTCAAATCTCCCTGGAAAAGATCACTCTTATTCATTCCATCCAATATAAAAACTGGGCGTTCACATATTTCCTTCAGAATGATTTAAAACTCATTGAATCAACTTGATGAGAAAAGTATAAGTCTAACATTAATTACATTAACAAATAACATAACTTCACAAGCAACAATTATGCTGGATAATTCATATAATAAAGACTAGATGACACAAAATTTTCTCAGATTTGAAAAGCATTCACTTTTGGCCTCTTCCATACGAAATTTCCCCTCATAAATCCAATGATAGATGGGCCAGCAGGAAACTCTGAATCCTCATACAATCTGTTTTGTTGCACCAGCTTTGATTTTAATATCGAAAAGCTTTCAGAGGGTTTCCCTGTTAATTCTTGAAAAGAATCCAATTCCGACATCCTTTGTTGTTGCCACTAGTTTGTTCTCAACTTGGAAAAGTCGAAACGGCAAAGAACATGAACTACTTACTGCATATACCTGCGTTACAATTACCTGTATTTTCATATTGTCGCGCGTCGCTTTTAAGCTATCTTCAATCAGGTTCAATCTACGAAGATTTAGTTGGTTCAATGACATCTCAGGGCCGCTACGATCTCGAAGAAGTCGAAAATATATTTAGTCCTCATTTTTGCCGACGCTCTCTGAATGATGCTGATTGCTTTACAAAGATATTTAATGAGATACTTAGGAAGGAGAGCTTAGGAAACCGAACATCCCCACCGTTTCAGCTGATCAAGTCAACTACGGTCAGCATGCTCTGCATCTACTTTAAAAGTACTTCTAAAACATCTCTGATTTTTGCAGCTGTACGTTCTTAAGATGGTTAATTTGTTGAAAAACAAAAAAGAATTAACCTTAAATGACTACAAGATAAAGAAAAACATTGCGCTGAAATTTGCATTTTGCATTTTTAGGCATTTTCTGGAATTGAGTGAATGGACGATGAAACCGCTTAAAAGTGGTTCAATACTTGACAAATTTGACACTTCGCACGGCTATTCACAAAAGCCAAAACAACTAATTCTTGTTCTCGGACGGAAGGTAAAGCGTAGAAACACAAGAAAGCAAACATTAAAAACATCTGCGGACATAGCTATTATTAAAGGACTCTGATCTTATGTCGCGCACATAAGTTGGGATAAAATGTTTGATGATGAACTTTATGATTTAAACAAAATTCAAAAAGGAACTTCCAGATGCCTTACTGCTTTTGGATATTAATAAAGCAAAAATCAATTAAACTTGTTATTTAAAAATCAAGCACAACCAAAGGATATCAAAACTATGAAAAAATATTGAATGCGAATCGCTCCTCTTAACGATTCTTAAATTATGTATCCCTTGCAATTTGATTTTTAGCAGAAGACCTTAGAAAGCAAGGGCATGGATTAATCCATCAAGATCCAAGAAATGCATCCCTCTATTGACGATTTTGTAAGTTTTGATTGAGCTAACTCTAGCCAAAAGATAATCTTAGGTCTTATGAAATGTGGCATTAGAGTAAGTGGAGTAAAATGATTGTAAATAGTTTTGGAACTAATTGTTTATATTAAAGTGACTAATAAAACGATGAAATAAAGTTATTGTTTAATGGAAAGTCCTTGCTTACAAAAGGTCACTCCAAATATTTAATAAAGATATCCTCTAACTAAAAAAAATAAATCCTCATAAAAATATGCTGTTTTTCCTCGTATTGTTATTTTCTTCACCATTCCCATCACCCTGACTTTATTTCCCCATTTCAAATCACCTACTTAGCAAGTAGAGTTCGGTCAAGAACGATGCCATTCAAAGATCGCTAAGTTCAGCAACAAAATAGTTTGCAGATGAGACAAATTTTATTTCAAAAAATTTAGCTCAATTTCATGTCATTTAAGCCAAAAATCAGTGGGGGATGTCCTTCGGTTCGCGTTTTCAAATTGATTCAACTTTGTCGCCACCGTACGGTTTCTTGACAGAATGGTCTGAAAAAGAAAAACAAAGTAAATTTAGAAAAAGCTGGAGTTGCCGGTCTTCCAGCAAAATCAAATTTTATCCCATTTATAAAACCTGGTTCAGTGCTCGGGTACAACTTGATGAATCTGGGCGCAAGGTTTCTGACATTAAACAGTTTGTCCAAACTGAGATCCACACAGGACGGTTCCGATGGTTGCACCTGGAATTAGAAAATATTCAAATTACAATATGCATGAGCTGCATAGCAGCCATTGCAGTATGAAAAATAATGGAAAATACTCCTTTGAAGATCAGGTACACTTCGTCGTCCTGCTTAAGAACTTGCGGGTTGGACTTGCGATCGTGTTTCTCCAGGTTGAGTTCGTAACCAGTCAAGAGGGGAACTTCGGCGATGAGGAAAGTGCCAGATTCTTTTCCCGAGTTTCTGTAAATTAGAGTCAAAATTAATTTCCACTAATTACGATAGTAGTACGAGTTAAATAAAGAAATAAAGTTTTAAACTGACACGGCGCAGACTTTCAATTGAAGATGTGCAGGATCCTTCTGTTTCACTTCGACTGTCAAATCAATCGGAGAAGGTCTGATGGTCGGTACGACTTCGTTGAACTCGGAAATGTTCTGAAAAAAAATATAAATAAATAAAATAAATTTAGTCAATTTAAAAATTTTAGTCGGCATGCAATTCAAAATATTAGCAAACCTGCACAAGAAGGACACCCTCTCCTGACGATTCGACTTTCAGAGGACAACTGAGACTGAGGTTGGAGTGCTTGAAAATTATGAATGCAATTATTAGAAATTTAACAACATCGAACAACTTAACCAACTGGACAATCATCTTACGTCAAAGTAGAGGCTTCCAACGAAGAGCGGGCTGAGGACTTTGAATGAAACTTCCTTCTTGTTCGACAAAGTGACATTGACATCGACATTGACGTGTTCGTGTTCGTGGTACTCGTTGTACAGACGGAAGTACTGCGACAGGGCCTTCAATGCGACATGCGAGTCCTGAAATTGAACAAACAAATGAATCTTTAAAATTCCTGAACAACTAAATATTAATGAAATAATTTTATCAAAACTATAAATTGTAACCTCTGATGTGACGAAGACTCCATCGGGTTTCATTGCACCGAGAACAAAGTTGACGAAGGGCCTTGCATCATTCAAGTCGTTCATGGCCAGGGATGTCAGGATGGCATAGGATGTTGCTTCGACGGACAATGAACTTTCTTCTGCACTGCTTTCCTCTCCGACCTTCCAATGTTCTTCATCGCCTGAAAATTGAGAAAATTTATAATATCGTTTAAATGTCCTAAAATGTATTTTAAACTAAGAAAACTGCATGGCATTAAAGGTGAGTAGTTGAAGATACCATCTTGAATCATCAGCTTGTTTCTTCTTCTCAGAACTTCAAAGACTTTGTCACTCCTGGCGAGGGTCAGAGCATAAGCGGCAACGTTGAGGGAATAGGAATCCTTGTCGAGATCTCCCTTCAAGAGGACCTTTTCAATGTACTCCACCGATTTCTTGGTCACAGATTCTACCATTTTGACTTCTTCCTCAGGGAGCTGTTCAAATATCAATTATGTCGTGTTAATTAAGTTAAAACATTGTTTACTATTTCAAATAGTGCAATAATTACGTACTTCAAGATCGTTGACAGCTTCGAGGAGTGAGGCGACCACTTGAGATGTCAATGGGACATGATGGGACTCTTCATCCTGTTGGAAATAATTAATTACAAAATATATTTTTGATCGAACGATATAAGTCCAGTGAGAAAATGTCGTACCAAATCAGTTCTAAGAACGATGGCATCCTTGTCCTCAGAAAAAGATCCGTCTTCTTTCTGCTGTTTGGCCAGCCAGTTCATCGTTTCGGTGACTTGTTTCTCGCTCCATGAAAGCACATTTCTCAGCATAACCCTTGAATCCAGCATCAGAGAAGTGAGCCTGCAAGCATTAAATGTTTGTATGAGAAATTTGTTCATAAGCCCTTCAAACGAAAAATATGTTTTACCAAATGTAACCAGGTTGTGCTCGGTAGAATGAATAGGAACCATCCTCATTTCTTTTGTTCAACAGATACTGCACAGCTGAATCGGAAAACAAAATATTAAATGAACGAAATTTATTTTAAGATATTTAATTTTAAAAGAAATTGAAACTCACAATCTCTAACGGATCCGATGCATTCTTCCCTCTCTACTGGAACTCCTAAGGTAGCATCGACAGTCAGCTTTTCCTCCTTGTATTCCACGTGAACAGAGTTATCGAAGAGCGAGTTGTTGGAGACGTGTTCGAGGACATTGACGGCGAGGACGAACCACATTTTCGTTCTCTCCTCCAGAATGCACGATTCGTTCACTCGTTCACAGACGTGTTCAATGGCAGGACCCAAGGGATGACCTGTGACATCAATTCGTTTTAAAGTTTCAAACTAACAATGAGTTTGTGACGCAGGTGCAAGCTACTTACCGTAGAACTTGACATGAGCTCGTTCTGACTTTTCGACGTGATTTTTGACGTCTGACTTCCTGACATCAACTTGGAGGACTTGTTTTCCGTTGAAGTTGTCGAGCAACGAGCTTTCTGACTGAACCACTTCGTATCCTTGGTACTGCAATGAAAATTTTATTTGTTATTGTCAACAGAAAGTAAATAAGTTCGTCGTGTCGTTGTGCCTACTTTGAGTTCGATTGAAGAATTGAGTTTGTGGTTTTCTTCATCGTAGACGACCTCGACTTGAAACTCAAGCGGTTCTTGTGTTGTTGGTGACGTCTTCAAGGGAACTGTTACCACTTCCAATTGCTTGGGTTTCAACTAAAATTTAAAAAAAAACTTTTAAATGTTAATTTAATATTACATAAAAGGTATTAAAAAGCACTGACAACAACTTCTTTTTCCAAAATCTTTTCATTTTCCCTGCTTTCATGCCTTTCGTTCACTGCCACTTTGACCTGTAAATATTTTAAGGGAATGTAATAATCGAACTGCTATTAGATTTATCGAAAGTCAATACATTTAGAGATGAAACCAGTCTTTACCTTGGTCTCCTTATCATGGTTGTTGAACAGGTGAACTTCCAAGACGACCTCCTCTCCACGTACCGCTGATTCCGGATGTCTCAATGTTGTCAGAACTTTCGATGTGGACACCAACTGAAAAATAAAAGGCATTATTTATACAATAAACATTACACAATTTTTATCTACTGGTTCCCATCGAAAATATGGAATCAAATTCTATAACCATTTAAAATAAAACTAAGTAGGAATAACAATAATAACAAAAATAATAAAACAGAATGTAAGTGACAACACAACACACCTGCACAGGGCTTTCAGCAACAACGAGACCCTTTCCAGGAATGTGACCAAATGCAGCAAGAGTGTAAAGTCGTGCTTCCTCGGGGAGAACCAAATGAATTTTCTCTTCACCTGATGGTCTGAAATATAAATTTTTAATATGAATTTCACATAATTCAATAAATACATATAGCATGCAACAAATACATAAACTTGTACGACTAACTAACCCAACGGTGACATTCAATTCCCACAGCTTCCACAGAAATTCCTCAATGGTATCCAAACTAGAAGGTTCGAGGTCGTCCAGAGTTCCATTTGTGCGGACAGGAATCGGCCACTGTTTGCTCGGATCGAAGAAGACGGGTCCGTTGGTAAGCAGGAGACTTGCGGATTCCTGTTTGACACAAATAATAATTGTTTATGAAGAATAATATATTTTATATAGACGATAATAATGTGCAATAGCAACTGACGTTGTGCACTCTTCGTGAATCAGGTGCCAGGGAAGGAATGGTTGAAATCCTTTCGCCCAATTCATCGATGGTTCTTGTGAATTCCGATGAATTCAAGTTGCGAAGGTATCTCAGCATCTTCTCGTGAGCCTTTAAAAGTAAATTATTATTGTTATTATTATTTTTTGTAGGAAATGTATGAAGAAGTTTCAAACTAACGACGTGTTTACGGAGTTCCTGTTCTTTAGGCTCGAAAACGAGGAGATCCGAAGTTGTCAATAGATGAACGCAAGTCAATGGCTCTGCTTTTACAAGGATTTCCACGACATCTCCTGGTTGAGCAACTTCTGATTCCAACAACAGTTCCAGCTAGGAAAATTTAATTAGTCTTAACTATGAGTGAATATAATAAGCGTGTAAAGATAATACTTACAGGGTTCTCGTGTCTTTCCTCAACGACAAATCGAAGACTGTCGGATAGAATTTCGTTGCTTGGACTCAGAACTTCCACGACGAGACGAGGGGAGGACAAAAGGTGGCTGACATTGTGCGGGATGACCAGAGAGATTTCGTGCTTCGTTGCTGGAGAGTAAACTCCCCATTTTCCAGAGAAAACCAACCCTGATTGGCAGAGGACCTGGTACAGGATCTCCCTGCTGGGAAATGATGATTCGACCCTGACCTTCAGCATTTCACCCACCTGCAAAGCAATATCATTCATTGTTTATTCACCGGGTATGTGATTCTCGGAACGAAATTTCAACTGATAATTCACTCACAACAACTCGTGGTGGCATTTGTTCCGACAAAACTTGTACGAAATGTTCGTCTTGGGTTGCAAATGGCAGGATTTCTTCCAGATGAGCTCTCACATCCTTACCAGTTTCTTTATCATCAAAGTGAGCCTGGAATATAAAAAAATTTCATGAATGTTATATTTTTTTATATCAATTAATTTCTAAATTAGTTATTACTTCGAGTTCAAGTTTCACGTCTTCCTTGGGAACTTCGAATGAAAATTCGCCGAGTGAGTTTGGTTCGAGCTTCAAAGTGAGTGTCTCTTCCCTTGGACCTTCTGATGATGGAGTGTAATGTTTCACTTTGATTGTCACCTCTCTTTCCTCTGAACTGATTGGAAGCATTTCTTCTACTGGTTTCAGCAGAACCTGAAATAAAATTTTAAAATATTATTAAATTATTGGTTGCCATTCTAGGTTGACTTATGGAAAGACTGAATGTAGATTCGTTCTCACGTGTCCAACGTAAGAGAGTCCAGGTTTGAAGAAGACAGGAGTGAATTCACTGAAGAAGAGCACATGGGATTGGTCGACGAACGTCACGAGGACTTCTCTGGTGACAGGAACCACTGATTCGGTACTCTTTTCATTTTCCTCTTTATGTTCTCCTTCCTTCACTCCACCACTTTCACTCCTTCCTTCACGTGGAGGACGCAGTTCTTCGACTTTGACTGAGACTCTGATTTCGTGTCCAGTCAGAGGTTCTTCTGCCTTCAGACCCAAGAGTTGTTTGATTTCTGCGGGTTTCAGTGAAACCGTTCGGTGGCCAGTTTCGAGCTGTTAAAATACATCAATGTTACTTTATTAAATTATGTTAATTATCGAAAGAAAAAATGCTCAACTAATGTTCTACAGTTGGCATCGTGACAAATTACCTCGACTGAAGGCAATGGTGCGGATTTGGTGCCGTTTCCGAGGGACAGTGTCAGCTCAACTCTTCCTTTCAATGGAGCTCCAGAAGGATGACTGTAGAATTGAAAAAAAAAAGAAGATGCGATAAATGTTATGAAGAATCTATGGCATTCAATTGCCTACCTGGCTACCACGCTGACCTCCAAGTTGTGACATTTGCTCTCATCAGTTGAGTGAAGAACGTGGTACCTCGGAGATCTGACATCAACCAGGAAGTGTTCTTCATCTGGAAGAAAAGTGAAACGTCATTTGTTTCGTCAGAAACAGTTTCTAAAAAAATGTCCTACCGTAAGGTCCAACGGGTTTTTCAACTTCGATGGTTTGGTTGACCATTTGCTCCTGAAATGAAAAACATGAATTAATCGAGTAATTGTATGTGTTTTAATAGAACAACGATTTAATAAATTTTCATCCTCACGTGACTTTCCAAGGAGAGAATCCACTCCTCTGGCAGGGCTAGGGGTGAAATGAAGTATTCCCTCGTGATGAGACCTGAATTAGAAATAAATATTATTTAATGTTATTTATTTCATGTTTAATTGAAAATTGAGGTCCTTTCACCTTCTTCGGCTGTGACGTTTTTCCATTCGACCAACAGATCACCATGCGAATTCTGAAAAATAAAATGTTATTTCTATAATTATTATTATTGATGATGGCAAACAATATTTTAAGTCCCACGTGGATAGAAAGGTTGACGGGTTTCAAGTACGGTTTCAATTCCTGGGTGTGGACCAAGGTCTCGATGCTCACTGAAAAAAAATTGAATTAAAATCTTATTCGTCGGTAATCATTAGTCAGAATAATAATTAAATTATATAATAATAATAATCATAACCTATATCATAATATATAATAATAATAATAATTTACAAACCAAGTTCCCCAGGATGGTACTTCAGTTTGTCAGTTAGCAAGGAAACCAGCAACTCTCTTCTTCCGGTTGGAACTTCGACTGAACGTGAAAACTTGAAGCAGGAACACGACTCGATCTTCAGGACGGACTTCTCTCCCAAGGACGTCTCATCGGGCGACACCTGAAATTAAAATTTATCAGTTAATTAATTATGCATCAATTACAGGCAGGGCAGACGAGATGCCGTGAATGTTTCGTTCTAACCATGACGCGCAGTGTTTCAGAGAAGCCTGTAAAATTAAAAAAGAAGTCTTTAGTAGAATTTCAAGGATAAAAGTCAAGAACCCAACTTAAAATTTACTTTTCGGAGTTTTGTCCACTTCAATTGTCCACGAAGAACGATGCCAGAGATGGTCGTCAGAAGTGACTCTCAAATCGAGGACGCATTCATCGTTGGGTTCCTTCTTGTCTTCTTCTTTGGGGTCAGAGCGGACGAGGTCAAACAGGTGCAGGTCGATCAGAAGTTCAGAGCCGGGTACAAGAACATCGCTTGTTACGACGACGTAGGACCTGGAAAAGAATATTTAAACGTTTAAAACTATCATCGACAACTACATTAACTTCCACATTCACTTCCAACGTACGTGTTGGTTGTTGGAACAGCTTGGATGGCCAAACTGGACGCAACGAACGCTGACAACAGGAGCAACAGCAACGGATGTCTCTCCATCTGCGAAGAAAAAGAAAAAAAATTATTTAACCATAAAATAATTCAATGCGAGGGAAAACCTCACCTCGAATGTAACAAGAAATCGCAAGAAGCAATTTTTGTTACTGACTGCCAATGCCCTGTTCTGACTTCCTTTTATACACCACAGGATCGATAAAAGATTGATTCGTAACTTTTTAATTAAAACTTGTCTTGGAGTTCAAGATCGATATGCTTCAAGTGCAACATAATTTAATATAATTTCACTTATAATAATTCGTTGTAATATATTTTACTAAAATATTTTTAACGTATCTGTTCTATTGTAATCGGTCTAATTCCTCGAAACCTAGATGTAATAATAGTAATGCAGCTTCATTTGTTTACAAAAAAAAAAGAGATAAATATAATAATAAATATTTCTATTATATAATAAGATTATATATAATAAATATATTGTTATTAATTATATTATATTTTAGATACAATAACTTTGAGAATACGTTGCTTTTAATAACATTTACAAAATAATTAAACAATATTACAACAAAATGTTAATAGGTCGAAGCGTGAGTTCGATTCTCATTCAATGTTTTCCGTGAAATAAAAATATTCCAAAAATGGAAAAATTCGTTATAAATGGATGACCAAAGAGATAATTGAATGGAATTTTATGGAGATATGGACCGTCACTTAATAATAATATCAGTAATAATAATTAGGTGAAAGGTGATGATGAAGAAGACGACGATGATGATGACGATGACCACGGTCAGGAACAACTTTCTGAATGAGGACATTATAAATGAGCTTAAAGTGTCAAAACCATCGTTGCGATTGTTTTACTCTTTGTTTCCTTGCTTTGAAAGATTTTAATTAATTAATTAATTATTTATTTATTTATTTATTTATTTATTTATTTATTTATTTATTTATTTATTTATTTATTTATTATTGTCCTATTTATGCTATTTCGTCATGGAAACGAAAGTTCTATCCTTGGAGTTGCTCCATGTTGATAAGTTGTAATGATAATATGTAATGACGACGACGACGATGATGATGTAATAATAATTGCAATAACGATTTGTAATTTAATGCAAATCAATTGCAAAATCGATATGAAATGTAAGTTGCCGCCAAAACTTCGTTTTATTGATTTTCTATTTATCATATTCATTAAACAATTATTTATTTATTTATTTGTTTATTTATTATTTTCTTATAAGCCCCCAATTGCGGGCCTTTATATATCGTAATTATATCTTTTTAATAATTATAAATCAATGATCAAAATTGGAAAGGAGAGACAAGACTTCACCTACTGTCAAAATTGAGGATTTCTTTCTTATATTTTATACTATATTATATTTCTTTCTTTCTCTATTCTTATATAAATTAACATATTATAATTATATTTATTACATGTCATTGTTATTACATTATATATATTGTTAGTATTATGTTATTATTTAATATCCGTAATAGTATTATTACATTATAACTATGTTTATTATTGAACGTAGATACTGGGATTTGGTCGTGCTCATTATTAGCGCTGCAGGATAAAGCCATATCAGGGTCAGTTAAATTTTTTAAATCAAAAGTTTAAAATCAAATCTTTTCTTTTAGATTCATTTGCGCCTCTGACTTCTTTTTCAATTAGTTGAAGATTATTTATAATTAATGTACCAATAGCTCGATCCAACGATCTTTCATTCCGGACATCCATATCTCACCATTAGCCAACCACCAACCATTTCCAGATGATTTTGTGATAATTAAAAAGATAGATTCGAATTAAAAGTTTTCTAGCTTTTATAAAACAAATAAATTCATTTCATTTTTGACTTAATGTTCTGCTGAGATTTTCAATTGTCATCATCTTGAATATCGAATTTCAAAGGAATCAACATTGATTTAATTTATACTCTAATATAACGCCACTTTACACAGCAAAACATGTGAAACTTATTTTAAAAACGAATTACGGATCGCTTGCGAGTTCATTCTGGAACTGCGAGATCTTTCAAAAAGATTCTACAGATGGCCAGAAATTTATGTATGTATTAAAATGAAAGCATTTGAAGCCTACACTTCAATTTTCTTGATTTACCTGTAGAAAACATTAAATAATTAGTAAATTGCAACAGTTAATCTAAAAGATGTGAAGAAGTTTGCATTCAGCATTTTATATAAAAGGACGAAAATAAGTTGACTCCAAAATGATACTAAAAATAAAATAAGTAGTCATGGATGATGTTTAGGTTAATATAAAAGGTTGGTCGAGCCTCATTGGCAAGATTCCGGCAAATGGGATTGAGTCAAGTAATTTTGAGTAAATATTTGTAAGCGAAACGGTTTGGGAAAAGAAATTTAGAGAATAACCAAATGAAAATCATTATTCACACCGTTATCTTACATACAAACTAGTGTATGAGATGTTTTAAACCAGATGATACCAGAATCTACCAAAATCAATCACGGCTCAAGATGTCAAGATATTTAAATTGAACGATTTCGTTGTTGGACATCAATTTTAAACAGTATGGTGATAATTAACGGCTGAAATCCTGAAGCTTCTCTAACCAGAAATTAACTGCAAGAAAAAGTTAATGTACGAAATGCTTCTAAATCTTGTTAAAAGACAATCCCATTGATAAAGAAAACAAAATTATCACGAACCTAAACTATGCTACTCAGCCATTTCTCACTCAAATAGTAAGTGTACATAACCAAACGACATTTACAAACTGAGGCACCAATATTCTCTGTCCAAAAAGCCGGTAAGCTCAGGAAATCAAATCAGAACGCACTTAAGTCATTGTCGCGAAATAACTCGTAAAAAATATGGATTAGTCTCCCAATTGGATTCAGAACGAAGTGGAAAGCAAAATTCATCTTTATTCTGAATTATAAATCTATTCTGATAGACACGAAGTGTGATAAGAATTTACGTTACTCGCTTTAACGCAGAACATTGTTAGTTGAACAATATTTTACAGAGTTTTGTTTCAATAACGAAACACTCCTAGCATAAACATAAATATTGTTTAGATTATTGTTAGAATTGAGGTTATGACAACATTCCCATTAAGTTATGAACACAATTCCATGTTTATGCATATGTAAGACATAAGATTGTGAAAATAGATTTAATTAATTAAATAAAAATATAATTCTTCGTTTGATTATAAAAATAATCGCGTTTAATAATGTAAACTCTTACTTCCACTTACTTTGGTACCCCGGCGTCTTAAACCTTCTGCCATTTCGACCAACTAAGCTAAAAATATTCATTTTATTTTTGTTAAGAATTTTATATTGTATGCTATAATATGCAATATATTGCCTCAAAAAATATTTTTCAATCAATTCAATGTTAAGCACGAGTCAGTGACAATCCTTTCGGAAGTAAAGCGGGATCGTCTCGAGTTTCCGACCTAGTCCCCTTTTCTTGACGAGTTGAGATGTGTTACGATTGTAAACGTTGTCATGCTTCATTTGATAACCTCGAGGAGTTATTGAAGCACATTCATAGATGCCATAGAAGGAGAAGAAAAGGAGGCCTCAGAAGGAAAGCCAGAGAAGAGGAGACGAGAGGAAGCAAACCAACAGAAAAAGAGCAAGGAAAAGAAGGAGAGGAAAGAAGCGCTCCAAGAAACGTGGAAGGCGAGCGAAGAGATGACCACACTTCTAAAGCTTCTTCTTGACAGGTAACCGTTAGACACTTTGCTCTTCAATTGATTGAATTTCAATTGATTCAGCATAATTGCGGAGGGGCCGTGTGTTTACGTGCTGACTGTTTCGAGCGATCTTTAGACTTAGTTTTTTCGACTTAAAACAAACGTTTCAAGTCTAATTTGTCTAATTACGTTGCCAAATAAAGTTATTTTTTTGTTCTTGAAAGAAAAAAGTTCGAAATGGCAGAAGGTTTAAGACACCGGGTACCGGGTCAAAACTAGGACTGCACCTATGCGATAGGTGTGAAAAAGACAATGCTGAAGTGATGAAAAAGCTATTAAATTGTTGCAAAATCGAAGAACATGTTGACGAGCTGAGTACCGAAGTAAAAGAAATAAAAGACATTCTGAAAGTCAAAGTTGATAAGGAAGCCAAGCTAAATGAAACCTTGATTGAAATTCGCAAAATCAAACAAATGCTGCAAGAGAAAGAATTGAGGCAAACTGAACTGGATGTATATAAAGTGGAGATGGCTGAACTGAGAAATAAACTGGATGATTTTAAAAAAATGTGCAGTAAAATGACTGAAATTGAAGAAATGCTAAAGGAAAATGCAACTGAAACTTATCTAGTCCAAAGTTCCATTAAAAAAATAGAAGAAAACCGACAAGCCACAAAGGATTGATCAAGTTTATTTAAAGATAAGGTAGAAGTAATGGCGACTGATGTCAAAAAGTCTGTGGTGGATACTAAGACAAACCTTGAGCTCAACACCGAGAGAACACGAAGGAAAAATAACATAGTTGCTTACAATGTCCCAGAGAATGAGACCAACTCCAAACTAAAGGATAAAGAAAGCATCCTGAGGCTTCTGAAGGAGATCACCACTGTGGATATGGAGAGGGAAGTCGTCGAGATCTTCAGGATGGGAAGAAGAACAGAGTTAATTCAAAGGCCTAGACCAATACTTATCAGATTTCAAAACCAAGTCCAAAGGAACCTGGTACTGGAAAATTATTACAAACTTAAGAAGATTGAAGCTTTTAACAAAATAATCCTGTGCCAGGACCTATGCAAGGAAGACAGAGAGGAATGTAAGAGACTACTGATGAACAAAAAAGGAGAAATTGATTCTAAAGGTGACAACAGTAAATGGATTATCAGAGTAAGAGGGGAGCCTGGAAACTTCCACGTTGTCGCCTATAGAAGGCAAAATTTGTAGACGTGCCCAATTTAAGTTTTCTCAGAACAGTGGATGGAACAATACCAGAACATCAGAATTTAGAGACTTCACCCAGCCCCAACCCCACGGCATCTACTCGTAGCAATCTGGAGTACTCAAAACCAGGCTACCATACATTTTGTAGTGAAGAAAACTTTGATTATGAATTCTCACCTGATAATTTATTTGACTTATCTCTTTTATGTGACAATATTTACACATCACCCTCTCCCCTACTAAGGACTGAAGATAAATTTTCATTCCTTCACCTAAATTGCTGCAGTATCATACATAAAATGCATGACATACAGCTTCTTATAGAACAATGCGAGGCCAGTATAGTTGCACTAACAGAAACTTGGCTAAATGAAAATAACGAGGGTTCTGTTTCTATTACAGGTTATAATTTTATTTCTAAATGTGCTGATGTAGATAGGGGAGGAGGTGTTGGATTTTTTGTTTCTGATAATATTTTGTTTAAAGTTGTTGAATTAGAAACACTTAATATTTTTGTTACCTGTTTCGAGATTTTACTTTTAAAGGTTGTTCAATGTAAATCTGTGGATATTTATGTTGGAGTTGTATATAGACATCCAGATTGTAATATGAATCAATTTAACTTGGAGTTTTTCAGTTTCTTAAATTATTTTGCTAATAGACTTATTTTCATACTTGGGGATTTTAATGTTGATCTGCTAACAGCTTCTT
This sequence comes from Hirudinaria manillensis, assembly GCA_034509925.1. Lineage (NCBI taxonomy): Eukaryota > Metazoa > Annelida > Clitellata > Hirudinida > Hirudinidae > Hirudinaria > Hirudinaria manillensis. Next base: position 7,577,758 of record CM067530.1, on the reverse strand, counting down.
CTCATAAATCATCATCTCAGTTTTATAATAATGTTGCATCCTGCTCTTTGTTACCTGTTTTTACTAAACCTACCAGAATTACTCCTACCTCTCAAACTACAATTGACAATATCCTCACAAATTTTCCTCTCCACAATTGCTTACCTAAAATCCTGATAGTAGATATTTCAGATCACTTTCCCATATTTCTACAGATTCCTATAAAATGTGATCGAGCAAATACAAAGCATGGGCAATATAGACAGATTAACACCCATTCCAAAAATAAATTTCAAAATGCACTTACTTTATGTGACTGGTCTTGTGTATTAAATCATTGTATAAATGATGATCCCTGTTCAGCTTACAAAGAATTTATTTCTATTTACTTAATTTTATACAATGAAGCCTTTCCTCTAGTGCCTGACCAACATAGGCCAATCAGAAATTTCAAACAACCTTGGATGAATGCAAGTCTTCCAATACAAAAAATAAATTATATAGAACTTTCCTTCAATACCCCACAGACCAAAATAAACACTCCCTCATTACTTTCAGAAATGCTTTTAGGAAAACCAAATTAGCTGCTAAAAAAGACATATTATGATAAACTCTTTATAAAACATAAATCCAATATGCACAGAACTTGGGATATCATTAAATCTTTGATAGGATGTCAGACCAGCACCAGAAATAGCTCCGGGCCCTTCGTGAATGACAATGGTGATTTGCTTACTCCACATGAAACTGCCAGCCAATTCAATCGCTATTTCTCTTGTATTGGAAAGAATATTGCCAGCACTATTCCCACAACAGACAGGAACATCTCGGATATGCTGAGTGGATTTTCCCAATTACAGTCCATGAGTCTCACACCAACTAGTCCTTTCGAGATCATTAAATGTTCCAGTGCCTTCAACAAATCCCATAGTTGTGGTGTCGATGACATAGATCCTTGCACAGCCTTGAATTTATATCACTAGTAGCAGATCCTTTATCTTCAATCTCCAATTCCTCTTTCCGTACTGGTCTCATCCCAAAAGAACTTAAATCTGCTAAAGTTATACCTCTTTTCAAATCAGGTGAGCAGGACAAGGTTGACAACTACAGGCCCATATCTATCTTACCATACTTTTCCAAATTCTTAGAAAAAATTGTACATTCCAAACTATATGATTATTTTGATAAATTTAACCTACTTAATGGTTCTCAATTTGGATTCAAAGAATCATTCAACTTATATGCCTCTATTGTTGCTTCAAACTGATGTTTACAATGCTTTTGATGATGGTGATGTTGTATTGGCTTTGTTTCTTGATTTACAAAAGGCTTTTGATACTGTTAATCATCAAATATTGCTTCGTAAGCTTGAATTGTATGGTGTCAGAGGTGTTGTGTTGGTTTGAAAATTATTTGTGTGGCAGAAGACAGAGTTATGTTTAATGGTGTGTGTTCTTCTGATGTTCTTATTGATTATGGTGTTCCTCAAGGTTCTACACTGGGTCCTCTTTTGTTTCTTATTTATATTAATGATTTTCAATGTTCTTCTGATCTTCTCAAAGTATTAATATATGCTGATGATATTGTTATTTACACATAAGAGAAAACCATAAATAATCTTATTACTTTACCCAATAATGAGTTAACTCTTTTGAAAAATTGGTTTGTGAGCAATTGTTTATCTGTCAATGTTTACAAATCGAATTTTATGGTTTTTCATTCTTCTAGAAAGGTCATTGAATGTAACTCCTCTCTCTACATAGATAGGTTTTCCCTTAATAGACTCACAAGTATTAGATATTTAGGGATCACAATAGATGAACACCTTTCTTGGCTTAATCATATATCTTATGTACAAAATCGCATCTCTAGAAATATTGGAATAATCTCAAGGATTCGGCCTTTTATCAACACAAAAATAGCACTTTTATTATATTTCTCACTCGTCTATCCCTACCTAACTTATTGCAATATCATATGGGCTTCTACATACAGGACACACTTACATCAGTTATCATTATTACAAAAATGGATTGTGTGTGTCATTTTCCTGCTGCCGCCTCTGTCATCAACTGTTTCTGCCTTTACAAACAATAACGCAAATTCATGACTTACAAACATGGTTGTATTATATATATTATGATTTCCAGGGCCAGTCTGTTTAGCGGAAGATTGCGCTTCCTTAAGACTGACCCCATGAGTTTATTTTGTATTTTAAGTTCATTTGTTTTGTTGTGTACATAATTGTTTAATAAACTCATAAACTCAAAAAAAAAAAAATTTAGGTTTGAACCAAATGTTTTAACATTCATTAAGATTGCCTTGAAGTCAGCGGCTGAACTCTGACCAAGCTGTCTCACCTTAACCTGATGCCTCTATAAACTGATTAAAGTATGCTTAATATTGCTAATGTTGTAAATTTGTTTACTTCGTGGGCCAAAATGGGGGATAAGTAAAGCAAAAGTCTGAATCTCACTTTATGGGTAAAAGGGACATGGGATTTGCCAATTTCACTCTAAAGAATACAAAACTCTGTCCAATCAATGCTGGCTTGGGTTACAGTCATTCTCAAATGATAATAAAATGAGTTTTGGGGGTAGCATGAGCAGGAAAATAAGCCAAAAAGATGTGAAAATAAAACAGACAAAACAGTTTTAAATCTTTATCCAGCATTGAATTCAAGAACATGGCACTGATTGAAAATGTTTGGAATGTTGGGGGAATCATTAACACAGGAAAGTTGACATTGGGCAGCCCACCTTGTATTTGCTAAGTAGATGGTTAATGGCATGGATGTGAACTTCTATGCCATCCCAGCAATGGATCAGTTATAATTGTGTAATGATACATTTACCTGACTGTAAGGGCTCTTAGTTATGGTTTATTTAGTTAAAAGACATCTGAACATCATTGAGAAAGCTTTCTCAGGAAGTATATGGTTTCTCCTAACTTACCATTTATTAACTTACACAGCTTATTTATTTATAGCACTTTGAGACACATTATATCATATTATATATCATTATGTCATGTATTATCATCATCACATACATCATATCATATTATTGGAGCTTTGTGAAGTTGGATCACTTGGTGAAAACACTTCTTCCTAAATGATAAACCAGCATACAGTGTATCACAATTTATCACTTTTTATCTTATTTGATCCGTCCCACTATGAGGCAGGTTGTAATTCTCAAACTCCTGCAGGTTTTAATTCTCAAACTCCTGCTTCTTCGGGGCACACGTTCTTAACATATAGACAATATGTTTTTCAAGGAAATATGCGATGCTAATTTCATAAATTTGCTGTTGAGGACAACGGAAGATAAACTGATATTCTCTTCGTTCCATTTCGATCACCTCTTGTGGTATTTCATGAGTGCAACAAGTAAAGAAGATAAACTCGAGCGTTTAACCAATTTTCTCAAAGGCACTTTCATGGTATAACTTGTACAATATTTCTTAAACACTTAGCATGAGTTTATTATCTATATATTACTATAATTCTGTTAATTTATGTTGCCTTCAACGTGTTAAGAGTGTCAAAGAAGATGGCGAAGATGAAACAGCTTTAATTGATAGATTTATTCAGAAATTGAATGCAGTCGTTAAAATTTTCGATGAGAAATCAAGATTCTTGATAAGAGTAAGACTTTTGTTAATTTTGGACATTGTTAATTGAAAAACAAAAATTGAAATAATTGATTTGAAATCAATAGAACTATATGGATCTGCATGAAGGAGCCAGAATTGCCAGCAAATACCCTCGATATGAACTTAGGCCATATTTGTCCGAATGTTCCGTGGAAGACGTGCAGACACAATTCGCCCCCCTAAGTTTTATGAATATAGATAAGATAGTGGACGAATCAGCAAGCCCTGAAGATGATAATGATGACGAGGACGCAAATATGTTTGAACCTGATTTGTCAGTTGAAAAGCATCTTTTTCACGGTGAATTTATGAGGACCTCCACGTGTTATCCATTATACACACTGCTTATAACAAATGTGAAAAGCTTCTTCAAGTCAGTTTATTTATTTAATTAGTAATTAATAAGTTAATTAGTTCATTATTTCATTGACAATATGGCAATATTTATTTATAATATTTGTTCATATGTTTTGTTTACATACTTCTTTCAGATTAAGTTACCCGGAGACGGACTGGCCTTTAGAAATGGGAACATCATTCAAGAACAATTCGATCGTATTTTTCTATGTCCATGTAGGAAATTTTATTACACACCATGGTGCATTGCAGTAATATTGGATAAATGGTAAGATGAGATTTTATAATGGACTAATAAATGCCTCATAATAAATAATAATATTATTATTTATAATGATATTAAATTATATTAAATCAAAGAGCAATGCTTCTAGTCCATGCCATGCATTAAGTATTTAAAAAGTTTGAATTTTATATTAAATATGCTGAATGCATTATGGTTATAAAAGTTAATGTAAGGATTGATAATGATATGATAATATTTATTTCATTCAGCCCTTTCTTGGTCATGCCGAGTAATTTTTATCACCTGAAGTCAACATTTTTAAAAGTTTCAGGAGATCCTGATTATCCTCAGGTAAATTTTTCAGCCTAAAACTCTGCCAACCATAACAATTTTCATTAAACAAATAAATAAACTAATCAATTGATTTAAACATATTTTAATAAATCACCAACTAACATTGACTTTTTTGACAGATAATTAAAGAGAACTTGCACTTTGTGTTGAACAGTGCTATGTCAATTAGAATGTTGGAATAATAATTCTCGCAAAAAAAATTATTCAGTTTATCGAAATTAAACATTATCATAGTAACCTGAAGAGTTTAGAGAAATTGCTTCAGAAATAAAATTATGTTCTCTCTAGTTCTTGTTAATAAACTTCACATTTTACTTTGTCAATTCAAGAGTGCAGAATAGGGAGACAAACATGAGGGACTTGAGTTGGTTGATGACAGCTGAGGAAGCAAATTGCAGAAGGTTTTTTAGGGAGATTTGTTTTAATTGATGGAATTTGGCATAACTTGATATTTGGTCAGATTATTAAAGAAAATGAATAAGTGAATAAACAATGTAAAAAAGAATTTTAACAAAGAAAAATTGCCAAGTTGGTTCAGGGATGAAGAAGCTTAAAACAGATTTAGGGAATGGGTCCTCAACTTTCCGAACTGAGGCATCAATTCCAATGAACAGGTTGCACAAATCAATGCATGTAAAACCAGCCTTCAGGGACCTCTAGAACACAAAAAAGTGTCCCTTTGTCGCCCCTTTCATTGGATGTCCAGGTTAAACTAAACTAGAGTTGGCTAGTTGCTTCATAAAGAAAAAATTGTCACTAAAGACAGTTTTTACTCTTTTCTTGGTCAAAATCAAAAGTTTTACTGTGGTTTGTAATCAAAATTAAAGCTTATTAATACTCACTTTAACATATTATTGGGAGTGAACAGATGTACAGATTGACCATGTACAGATTTAAAATCTTTATTTGGGAATTTTTGAGGTCTGCAAACAACATAGATCCAATGATAATGGATAACGAATAATTTTAAGTATTACTTGACCTAACACATAATTAGCAATATTTAGCACAAAATTAACATGTAATCACCAATGCCCATTTCAAGCAATCTGTGGCTTTCGATATAATCATAGTTCTCAACAATAATAAAACTATATACAATCTAGATTAATAATCAGCACAATAATATATATTATCAAACCATGCCTAACCATTAGACATATATACATTAATTTTAAGTACAAGTGACATAAAGCTCCATCTTTAAAAAGTCAATGACCGAACAATGCATGCAGCCCCACAGCAATTTCATGAAGTTCAATTTAAACAGCAGCGTATAATTTCACATCATTGTCATGTCATTGCATATAATTTCTTGAAGTGACCTTTGAGCTGGTGTCACAATCATCACTAGCAGCATAAATATTTAACAATCACTAACCCAATAATAATAGAGTAAAGCGTGCATTGTGGACACAATAAAATTAAAATAACAAAACCACTGCCCTAACTGATCAATTAGAAAGTTTTGTTCCTGGTTGTGATTGATTATGAAATGATTATTGTGCACTGAAGATATCCTCAATGACATGATGGTGATGATGGACTAGAACTTAGACCCAGGACATGGAGGCCCTTTTAATTGTTTTGATAATAATTGATGAGGCAGCATTAGGAAATAAAAAAAATAAAACCCTCATATAATTGGACTAAAATTCAATCTTACAAGATGATTTTTCATCAAAAACATTCTGATTGTCCAAATAAATAACATCGACATTCCCCATAATAAGCATGAATTAATATTTATCATAGTATATATGTATATATAGTATGTCCAGTATATACATATATATATATATACTATATACATATATATATACGCATATAAGAATCAGAAATATGTTCTTTGATGCAGACAACAGCACAGTATTTAAAAGGATGAACAGTCCAAGATGGAATGCACCTCAATGATGGCTATAATTATTTCTCGGGCTATAATTATTCTGATGATCTTGCCTTGTGGTAAGATCATGAAATAATTATAGAAGCTTATCTCATTGATGGCACAAATAGGTTCCAAGAACAAGAATAAATAGGACCATCATCTGATCCAAACCAATCTTTTTAACACTTTGTGACTTTCAATGCTCAATCTTGTCTCGTAATACTAATATTTACATTATAGTGTAATATCCCACGATATTATAACCATCAGAATTTCTAACACAGACAGGAAGCCATCACCTGCATAAGACTGATGGGCAAGTTAATGCTGGGCATCCTAAATGAAAAATATTAAATATGTCTTCAATCTACTAATAATAATGATTTCACAGTTGATTTTACAAGGTCAAAGGAACAAGTTTCACAATCACTTAACTAACTTATTATTTATTATTAGGCAAGCACGAGACACAAAAGTTGTTTTTAAGATGACATGGTTCTGAAACCACGAGGGCTCAATTAAAGATGCGGCTAACTATTTATTGCATCATCAGTTCCAAGAAAACATTCAACGTACAAAATAATGACAGGTTTTTGAATGGCCAATAAGCATCTGAGAAGGATGTGAATTTTATGGCAAAGATATAAAAATCAATGGAAAAATGTGTCCTTATAACTTAGACAGGAGGTTTTCCAGATAATCCAAAGCTCTTGGGTCAGAAAGAATCTCCAAGTGGTCTGCATCTACAAACTCCACCACGGTGGTGTCCTTCCACTTGTGGCAGGCCCTGAGGCTCCTTTCATTCACGGTCCCATCACCAGGGCCATTCAACGTGTCCGGCTGGGCGTCATACCATGGATCCTTCTTTGATTTTCGGTAGTCAAACACTGCAGGTGTGTCATACTTTGTGTTCAAACCATACATGCAAAATGTCTTCACTCCTGGCTCTTTCAGGTCCTAGAAAATGACATTAATTAAACTGTCCGAAATGGAGTTGAATGAGATGTCAGGGCAATAGTAATTTAATTTGAGACTCATACCAACAATTAAATCAAATAACCTCTTAATTCATGAAAATGTATAAAAGAATACAATAATGACTTTACTTTGATCAAATTTTCTGTTTTTCTCCATAGCAGAATCCCACTTTTGAAGTCCACATCTTTCATGAAGTCCTCATAATCTTTCACTGAATAATTCCTACTGGGAGACATTACAATGGTTTCATCTGCTTTCCAGAAAGAACTGTGAGGCATTAGCCAGTAGGTACTTGGCATAGATTGCTGGAGAGGGCGAGCTTGAAGTGGTCGAACAATGTAAGTCGACATACCCAGAGAATCTCCTGAACAAAAATGCAAATTGAATTTCAACTTTGTTGTCAAACAGGTCCAATTTAGTAAATAGTTCATTAAAAATAGAATATAATATGTCACATTAATTGCTTTTTTAGTGGTTTTAGGTAATTAACATCCTTTAAACAGCAAAGCAAACATAATCTGACAACCTGATGCAATCAGCCTAAGGGTCTTGACGGAGCCACCCCAGGGAGCAGAAATGGATATGAATGCTTCTATATACTTGTTCTTCCACTTAGAAGGTTTCTGGTTAAGTAGGTACAATATGTAATTGTTTCCCATACTGTGACCAATGAGCACGACCCTGGTGTTGTTGTTCTTTGCGTATGTTTCTTCGATCAATGCAGTCAGATTATTCAAGAAAACACCCATTTCATCTGGACAGTAATAGAAAATTTAACATATTTATAATCAAATGAAAGTAAATTTTTATTTCATTTACAAACTTGGAGCCTTCCTAAAATCAAAAGGTGCCCCTCTAAGGTTAACATCATTCACATAAGACATCTTCTTCAGTCGTTCAACAATGGTGACAAAGTAAGCAAAGTACTTTTGTGCTGCCCAACAAAAATTATATGTAAATAAAGGATTTATTTTGTTATAACTTTGATCATTATTATGATCTTGATAATCTCACTTCCAATTGGATGGAATGGATCCAACCACTCGACTGAATCTGTCCTCCCAAACAACGGAGCACGGATGTCGACTCCCTCTTGGTTGTGTGTAGTTCCATCAGTATCATTTACAAACAATCTAAACATAATTATAGAACTTTTAAAAATATATCATTTCAAAAGATGCTTGTACTTACCTCAGGTTATCTACCATACAATCTCCAATTTGCAATTGCAATAAACTTAACCATATTGTGTACCAGTCTGAATGCTTGGCACAATAAAAATGAACTGAACTTGTTTTGTTTAGCTTTGCCTCAAGTTGGCTCCCTCCCAAACCAGGCACTTTATAATATAAAAGATGCTAACTTAAATAATTTATTTAACACCGTTCCAATTGATTGGGTCTTTGAAAAGAAATAGGGTTCAGGTTCTTTTATCAAAAAATATAAATGTAAATGCCTTATTGAACTTTTCAACAAATTTCCATTGGCAAAATTTATTCTAGGTACGAAATATGAAAATAATGTTTAAAAATCTCACCCAAGACTACAGGTTTTAATGCATTTAAGAAGTACAAATTTATAATCAGAAACAAAACAGAACACAACAGACATCTAATCATCGCTAGTTCGTGTTTCGAAACAAAGAACACAGCTGATCACGAGATAGTGACTAAGTGACTATAAAGTTGCCAATGCGTTGTTCCATGGGCTAATTTTAAAAATTTTAAAATTATCTCCGTCCGTTAGGCGAATTTCAAATGTGCATAGCATGTCAAGTGGACACAAATCAATTCTTTAGGATAAACATTCAATGCAAAAAGTAAATAACAATTACTATACTAGGAGATATGTAGGAGTACGAATTAAAGTAGAAATCAGTTTTTTAGGGAAGAAATTAAAGTAAGCTTTTTAAAGTGTCACCCAACTTAATCTTATTTGGAATGAGTTATATGATACTTATATGAGAATACCTACTATTAAGTAGGTCTGTGTAGAAGTTAGAATAAGTCTATGACATTTCGTGTGCCATGACTTGGAAGTCACCATCCAAAGCGGAAATAAGACGACCAGTCAAAATGATTCAAAAACGATGACGTGATTTGGAAAGAGTAGCGAGTTGCCTCTGAATTTTTATGAACGCTTCATGAGAAGCAAAAAATTCGTGTAGTGGACAATATCCCTAACTCAGATGCGGTGGTTATGTACAATTTATTAGTAAATATGCTGTGAATATCACAATTCTCTGAGAATTGCTTCAATAAAATCGATGACTCGAGCATCTGACAACATATGAAGATGTTCAGCTTGATCGAATTCCATAGCCTTGGTGTTAGGCCAATTCATACAGGCTTTGAGACTTCTCTCATTCACTGTGCCATCACCATTACCGCTTATCCTTTCTGGTTGATCGTCATACCAAGAAGTCTTTTTAGAATGTCTGTAGTCGAACGCGTCAGGCGTATCGACACCCGATCCGAACAAACAAAATGTCTTTACGCCAGGAGATTCAAGTTTCTGCAACAAAAATGACGGATTAATTTCAATGTACGTCCACCTGAATTTTTGGCTAAGCAGTTTACTTTTATCAGAGGTTCAGTGTTTTTTCTGAGGAGAATTCCTTTAGGGAAGTTTATGTCTCTAAATAGATCGTCGTAGTCGTTAACTGTGTAATTTCTATGGGGACTTAAAATTAGGGGTTCTTCTCCTTTCCAGAGGGAATTATAGGGCATCAGCCAAGCACTGCTGGGCATGGATTGTTGAAGTTGTCGAAATTTGGTAGCAGACAGAAAATGTTTTGATAAACCTAGTGTATCCCCTGCAAATAAAATACATTGTATTACGGTTGCAACGTTTTGTTCCTAACGTCGACATGAAAGTAAGTGGATTGTGGTCACAACCTGATGCAATCATTCTTAAGGTCTTAACTGCTCCTCCCCATGGGGCAGCTATGGATATGAAGGTTTCTATGTATTTATTCTTCCATTCCGATGTCTTGTGATTCAGAAAGTACAATATGTAGTCGTTTCCCATGCTGTGACCAATGAGTACGACTCTAGTAGAGTTGTTTATTGTATAGGTTTCCTCAATCAATTTAGTCAAATTGTCCAGAAACTCGCCCATCTCATCTGCAAAGAGACGAAAATGTATCATATGACATTCAAGATCTTTTTTAGAAGAAAACAATCGTTTACTTACTCGGAGCTTTCCTGAAGTCGTAAGGTGCACCTCTTACCGAAACGTTTTTTACATATGACATTTTTGTAAGGCGTTCCACGATTTTAACGAAATATGAAAAGTGACTGTGCGCTTTAAAAAAATATGGTGATTAAAAAGAATTCGAGGATTAGTTCATAAATTGTAATTGTAGCGACAAATACAGAAATTCAAATATATTTAAGGAAAACTTACTTCCAATCGGATGAACTGGATCCAGCCATTCAACTGATTGCGTTTCACCAAACCGTGGAGCTCGTATTTGAACTCCTTCCTGATTTGTGGTCGTTCCATCGATTTCATTGATTGAAAGTCTAAAAAGTCATTTATTACTTTATTATCCAATGTTTTATATAGTAATCGAATATGTTATTATCGCAATATATTATAATATAACATATTTAGACTTTAAATCACGTAAGCATGACTATTGAAGACAGGTTTACCAAAGCCCATATACCATATGGAATGTACACAGAGCGAATACACGAGCGATAGAATATATTTATACATTGTAACACTCACTTCAAATTATCAACCATGCAGTCTTCAACTCCCAACTGATATATTCGCAGCCATATTGTGTACCAATCGGACTTCTTCGAGCAATAAAAGTGGCTCGAGTGGGTTTTGTTCAATTTTGCTTCAAGTTGACTTCCTCCTAATCCAGGCACTGTAAATTTGAAATTAAATTATTAATTGAAATTAATTAATAGAATTATTAAACCTAGTTAAACTCCATCAACAAAATTTAAACCGCATATAAAACAGAAGATATCTTTACATGAGTTGCCTAATCTAGAACATTAACGCAAGTAAAGGCCTCACCCAAAACGACTGGATTCAGTGCCAGGGAAAAGTAACAATGCAAGGAAAAGATCAAGAGGTATGTCAGTCTGTAAAGCATTGTCGGTGATTGTCAGAAACACCTGTAATACCATCACGGGACTCCATAGGTAATAAAAAAAAAATCACGCATTCATAATTTTACAAAAATTCAATTCGCAAAAATATATCTTTCTGCAAAATTAAGGATATAAAACTTATCAAAACTAAATTTATAACCTTAAAAATGTTAAATTGAACCTGAAATACTAAAATCATTCCCCATATTTCTTTACATGCGTTAGGATGATAAACCACGTTCGTTGATAATAAAAGTTTACACATCGACTGCTCTCAACCACCACATTTCTTTCGTCAAAAATAAAAACAAGAATAAACATAAAATTTTAATCAAATGAAACGTTATCTACATAAAAACACAACACAAAGACGTCTGGATTTCAAAATCTCACTTCTATGCAATTCAAAACTCAAACGTTTACGCTTACGATGGACCAAATCGAATTAATAACCATAAATATATAAATTCAGTTGGCTCCTTTCTTAAAAAAAATGATCAATAAAATTTCTTGCAGTTTTATTTAGGTCAATTATTAACATTTTCGGAAAAAAATGATTTGTTGGTGAATATTAACTAGTTTGAGTGGTAGTGCCCTTTTCACCGAAACAGACTTTCCTTTCCTGTAATGTTTAAACCCGAATTTTCGTAGATTTGAATTTGTATTACAAACCTTTTTATGTTAAGAAATAAATTTCCTTTTATTTAAAAGTTTAAAGCAAAAAGTAAATTGCAAGATATAATAATTAGTTTAACTGCTAATAACTGTTTATTATATAACACTAGCGATGATATTATTTAACTATATAACTGGGCAAATAATTCAAATATACCCAGGTTTTTTGGTTTCTAGTTGTGGCATGAATTCTGTCCAAAGCAGTGTTAATATGGTAGATGATTATGTTCGTCAACGAATTATGTTAAAATACAGTAGCATGATTCTTACAAGACTTGTATTGCTTGTAGAATTGCATTTTACAAAATTTACCAGAAAAGAATTTATAAATCAAGTTAAAGTATTTTTTTATGAACAAGCAAGTGACTGGTATGCTTGGATGAAAAAGGTGAAGTTAAGAATTACTTTTTCTTCGCAAAATTTCCGGACATCCTCAGCAACATCGCATTTCAAATCCCCAGAAGTTTCATCTCAGATAACCATTTCTATTTAGGAACATAAGTAATAACCATGAATATTTAAATGCAGATGGATAATTTGTAATTACCTGGAGAAATTTCACAACTTTGTGACAATCAAAAATTTTAATTAGGAATAAAATAAATTAGCAAAATGTAGAACAAAGCTAACATTTAATTCTTTGAATGCTTAAAGCAAATGGAAGAACCATCACCTGGATTACCTCTACTTATTTGGATTGTATTTCTGTCGCAAATCAGGTCAACTTTACAGGTCGACACGTCGAAACTTAGAATTTCAGTGATTAAAATCAAAATTAAAATTATTATTGGTTGACAACTTTTAAATAGTAGTCTTATAACTTAAGAACAAATTTAAAACTTCTAGGAGAAGTTTCCATCGCAATAAATGAAGACAGTCCCTAAGTCTAAGTTAATTCTTTTTAAGACTTCTTTTTACTTTAAAAAGTAATATAAGTACTTAAGGATATTAAACCTTATAATGTTGAGAATTTATTATTCAAGAAGTTGAATTTTCAATTGATTTCTGTCGCGATTTAAAACAACCAATCAAAAAATACACCTGTAGTAACACAAATGGTTTAATTAGCCAACTTTGGCGCTGAGACCTTTTAAATTAGACTTTGATGGTGAATTAAAAATGAATAATATGGTCGACTGAACAGAAAGTTACTTTTAGTTACAACTTAAAGGTTTAAAAGTCAACTGATTTATAAATAAAGTTCTTGTTGAGCTCTGCAGCTACCGTAGGGTGTAGATGTATTGATTTTTGACGTTTTATAAGGCATTTAAAAAGGCTGGAACATTAAATAAACAATTTGTTTAATTAATTTTTTATCGTATTTCGACGATTGTTCGACATCATCTCTGTTTTGAATTTTAAAGCCTCACATCGGTTATCATGCATGCATGCGTATAAGGATGATAAAAAAGAGTGAAAAGAAATCGAATAAAGATGGGCTTCCGAAAGCATTACCCATGTTACCACCTTGCAGAGTTTGTGGCGAAAAAGCATCTGGCTTGCATTATGGAGTAAACACCTGTGAAGCCTGCAAGGTAAAATTATTTTATTATTAAATTATTAACAATTGAATAAATTGCAAATAAGAAATCATAACAAGATTTAACTTATTTTGATGATTGTTCCAAATTATTTTTACAGTAAATTTTTTTTCAGGCATTTTTCAGAAGGAGCTTGCAAAGGGGAAACAAATATGTCTGTGCTGATAACAATAATTGTTTAATACTGCCTGGGAAGAGAAGTTCATGTTCAGCCTGCAGGTTCAACAAATGCCGTAGTCTTGGCATGTGCAAAGAAGGTTAAGATTTTCGTTAGTGGCTTTGTATATTGGAATATATGATTAAATTTTATGCCTATACTTCTCAACAGCCATCAAGACTGGAAGATACACACATGAAAAAAGGTCAGAAGATATAAGGGAAGTCAAGAGACTATATGATTCTCCTCAAAATGTTTGCAGTAATAGTGAAAAAGATGCCCCATTAAATACACAAATGACAGAAAAGTCACCAATTTTGGATGAAGAATTGGAAAGCATAATACAAAACATCACCTGTAACTACATGAGAGACACCATCTTTGATGACAAGTTCTTTGAACAGCTTCCTGAAAGACAGAAAGATTACCTGGTGAATTTCATTCCATTTGCTCTGCGATTGTTGCATTATTATTAACAATAATTAAAAATGAAATTGAAAATAAGTTTTTTTTTCATTATTTTTTCCAGGAAAAAAAGGCCTTGCAGAACGAAGTGTTCGGTCCGTTGCGACCCATTTCAAAAGATGAATATCAAAGGATCTACATGTCGACCGGAATAGATGTCGACGGAAGGAAGGAGGAAATAATTGCCGAAATACCGCACCTGGAGAAGGCCATCAAGAAGTTCATCTCTTTTGCTAAATCCATTCCAGGATTCAACAGACTCTGCATTGAAGATCAAATAGCCCTAATTAAGAGTGATTTCATCTTATTATCTAATTTCATGTTCAACTTCTCGCTCTTAAGAGGATTAATAAGTGCGAAGTGCCGAAGCCGTGTGAAAGTTGAAAGTGCAATTGCAAGACAACGATTAAGTTAATTAGATTACTTTAGTAATTAAATCGTTATAATTTATATATACAATCTAAAATCGCTCGAAATCCCTTAAACATTTACAATTGCCCGTAATGTTTTCACCCTTCGATTTTATTCACAAAAGCAACAAAATTCGAGGCTTGGATGATCTTCTGCCACAAGTTGTTCAACGTGGAGAAGGGTCTTTTCATTTATCAGAGCGGCAAAATAGTCGGAATCGACGACATGAAGAAGATGAACGACGAGGAATTCGTCGACGCCGTGTTTTACTTGGTCGGGAAGCTGCAGAAACTCCAGACGTACAACGAAGAGATGTGCGTCCTGGCTGGCCTGTGTGTCATGTCATCAGGTCAGTCGAGTGCAGTTTTTTCATCGACCTGGTTTCTTTTAGATAACCCTGTTCGTTATCTGATGAATTAAATAAAAAACCGAGAAATTGCAGCAGTTAACCGACAATTTCCTTTGAATTTCACGCGATGCCTAATACCGAAGCCGGCTTAAAAGATGGCCGAAGCTTCGACAAAACTCTCGTCTCGAAAATCTTTTTTGTTTCGTTTCACGGCTTCGTTTGCATTCGCAGACATGTGCAAGTTGCAAAACCCCGAGAAAGTCCAGGAAGGTCAGAACCTTCTGTTGACCTGCCTCTTGTACCTCATGAAGAAGAACAATCCGGAACAGCCTCTGAGGTTCGCACAGGTTTGCAGCTGCCTGCTCAACATGAGGTCTGTCAAGGAACTCCACGCCAAGGAGGAGGAAGGCTTCCTCATGGAGTGGAGCGGCCGAGTCGAACTGCCGAGACTCATGTACGAGATTTGGTCGTCCTGAGACTTCGGCTCTCGACCAGGTTTCTCGTCCGACAGGCACTCGAAGATCGTTCGTTCGTTTTGTTTTCCGTGCTTCTTCGCGTCCTCATCTCGTTTCTGTGTCTTTTGTCGACAGGGAAGCAGGTCAAAGGACCGAGTTTTTTGAGCTACTTATTAATATTATATGCTATTATATGCTATTATATACTATTATATACTATTATTACCATTACTACCATTACTACCATTATTACCATTATTACTATTATTACCAATATTACCAATATTACCATTATTTTTAAAATATTTATTGAGCCCTGCACCAATCAACAAAATCCGACATCCTAAAGACCTCTCCTAATATTTAAGGTCCCCAGACGGGTCAGGGATCACCCTGGGACCATTACATGAGTATAAATTAACTTGACTATTAGCCGAACAAAAATTGAATAAAAGGTAATTATTTGTTTTCTAAATTTGAGTCCGCAAGGAATTTAAGTTATTGTTTCTTTTTCTTTTTTTTTTCCGTCGTTTACGGCACCTCTACCGCGCCTCCAGGTGCTGGATTATTACCATTATTACTATTATTACTATTATTACCATTATTACCATTATTACTATTATTACTATCGAGGCTCCGAGCGACCGGATTTTGTCGACTTGCAAATTCTACTCTTCCCGAGAACTTCTCTGTGATATTTCTTGCACTGCCTTCATATTGTGGCTTCCTGCATCAAGCGACGACACTACAGTCCAAAGATACTATTTATGTATATTTTGTAATTCTTGTTTTTGGCGTTGTTTCTTTTTTTGTCGTTGTTCATATTTCTTAGCGTTGTTGATATTGTTAATACCGTTCGTTTTGTTTACACCTTTATCGTCAGCAGTGACATTGCTAACCGTCGTTTTCGTTGTTGTGATGACTAATTTGATAGCATCAAAATCAGGTTTTACGAGTGCATAATCAATATTTTAGCAGCATAATTATAATCGAATCTTCTTCTTCCTCTTCGTCGTCGTCATCGTCATCATCAAGAATGACCATAGAAAGCCCTCGTTGCGTCACTAATTGGCACGTGAATCGTGTTTGTTATTTAATAAATTAAATAAAAAAACCGAGAAATTGCAGCAGTTAATCGACGATCTCCTTTGAATCTCGCACAATGGCCGTGATTGGCTGGGTGCTGTTCAGCCCCGGTCCAATTTACTCCGTCGTTCCGTCACTCCTTCTCTGCGTCAAGTGACGTGACGCGGCCACGGAAGTCATGACGACGGTGAGACGCCAAATATTCCAACTCTGACGAAAAGATTTCGGTCGTCGTGGTCGTTGTTTGTCGTAGTCACAATTATTCCAAAGTGTTGTTTGTCACTTGCCAGGATGATCACGTGAGGTGATGCCGAGGTCACGTGAGAGCTGCAATTTATCGTCTGCCTCGAACGACAAAAACAATCAGGAGTTATAATTAACCGATTGAGTGGCATGTTCTGATTTTTGATTGAAATGCGTCCGTTTTAAGTGGAATTAACTGCCAAGTTCTGCAGTTCAGTTTGATTGAATCCGATTGAATTCCCGAGGAAGTGGTTTCGGTTCTCGGATTCTGATTTCAGTATTGATTCACTCTTATCTGGATCCTTATGATAATTCTATGATAAGAACTCGACATCATGAATAATTAAGAGGCCCTGTTGATGGCCATAACGTTGACCTTTATGGTAAGGTGTTGATGGTAATGATGGTGGTGATGATGACGATGACAACAAAGAAGAAGATGATGATGATGATGGTGGCAAATTTTAACCCCGATAGTGGACTACGTACTATGAAATGAAATGTACTATTATCATCACCAGGATGGATGGATGCGTTTTGTGCGCACCAATTATGACATCACATGACTGCTAATCATTCAATTAGGAATGGTCTTGATGATGATGATGATGATGCACATCGTTTCTCGCGTTCCCATCAAAGGTTCGTTTGATGTCACACATTCGATTGATGCTGATTGAAAGAATCAAAGAATTGATTGAAAGAAGATGATTGAAAGCAATCAATCAATCAAAACTTATTTTAATTTTTTAGCTCACTTTTAAATGCAGCATTGCAAAGAATTTTCCCATGAATAAGAATCTTCTTTTTAGCGTAAAAATCAAATATTCATCAATTATTTCTTAATGATCGATTTTCACGTGTAATTACCAACACGAAGTTATTCTTTTGCTTTGATGTCGTGTCTCAAATTTTTGTCACGAGAAATGAAAACGCAGTTTTGGAGTATCCATTAATTCTTCTATTTTTAAATAATTCATTTTTTATTCCAAGTCAAATGACCAATTGAATGGACAGCCGTGAGGACATTAGTGAGGTAATTATCAAAATAGAAAACCTAAAGAAATTATTATCATCATCATCATCGTTATTATTATTATTATTGTTATTATTATTACTACTACTACTCGTTTTCTGCCACTTCAATGGGATTTGAAATTTGACTTCACCAACAGCATCAACAAATACTTAGCGGTTAAAACTCGAATAAAAATTATTCTGTGAAACAATTTATTATTATTATTATTATTATTGTTGTTATTATCATTATTATTATTATTATTATTATTATTATTATCATCATCATCATCATCATTATCATTATTATTATCATTATTATGGAAGCTGCCTAAAAATTGATCGAAAATAGATAAAAAAAATGAAAAGGTCGGAATGCAATTCCATCCACGTTTGTTTGTGGACACAGCAAACGTGTTCGTTCAAAAGAACCGCAAATGCAATCAAATGCGGAACATTATTTTATCAATTAATATTTTCTATGTATATTAATATTATCCATATCGATATTATGTTATATTATATTATATTATATTATATTATATTATATTATATTATATTATATTATATTATATTATATTATATTATATTATATTATATTATATTATATTATATTATATTATATTATATTATATTATATTATATTATATTATATTATATTATATTATATTATATTATATTATATTAAAAATCTCAAATCAAATTGTTAAATAATATGTTTATTTCAAATGCTTCTATTGTTTGTTTTAAAAATTATTTTTGGATTTAATTTATTAATCATGGAACTTATATATCGATGGTCCAGGCTCGAGCCAACCAATTATTATTATTATTATTATTATTATTATTATTTTAACGATTATCTTTAAAACGAAGCTTATTATTGTCATTGTTATTGTTCGAAATAAATCCGGAATGGGAATTGGTGACGTCAAATTCCCAGGTGACCAAGTGACCGGGTCATCCTCAACATCGATTCGAGGTCATGACCTCTTGAACTGACCTCACAAGGCGAATGCCTAACTAACCTGGCAGGAGTTCATAACGAACCAATTCAATCTGTAGTTCCTTGTCGTCGTCGTTTTTAAAACTTATATTATAAAATTATTTTCAAATATTTTTTTAATCTTAAATAAGTTTTTTTTTTACTTTTGAATGAAAATTTATTTTTAAAATAACTTCTCTGAAATAATTTTCAAATGATTTCCTGAAAATAAAGCAAAAATAGAAGCTTCTAGTTCATGTAAAAGTTTCGCTTTTTAGGTTTAAAATAGAGATTTAATTTCAATAGAAACGATTTTTAAAATCATTTTTCCAATTTCGAATAAAACGAAATTCGTGACGATTAAAAAGAAAAAAGGCCGCGAAAATTAAAAGTCCCCGTTTGAAACCCTTGGTCATTCTGGTTGTTGGTTTTGATTCTCAACTGGTGACACCGGCGGAATGACACCTAGAGGCACCGGCAGTGCTCGCCAGACGTGGCCGGACGGACGGACGGAGTGGAGCAGCGATACTCGCAGAGAGAGGGAACGATAAGGCAGTGCATTAGTGCCAATTACACGATGTCGCTGTCTATTATTCCTGCGTTCTGTTGGATGCGCCGGCGAATTCTGCGCTAAAAGCTTCGAGCTTTTAGCATCAATTTACGACGTCTGGGCTTTTACGCGCCAGAATCCAGTTGCTGGATTCGGTCTTATTCATAAATCCGTTCTTTATCTTCGCTTCTTTCTTCACTCGCTCGATGTTTCACCTTTCCGGCTCCTATTTTTAGACGTGTTAAGGACTCGTATGACTCGACATCATCGTCACCTGGATAAAGTCCCGACTACCTGTAAAACTGGGAATTGTGACGTCACCGGGGAGATGGATGTGCGGTCAGAACAAATAGGTCGCCTCCTTATTCCCCGGTGATGTTCGGTACGTGACGATTTAAAAGCACAGGTTGATTTATTGCACCGGAACGACTGAATGAAGAGAAGAGTTGAAGAATGGAAGAATGGATATGTGTGGATGGATGAATGAATGCCGGATCGATGGAAAAGAGCCTGAAGAGATCGATACCATGAATGGATGGAGGATTGAAAAACAAGCTCGATGAGTCTCTGATTGACAAATTGATCGATGAACAAACAGCAGCAACAACAACAACAAAAACAATAACAACAGGTTCCAGGAGATTATCCAAGTGAAACCGTATCTATCCGTGCCGAAACGCCATTGGTCGGCAGGTTTGCATAAATCGTCGCAGGCTCAAATGCAATTGGTCGGAGCAGCAGTCATTTTAAATTTACTTCCGGCACAAGAACCAATGGAAGGTCTTTCCAGTAGCGGCAACAGGTGTGCATTTTGGAGACGATTTGATGAATGAGCGGGAGATGTTTATAAATATGGCATCGAGTGCTGCCATGAAAATTTTTCATGGATTTCTTCTGCTTCTTCCTGGAATAAATGCTGTTCAACATGACACAGAGTGGAAAATCAAATCACTCCAAGAGTATGTCAATTAATGCAATTTTGATTAAATAAAAGATAATAAAAGATAATAATAATAATAATAAAGAAAATTATAACTTTCCTTGGTACAAGTTATCGTCGGTACTTCGAACTTCAGCTTCGAACTTTTTGAAATATTGAGTCTCCCAAAAAGCCTTACGAAATAAACATTAAATTCCTTCATTTATTTCTTCTCGACTTTCTAAAATCATCGTCTACTCAAACTGACCTTTCTCGACTTCAATAACAAAAAATTGTTCCTATAAAAATCATCAGTACAACCATTGCGTCATCACAGTCATCGTCGTCGTCGTTATCATCACCATCACAACCCCCATCATCGCCATCACCACGTGAGTAACATGACCTCATAACCCGATAAGATAGCAGCCGACGGATCTCCCAATGTGCCGGTTGCGGCTCCGAGATCTTGGA
Organism: Hirudinaria manillensis; assembly: GCA_034509925.1. Taxonomy (NCBI): domain Eukaryota; kingdom Metazoa; phylum Annelida; class Clitellata; order Hirudinida; family Hirudinidae; genus Hirudinaria; species Hirudinaria manillensis. Next base: position 7,556,874 of record CM067530.1, on the reverse strand, counting down.
CCAGTACATTCTGAAAGTAGCACCGGACCTGGAGTGGCACGCGTCCTGCCTCAAGTGTGCAGAGTGTCAACAGGTTCTCAACGAGAATTCAACCTGCTTCGTCAGACAGGACAAGACTTACTGCAAGAGGGATTACAACAGGTGCGTGGAATGGGTACGGTGATGATGATGATGACGATGGTAGAGGCAGAAGTGATAGCGGAGGTGATGGTGATTACGATCAACAATGGCGGAGATGATGATGAAGATTGTGATGATGACGATGACTATGACATACTGAATGAGGTGCTGTCCGGGAAATATTTGAAATGTTTGACTTGCAAATGCTGGTGCAACATGAGATGACTCACGTCAAGAGAGAGGAACAAACTGTCATCGTGAAGTCTCTTCCTGTAAAACGATGATGATGCCGGAATCTTTCGCTGGACGCTAAATATATTATTTGATTAACAATCAAATAATAATCACATTATCACATCTTTTCATCATTATAAGTTTAAAATGAAATTTGAAAAGTAAAATCACACTATATCGAGAACAATGTTCTCATAGAACTTTACATGATGAGAAAGTTGGATTCTTAATGTGTTATATCCGTGGTAATGCCTAATTAAGACACAACAGAATGCAAAACCAAATCCTTAGTGCATGTAATGCATACTATGGTACTTATTGAGACCCATAAACAAGGCTGATATTTCCATCGTCATCTTAATCGATGCTAAAAAAAACAACAAAAATTTCAACCATCAAATACCTCAACGTCAAATCTACTTCTCAGACTCTTCGCTGCAAGATGTCGCTTGTGCAGGGTGGAGTTCAAGGAAAACGACCTGGTAATGAGAGCCAAGAATAGCATCTACCACACCGAATGTTTCCGATGCGTCGTCTGCGACAGGGTCCTCAATTCAGGGGATGAGTTTTGCATCAGGGAGAAGGGAATTTATTGCAAGGTGGACATCGATACAGCAGACAAGCAAGAAGGAGAATTCAACAACAACAATAACAATAATAACAACAATAACGACACCCAAAAGGCTGAAACTGCCAGCGACGAAACGAAAGGTCAGCGTTTTGGATTTTGTTTTGTTATGTTTTTTTTTTAATTCTTCCGACGTAACCAATCTGAATTCAATCACCCCAATCAATCACTGAATTCAATCACTGAAATCAATCACTGAATTCAATCACTGAAATCAATCACTGAATTCAATCACTGAAATCAATCACTGAATTCAATCACTGAAATCAATCACTGAATTCAATCACTGAAATCAATCACTGAATTCAATCTGAAATCAATCGCTTGAAATCATGGTCGTTAAAATAGCTTCAAACAACATTTAAAATTAATCGGGTTGCCTAAGGTTGAAGGTTTTTCTTGCGACTTTCAGACTCCTGCGAAGACGTCTGCATGATTCCCGCCAGCAACAGGACTTCGAACGGAAAGTCACAATCACGTTCTGAATCCAGGTGCAACTCGATTAATGAGACGAAAAAAATCAATTGTCGCTTATTTATTTCATTAAATCTCAATTAATCTCACAATGAAGATTTATAAAGAAAAATAATTTCTTCAAATTACTTAAAATCAAACAGAATGTAATCATTGAGTTCTTTCGGTTAGTTTATGTAATTAACGGGCTGAAATTAAACACTTATTAATAAATAAATAAATAAATAAATAAATAAATAAACTAATTAATTAACTGACTAACTACAAACTGAAAATCAGATCGAGATCCCACAAATCCGACCACAAAGCCACGAGGGTGAGGACGGTATTGAACGAGAGACAACTACACATGTTGAGGACCTGCTACGGTGCAAATCCCCGGCCGGACGCCCTGATGAAGGAGCAACTCGTTGAGATGACTGGCCTCAGTCCGAGGGTCATCAGAGTTTGGTTTCAAAACAAACGCTGCAAGGACAAGAAAAGGACGCAACTGTTAAAGCAAATACAACAACAACAGCAACAAGACAAAGTTAGTTTCCAATTTGTTTAGTTGCTTCACTCTGATCGTTTAAAGTGTTTAGTAATAATACGTTGGAATTACTTTATAATTTTATTATTTTATCTCCGAATAAAATCGAAAACACTTGATCAGACTCAATACGCGATGAGTGCTGAACTATACTCATCAAGTGATTAATAGTACTATTAATAACCACTACCACCACCATCACCATGATCATCATCACCAGCAACAGCACCAATGGCATCAGTAGCATATCATGTCCATAAATCAATTTAGAAAATCTGGTTGTTCAAATAACGAAAGTGAAAATTCCGAACAAATTATTTTTAGAATTTTAAAAACAAAGTAATAGACAGGTTGCTAGATTTTTGTGAACGAGAAACATATGTCGACTATCGACATTTGCCTTTTTTATTCCAAATTGGTAGTGACCTATATAGCAGGATATAATAGGATATAAACATGATACCAGTCTCTAGCCAATAATCAAATACTTAAGAAACTCTTATTAAGAGTCCAAAAAAACCCCTTCTCTCTGGTGAAGTAATAAAATGGCCAATGTTACTTTTTTCTGTACAAATCCGAAAATCAAATCATTCGTAACCGTAAGTCATTCCAGTTCTTCGATCGAATCAACTTCTTGTCCGTTTGTACTCATCAACGTGTGGAAGAGAGTTTCCTTACTGGCGTTAATTCAGTCCAGTCTCCCTTTAGTTAACAGCAAAGTTATTTCATCTTTATAGAGTCAGAGAATCAGTAAGAGGAGCTATTGATCTTAAACATCTTTTGATGACCTTATAAACCTTACCAAGCAGCCCTGGCATGGCTCGTTGAATGAATGAAACATCAGAACAAAACAGATAACTACAGGTCTGACAACTGGCTTTTCAACTAACTTAATCTCTCTTTCGAATTCACGATTTTCTTTAATGTCGGATTCCTCGACATCTTTCCCAAGAAATGTTGCGTACAGAGTCTCTTTTTCAGATTTTTGATATTAATAGTGTTTACAGCCGGCATACACTTGCTGCCTTAGTTCAATCTTCCCAAACTTTTCGCAAGTTATACCGTCCTGAATAACTCACCATTGTGTTTGCCAATCCACAGCCAAAAGTTTTGTTTTTATAAATAATTAATTTCTGAGCAATTCAATTCATTATTTTATTTATTTAAATATATTTTAGATGTATTTATGTCTTAAACGTCTTTTTGGTTTTTAATTCAAAGGTTGTTTCTGAAGTGTTTCGAATTCCTCGTAGAGTCCACGGCAATCCAAGCCAAACTTCCCTTGAAAAGAACCCAATTTGATTGCAGTTGCAATACCTTTTACTTTAGCAACTAATATGCAACAATAATGAAATTTTTAAATTACATTTTAAACTTTGAAGGTCACAAGTCAGTTTTGGATTTAGAAGGGTGTCATTCTAGAAATAATCCTTTCTTAGGATCAAAATAATCTGATAATTCTATTTAATGTTGGGAAATTCAATCGAGTTGAAAGATAAAATGGGCGAAATTTAAAGATAAATATTTTAAGAAATATTTCACACTTCAAAGAAGAAGATTTTTATTTGAAACAAAAGAGATAGAATTAAACATCTTATTGTGATAAAAATCCGGCAAAATGTGAACGACATTAAAACTTGTTTATATGTAGTTTCGAGATTTACTTGTGAATTTGTTGAACTGAATTTAAAATAAAACTATTACTGACAAACCTTTACTAAATCAATGTGGCCACAATTTACTATTTTACATGGATGAAAATACAGCCGAAACAACTCCGAAATACGTTATATTTAGTATTATTAATTAACTTTTCAAGTAAAGTATGCTATATTTTATATTATTAATGAATTATAGCTTCAACCTCCAAGTCTTTAAAATATGAGTATTGATACTTATTAAATTTTAGGTCTTTAGTGAAATCTTTCAGATTTGATCAGATCTGTTGGAATCGAATTCTGGCAAATTTCCCTTTCAGATGTGACTTTTTCCACTCTAATGTGACCTTCAAGGATTATTAACACATTTATCACCGACCTTATCAGAATTTATTATAAGAATCATTTTATAAATTAAATATTTATTCACTTTATTCATAATTACGGCTTCCTATTTTAAGATCCAAATGTTGCATTTGCAGAGAAAACCTGCCTTTTACTTCGTACTAGGCCACTAATTTTTAAAAAATTAGCAAAAAATATTCAATCTATTTTAATGAATTATGGTCATTAAAATTATTTTTTAAAATTACATTTCATTGGAGCACCAAATGCTCACCTGCCAGGTATCAGAAGGAAGACGCTTCGTTGGTGTTTTAGTTGGCTGATAGCCAGGCTCGTCTCGCCATTGATCGGATGAGTTATGTTTTCATCGATGAATTATGTCATGCATGAATGCATGTCATGACGAACGGATCGTAAGTGAATGAATGAATGACTGGAGGGCAGAAAGAGGAGACCTCGGCCCGACATTGTGATTCTCACGTGTCTCTTGGTGATGGCCTATTAAGACACGCGCCTGACGAGATGAACAATAACGCTCAGACCATAGATATCCTGCTTGTTTATGTTCTTTATTTGCTTACAGGTATTTTCTGGGGATCTTTGTTTTGTCGATATGCATACATACATTTATGTATATGTTTATCGAAGACTCTAGGAATCATATTCTACTTTTAATTTAATTTCTGACTTGCAATAAAATGATAAAACCTGTAACATAATATTAACCGAAATGAATCATTGAAACAGTTATTTTATCGTCGAAATTATAAATTTAATTTTATTATTTTTAAATTCTAAATAAGATATTTTGCATCTCGACATAATGGTGATGAAGGAGATGATAACAAATGGTTTTATAAGAAAATTGCAGACGACTGATTGCAAGAGGCGAAAATTGCGCCAAGAAAATTGTTCCAATTATTGCTTACCTACTGACCGTCTCTCGTTCATCTCAACGACTTTTTCCTTCGCAGACAATTATTTTTAATTCCAATATTATTTTTAATTTCAATAATATTTTTAATTCTAATATTATTTTTAGTTCCAATATTATTTTTAATTCCAATCATGTTTTTAATTCCATTATTAATAATAACGATTGTTAAATTTATTTTATTTATTTCTCAGAATTAATAAATTATTTCTTTTATATTTTAGTTGCCCGATTTTCAGGGAGACCCTTGTGAACTCGATGACAACCTGTGGCTTAAAGGAAAGGTAGGACTCGATCGAATAGTTACAAATTATTTAATTAAACATTTTAATTATTAATCTTTTAATTAGAAAATTATTGATTAATTAGTATAATAAATATTTTAAATTAAATAACAAATTACTTTTATGAACGGACAGAACAATCCGGTGGTGAACTTTAGTCCCGAACACCAGCAGGCCTGGATGACTTCCTTGGAAGGTCACATGTTTCACCCCTGGAAGGGCTTGGAACACGACGAACATTCGAACCCTCATCATCATCATCATCATCTCCCTCATCAACAACACCAACAGCTCGCATTCCAGCAACTCATGCGCAACAACTTCGCCATGTCTGGCGACGCCTTGTGCGACGACGACGACGACGCCATCGTTTGCTTGAAGGAAAGCTCCCATCACAACCTCATGACTTCCCTCGACTACGCGGACGACATCTATCCAGCGCGAGACAATTCCAACTGAACGCTCTAGAACATTCCAGAACATTCTAGAACATTCCAGAACGTTCCAGAACATTATCGAAACTTCCAAGCTGCCGGATGAATGATTGAATTTGTTTTGGTTTGCAAATCCTTCTTCTTCTTGTTTTTTTTTAATGTCATTATATTCTGTTCCTTCGAGTGTGACTTTCCTTGTTGGTCTCATGTGATTGCATTCGATTTCATTCGAGCGTGGATTGAGAGTATTAAATTCGTTCTTATTATTGTCAATAATTATTGCCATCACCTGGAAAATTGTGATCACAGGATGTGGAAATTATGGAAAATTATGACGTCACAAATTGATGTTCCCAGCGACTTACAGGAAGTCAGGAAATGAGTACCGAGCCATTTTGGCAGTCGAAATGCAAAAACTGTTCTGTTTTCGTGTTTCAGTTCTTTTTCACGATTTGCGTGCGATTTAAATTGACTTTAATTTGTACAAAAGAAAAAAACACCGAAGAAATAATTAAAAATGTTTTTTTATTTATTTAATTGAGAGGAAAATTAATCGATTAATTATTAAAAAATGGTCCAATAAATTTATACGATCAACGATCAATTTAATCGATGAAATTAAGTTTGAAAATGAAAATAAATAAATAAATAACAGCGAGTTAATTACGAAGCGGGAAACAAAGCAGACGAAATCTGATTGAGGCGTTGAGGTGATAACAACGAACGGACGGACAGACAATGAACGACAATCCACTCTGAAACTCCATTTCCAGGCGGCACATAAATACCTCATTCCGGAACAGGAAGCCAATCGAACCTGTGGCGCTAAAATGTTAGCGCCATTGTTGGAACACGAGTTCTTAATTGCGCCTCATCGATCCGCGCTTCTCTCATGGCGGCTTAAATTTCCCAGGTAAAAACATCTTCCAACCCTCATCCAGTAATTCGATCCACTCCAGCCCACGGGAGCTTTCCTGGACATTCGTTTCGATGTTGCCTAATTAAGTCTTTATTATTTTAGTTTTCTAATTTTAAAATGTTATTTAAAAAAAAAATTGTTCTTCGATGAGATGATTTTACGTGGAAAAGGTAATGGATGGTGTTTCTGTTTCTTTCAAATTCATCCCATACGACCACAATGAAAAGTTCCTTCTGAGTTTTTTTTTTCTTCTTCGTGAAAATGTGTTTGTTCCTCGCCGGAAGTGCATTAGACGAACTCAAGACGACGAACCAGCGCTTGAAACGTCTTCAAAACCGGGCGATAATTGCGCAACTGCTGAACAGCTTCCTCCAACATTTACCTGCACTGGAACGCCTCACTAATTTCGGCTGTCGTCAGACTTTGCTGGATTGGTGACAGAAATGACACGATTAAGAGACGTAGAACCAGGCGTACGAAATGTACACAAGTATGGTCGATAATTGATCGGGATGATGTGGAGGATGACGATGACGACGACGTCGTCATTTGTCCTGGCATGAAAATGGCGATCATAAATAACAGGATCGTAAATGTGCATTGTGATCGGAGCTGGAAACAATGCGGCGGACGGATACAAATCATGAAGGATGTAATTCGGTTCGTCTGTGCGTCGTGGAGAAATTAAGATCCATCAATCGTTGCATCCGTTTGTTAGCAACGTCGGGCAGATGTGCTCGGCTCGATAATCCGAGAAAGTGCCATTCTTCCTGGAAACAATCGAAAGTCATAAAGATTTCTTCAACCCTGGCGCCCTGCTTTTCGCATTCCGCGCTCTGCATTGTGGCCGCTCAACGTCGCAATTCGATCGATGGATAGATCAAAACTGGGAAAAACTTTGATATCTTTATACATCCATTTGTTGGCTCTCAAAGAGCGGAAGTAAAAGTTGAGTTCTTTCCTTCCTGTATCGGTCAGTCCTTCTCGACGCAATTCATCTTTGTTTGTATTTTCTCTCGACAAATGGACCCCCAAGCTGGAAGCTCACCTTGATATTATCGACGTCTCCTGTAAAAAAAAACCACCTTCAAGACCTGAATGTTGCATGTCCTGAGCGAATAATGAGCAACTCGAATAGGTGGTGCCTTGACTTGCGCAACAATTTGCTTGATTGAAGCCGATTGTCTTCTTTCAATCAATCGATCAATCAAAAGTCCGAGGTTCGCGGGAAGAGATTTCAATCCTCGCTGATGTTATCGGGAGTCCATCAAAAAGATGCTAACGCAGATCCTGGCTCTTTTGAACTTTTCCACGATGCTTATCAGCACCAAACGCAGGCATCTGCGCTTCCAGCAAAGAAATTCAAACTATTGCTTTTCGTCCAAAACGATCGTTCAGAAATTGATGTAGTGTCAACACAAGATTTTAAACTTTAAACTTTTCAAGTTTTTAAGTTATTGAACAATTATCTGTAGAACTACGCGATAGTGATTTTCATGATTTACACAAATTATAATTACTAATCTAGTTATTACAAAACGTAGAAATTAAATTTAAAAAAATATATATATAAAAAAAAAGCTGTCGAATAAATGATGCAACCAGTGCAAGGGGGGAACAACACAAACTCAATGAGTTCAATGGATGAACGTGAGTTCAAGAACTTTGTGCATTGATTCGAATCCATCACACAATTACCTGCCGCCCTTCAGTTTAATTTGATGCAATAATCAGACAGGCAGACAGACAGATAGACATCGTACGTCGGTTGAAGACAATGCTTCCACCACGTCAATCCGTCAGCGCAATCGAACAAAAGGTTCAACGAGTGCACCCTCCAACGAGCAGAACACTTTACCAGGGCATCCTCTCACGACACTCGACCAGCACCGCACCACAGCCCCCTGGCGACCACAACGTCACCATCCACGCACTCCACGCCCCCCGACGACAGCAATAATAAGCCCAACAGGAGTAATTCCATTCGCCCTCTCAGGCCGTTCAAGGAGGTTCAGGATTGAATTTTCCAATCGAATTATGTTCTGTTGAACGACATTCGCTCGGGAGTTCCGTGCTTGTGACCGAGACACGAACACGAACAAACGGACCGATGGTGGCAGTGGTTTTTTTTTTATAATAAGGAGGACAAATAATAAACAACTGCTTTTAAAGTTTCCGTTCACCATTTTTCTTTGTTACTAAAGTGTTTCTAAATGTGCCACATTTGGCGGTTTTTCAGGTGATTTAAAATTTAAAGAAAAAAACAAATAATAATCTAAATATTCAATGAATGTTCAGCGAACGAAAGAAAGTTACCAGAAAGTGAAAGAAAGTTAATTAAATATTTGCGAGCAGCAAGTTACGTTCGCAGTAAAACATGGTCGGCGCTTTTTACAACTACCCAATGAAACATTAATAGAAAGAATTACGCTCAGATAGAAGAGGAAGATGACGACGACGACGAAGAAGATGATGAAGAAGAGAACGAGGAAGGGAGGAGCGATCGTCGGGATCAAAGATTCCCTTCGTGGGTGGCGGCACACCGAGTAGGAAGTGCACGCATGACCGGACAGGGAGGTCACGTTATGAATGCAAATGGAAACGGTGTTTGTTCGACGAGAGGCGGTCAAACAATCATTTCCTAAACATAAAGCGCACCGTTCGACGATAATTTACCTGGCAACACACCTGAGGGGAATAGGAATAAATTAATCCGCCGGACTAGCACTTAATGTCGTCGTCGCACGACGGAATCGTTCGCGTCGGGGTCACGTGACCGAGCAACTACTATCAAGACTCCGTGAGGTTTTTAGGTGACTCCATTTGTCTAGCTAACATTTGTCTTATCCTGTGGACATTTTCTGTATTTACAGACAATTGCTGCAATGTTTCGTTGTAGATGATGATGATGATGATTATGATGATGATGCCACTGTGATGACGATGAGGAGGAGGAAGAGAAGGTCAGTTCCTGTCCCACCTCCAGATGGTGGCGTCGTCGCAGACTGCGATGAGGATCTGACCGTTGTTGTTGATGCCTATTTGTCTCACGGGAGACGTGCACTTGGGATGCGACAAGACAATGTGCCTGCGAGATTTCAACAACAACAATGACAACTCAGAAAACCAGCTACAACATTTAAATATTACTACTGATATTTATCTGCATTAATTGCATTAAATATATTACTACAGTTTAAATAACAAAGAATACAAAAGGAATTAATAAATAAATAAATAAATAAATTAATTAATTAATGCAGTCAGTGTAATGGACCAGCATAGTGTAGTTTTGCATCCCTCGTTAGCATAATGTAGTTAATTAATAATTAATTAGTTAATTAATAATTAATTAACCAACCTCCCCTCTCTCGGGTCTCCCATGTCGAGGTCCCAAACGAAAACTTTTCCATTCTGGTTTCCGACGGCCATCAACTGCAACACGTGAGTTTCGACGTACTTAAGTACTTTTAAGTACACAAAGTACACAGAAAAAGACACCGAGTGCAGTATTTAAAAATGGTGTACGTGGGATTTATGAAGACCAAAGAAACGAACTCTTTTGCGCATGTCGAGGGAGAAGCGCATGAACCAAATCTCGCAGGCAGAGAATTCGAACTTGTGCAGGACGGAGGTCACGTGGCCGTCGCCGGCTTTGATGAAAGTCGGATCCAAGGAGTTCAATCTGCCGGGCTTCCAGAGGACTATCTTGTTGTCGCAGGACTGGTGAACAAAAAAGAAAAATTATTTTTGGAATTTCTAAGCCAACGACTCAATGTGAAAATGAAAGTGGGATTTGATTTAAAGATTGTTGTTGTTTTTTTAAATGATTTTATTCAATTGTCGAAACAACGAAAGCAACAAATAAAAGGCATATTAAACATGTACAATATTAAATGAACAATTATGTTTATAACACAATGAAACAAATGAACCTAAGAGACAAGCAAAAATAAACTCATAGGGTCACTCTAAAGGAAGCTTAGGCCATTCATTCTATTTATTTCTCTGCACGATGATGACAACGACGACGACGACGATGATGATGATAAGATCAAGTTGAACCTTGGACAGCAGAAGTCTTCCAAACCACCTCACGCAGTCGACGTAGTTGCTGTGGATGTCCCTCGTCGAGAAGTCGGCAAAGTGCTGACCGTAGGTTTTGAACGGCCTTGGAACGATGACAATGACAATGCATAAATCAAATTGAGGAAGAAAAAAAAAAGAGACAAAGATTTTAAAAGATTGTCAAAACACGAACTTTCCAGAAGCATTCTTCTTGTGTTTGTAAGATTCCTCGATTGCTGTCTTGATGCGTTCGTTGTCCAATTTCCAAATCTTCAGCGAGTGGTCCATGCCACAAGATACCAGCAGGGTTCCGTTGATGTTGATGTCCTAGAAAAAAATAAACGTTGCATCTCGGATTTACTTCGGAACGAATGATAACAATTATTGTTAATAATTAACGTTAACACGAACGATCCTTTTCGTTGTGCTTCGAAGAGCAGAGTCATCGTTTCGGATGATTTCACAATAAACAATATTTAATGTTATGGCCAATCGTGAGATTAAATGCATCAATTCTGATTCTGAGTTCTGATTATTTGAATCAGCAACACCCAACAAGGATGGCTAAACTCAATCGATCCAATAATGTCCCCGAATGACCTCTTAAAATATTTAATAAATAAAAAGCAAAGCCTTACATTACAGTCGTATCATTTTAATCTGTGCAAACTCACAGCAACTGCAATCACAACCATCTCCTGCACTTAACGACATCCCACAAAGTCAATCACTCACCACACAAAATCAATCACTCACCACACAAAGTCAATCACTCACCACACAAAATCAATCTCTAACCCCAAAAAATCAATAACTCACCCCACTAAGAAGCTCATCCCTGTGCCCCTCAACACCACCAAAAATGGCGACGCAGACGTCAGTCTTTATGTTCCACAGCCTTAATGTGTGATCTGAAGAATTTCAAAATGACAATCTCATGAATTCATTCAATATGATAGTCATTGCTGTTACGTTGTTACAAACTGTTACGAGATATTTTCAAACAAAACCTTCAATTTGCCCACCTTTGCTAACGGAAAGCAATAAATTCGAATCGTTCGGAGAAAATCTGAGCTCGTTGATCGCTTGTCCGTGTCCGATGTAATTCTGCGTTCGAAAAGACGAGAAAAATTAACTTCGAACCGCGAAAATCGCAGAAAGCGGCGCGCGAGCCGACCTTGACCGGGTCGTACGTGCAGGGACTGATGATCCTGATGACTCCGCGAGCCCCCGCGGCCGCCAGGACGGGCTGGCAGGAGGACTCGTCCACGCTCCAGGCGCAGGTGAAGAAGTTTTCGTCCGTGTCCCCGTCGAGGTAAGCGCAGAGCAGTTTCAAGTCTGCCGAGTCCCTGGAGCACTCGTAGATCAGGATCTTAAAAATCACGTTTAAATTACGTCGAAAATAATTCATTGCATTAATTGCATGTTTATTTATATTTATTAATTATTATTTATTATATAATTAATTATTTATTAATTTATTATTATTATTATTAATTAATCGATTATAATATGATAAAAGTGCCGAAGATGCTGCTGCTAAACCTGGCTGGTGCCGACGGTTGCAAATATTGGAGGGTGGTCATCGCCATAGAAGTCGTTGAATTGGATTCCAAAAATGGGTTGGTTGTGTCCTTCCTTGAATGGAAAGACAGAAAGTACAACGAATGGATGTTGAGTCAGAATGTGAATATATAATAATAAATAATATAATAAATAAATAATATAAAATACAAATATATAATATGAATGTATAATATGAATATAAAATATCATATATATATATATATATAATATGAATATAAAACGTGAATACATAATATGAAATATAAAATATGAATGTAAAATACAAATATATAATATGAACATATAATTTGAATGTATAATATGAATGTATAATATGAATATATAATATGAATATATAAAATACAAATATATAATATGAATGTAAAATGCAAATATATAATATGAATATAAAATACAAATATATAATATGAATATGTAATGCACATCTGCAAGAGTAATTATGTACTTAACTGTGTATAAAAGAAATTTGTATTTAATAGGGAGAGGACAAATATACAAAGAGTACAGAATGTTTCCTATAAATTTTAAATGATTTAAAATTAATTTTTATTTAAATAAGAACATTTCCTCTCGGAGGGTCGCTTGTCCTGGTGGGAATTTAACCAAGGCCGACCCATTTCGGGTGCTCGTGAACATGGCAGTACATTTGATAAAAATTATTTTGACTATAACCACTTTTCAGAGATTTAATAAGAAAAACACATTGATAATAAATGCCATAATAAATGCAATATGTAAATTAAAATAAAATTAACTGCAATAATGATTGTTATCAAATTACAAAAGATTATGAAATATCTAACAAAATACTTTTAATATTTAGTTATTTGCTTAACATTTGCTGTAAAATTTCTATACAAAATAAAGTAATTGCAGCATTTACAGAAATTTCATACTTAAATGTCACAAAGACACCATTAGTGAAATACTTGCAATGTGTAATTCATTAAATGTAAAATATTGGCAAAAGTTTACAAAAATTTTGTACTTAAATGTCATAAAGACACCGTTAGTGAAATAAGTACAATGTGTAATTCATTAAATGTAAAATATGGGTATTTATAAAAGATGGCCAACAAACTTTTAAGATATTTGAGCAAGTAAATTGAAGCTTTGGTTTTGAAGAGCCTTTTTTGCTCCTGCTACTTTCTGCTTTATCTCTGCTCTCGCTTGCCTTGGAGTTGTCGAGTTCTTCACATTCGCTATCTTCCTCATATTGGTCATTTAGTGAATTATCCTTTGAAAATAAAGGCGAAGCTTTAAATGAATTATATTTTTAAAAATTCGCTATAAAATTATCTCTTAAAATGTAAAGCACCAACGAGAAATAAAATTTTACGCGCCACTTTGAGCACAAACAAAACTTCATTTCTTTTTATTAAGGCGGAAAATTAAACTCCTTACATCGTCGGAATCAGCAGAAGCAGAATTATTCTGGTCGGAACTGACATTGGTTCCCACAGAATCATTTTTTATTGAACCACTTGAGCGAGTCTGGCGGACATTAGACATTTTTAAGTAAACAACAGCAGGATAGTCGGAACACTTATTTGTATTTTCCGCACTAGAGCTCACTTTGGGGAGAAGCGATTTTAACTTCAAATTTTTTATTTTTAATATCGATACTTTTATGTGAAATAAATTTTTAACTTTGAAATTACAGGTTTGAAGCATGTCATAATTAATTTTATTTTCGTTCTTAAATAAATAAATTGGTTACTCAGAGTGATTGTGGTATTTTTCAGACGATTCTAATAATTATAACAATGATTTTAATTTCAATCGAACACAATATATTTTAGCGTTTGTAGCTCAAATTGTTAATTTCATTTTACATATTTTCAACCATGTTTTAACTTCAAGTCTAAGAAAGAGAAGTATCCTGGCTTTTAAAAATTCAACTATTAGTCGTAGAATCATTTTATGACAACACTTGTTCAGAATTTAAATAATGGCATCTGGAACTTCTCATCTATAACCCCCAAAGACTTTGAGATTAAAAAAACTAAATTTTAAAAAAATGCAACAATATTAGTATTAACTTATAACTAAGTTATAAAAAAACCACAAAATCAATAATATCTAGTGACCCACTTCAGTACTTTTAACACCACAGTAGATGTTATCTACTCACGCTGCTTTTACCAGCCAATTGGTAATCTGACGTATCACTGATGGCAATGCCACTGACATAAATCGAAGACTAATCCGTTATATGTTTTAATTATCGAACAAAATAAACTAATAAAAGACATTCTCAGATCTATTCACAATAGAAATATGTTTTCTCACAAAACATAAACAATTATAATCATAAATACAACTCTCGTAGGTAACAAAAGAACTCCTAAAACTTTACAAAGCTACTATCACGAACTAAAGGAACGTACATCGTCTTTAAATAGTATCCATGATGGATCATGTTTGTTAAAACGTATTGCTAAATGTGTTAGGAAAAAATTGGTGCGAGTAGATTGCCCAAACACATTTCAGCGTGTAATATCATCCTTCAAAATTTGACTTAAAATCTCTAAATTCCCACTGTATTTCGAACTGTAGATAATTATAATTATCCCAAATATAATGAAGACCTTGAAATTACCCAAAAAAATTCATTTTTCAACATTTTTATGGTGTCTGGAAACCCATTATAATAACATAACACTTAAAAATTTATAGCTCGTTGTGATAAGAAAGAAAACTTCGTAAAAGACTCGAGCAATCTCTTAAATCGCGACGGAAAAGTCAGCCGCACATCATTAATTAATGACAACACTTTTCCAAAAACATTTTAGCAAAAGACGAATTTTTTAATTAATATTTTATTTCTAGATAATGGTTGATAAAAGAATGGAGCCAATGGATAAATCATAAAAATTAGTGTCGTTACGACGCCAATGTTGTGTGCTTATATTAAAGTTTTTTTTTCAATTACAAATTTTAAAGATTTAATCATGAGAGAGTATCCAAGTGATAAGATTTAAACACGTGGGGACATATGGTCTTTAAACCAAAGTGATACATTTTAATATTATAAAGATGTATTTTCATGATTATGTCAAATTAAAGTAAAGCCATTAGTTATGCTATTTTATATTCGCACAACTTTCTTCTCGCGGTTCTCTTACTCTTTAATTCCATCGAAAACATTAAATAATGGCGATATTTCGTGTGTTTTTTATTTCTTTGTAATTTGTATGCTTTGAGCTTGTAGTTTTGTTAGTTGCTTGGAATTTGACATTTAGTTTAGGCTGTTTCTTTGCATAATCTGTAAATTAAAACTTTTGATTGACGCCTCGGGATTCTGGATACCATTGATTATGTCAAACATATAGGCTGAAACTAGGAGTATGGCCACTTCTTGGTGAGAATTAGAGACAGGATTTTGAAATTTAATGATGCCTTTAGATGATCAAACATTTTACAGTAGACTTCAAAGATTTTTATTAACGACTTCCATAGTGACGATGTTTATGGGCAATTCGAATAATAAAATATGCTCCTGCTTCGTTAGGGTTTTTGCCTGTTCTTAAAAGTTGCACCTTCATTCAAATGATTTTAGGCTGTTTATCCTGGATTAATATTTTGTTGCAGATTCTGATTATCATCAGCAATAACCAAGGAACATAAATATTTATTACTTCTTCATGTGCCTTAATTCGAAACATTCTATGCAAGTTGATTTTTTGGCTCTCTAGAAATGTTTTGCACTTCAATTCATTATTGATTTATCTTAATTTTCTATGTAAAATAATTTCAAATAATATAATCCACAAAATTAATTCTGTAACATAATTTAAATGTTGAATAATAATAAATAAAATATCCTAAAAGGAGCCTCGAAGTGCAATATTATTTTCAACATTTTATACAAACGGACATCAAATTTTGATGAAACATCATCATCATCACCACATTGGGTTTCTGGGAAAATGACATGGCTATAAAGATTGCAAAAAAACTGCATCTGTTAATTAGTATGAAACAATTATACCGATACTTGTTGAATGTTTTGTTGCTAAGTATTTTGCATATCAAGTTATTAAAATGAGGTTGTTTAGTGATTTTAATAACATAACATGTTACAATTTAAGGCTTTAATAATTTGTCCTGGAAGACAGAATAATTAAAGATGGTGCATCATAATTTATGTAATATTATGTATATTATGCAGACATTCATCTTATCCTTTATATTTTTGCAAGACGTTTTTTTTGTAACATCTAACAAACCAAAGTCAAGAAATCATGATATAGTTATTTAGAAACTATGCAAATATATTTTCAAGACATTTACATTCACATTTGAAATGTTTATTGCTTTTTAAATTTTAAAAAGTTTATTGCTTGGGTCCATAAAAGCCCTTTTATAATCACATTGAAGCTGCATATCATGCAAATCACATTTTGAAAACATCTTTCTTTAGTTCATAAAATATACCTGTCCATTTAAAAGATTGATTGGTTATTATTAATATTAATGTGACATTATTTCTTTTTGAATATTTCAAAGATAATTAATTAATAATTAAGAAATGTTTTACATTGATTATGTTACTGTTTTACAATAATTATTAATTAATTGATAATTATTTCAGTGCTGAGAATTCTATGGTAGAGATGTTCGAGAGCAGCTTGGACGACATGTATTCGTCATCGTCGGACTCACCGTCGATTTGCACGTCCAAAACCTCTCACAGCTCCTCCGCTTCCCTCGTTCAAACTAACGGCGACTCTTCGAAAGGAGGCGACGCTGCGTCGTCTTGCGGCGACGACTCCGGCGCCGGAAACCGGACGGACGTCGGCGATGAGGAGACGGGAGCGAGAACCAGGAGGTGCACCAGGAGTCTCAGTCTGAGAGCCGACGTCCTCAGATGCTCCAAAGGCTCTTCGCAGGCGGACGACGCGGCGTCCGACGCCACGCGTTCGTCCTATGGAACTTCCGGCGAATTGACGGACTCCAGGTCGTCCGACGGACCCGCTTCTCGATACGTCTCTCGGAACGACGCGTGCGACGTTCGGAAGGATCTCGTCGTCTGTCAGTGGCGGGAGTGTTCGAAAGAGGTCAACTTCGGAGAGCTACTGGAACATCTCAACAACGACCACATAAGAACTCAGCTGAAGAAGAAGTCGGGCAAAGAAAAGCCGACTTACGTCTGCAAGTGGGCGGGTTGCAAAGTCTACGGAAAGCCGTCCACTCTCCAATCGTGGCTGGAGAGACACGTGGTTTGCCACTTGGGCAGCAAACCTTTTCGTTGCATAGTCGACCGCTGTGGCATGAGATTCTCCTCTCAATTTATGCTCAACAGGCACATCAACGGACACTTTCCGAAGCAAAAAGCCGCCCGACCCAAGAACGTGGCCAATGCGAAAGTTCAAAAAGTCGTGGATGCGAAAAGAAAAGTCAAACATCCCAGGCCGACCGCGGGTGGGTTTTGATTGTCGATCGATTGATCGTTCGTTCGTCCGATTGATTGAATATCTAACGTAACGACCGCTTCTCTTTAGCCGTGTCTAGGGATTTCTGCGATTCGTTCACTATGAGCTGCATTCAGAGATACATAACAAATTTTTGTCAAAGAACTCAGGTGATGAGCACCAACTCAGGTCAATTCATAACATTCCACGGTGTTGTAAGTTGAACCGACGAAGCGAAACTCGTCTCGGCTCGAGACGGACGCGCGACTTGTGAATGCCAATTTATTTTTCAAACAGATCATTGGTAGAAGGACAGATTTTAATGGCATCAAGTCATGCCTCATACAGTGGCTTCCCTTGCACATGTGAGTTCGTGATTTCTTTCTTTTGTATGCTTCCGTATGATTTTGCATGCTTCCGCTTCGTTGCAAATACCGTTGCGAGCTCACGGCACCGAACGGTGTAATCCGTCGTCTCGTAACCGCTTTGCATTTCTCTCGGCTCGATCGATGTAAATTATCAACAGTTTTAAACGATTAAAAGTAGATTAAAAGACGAATTTGCTTGTCTTAAAGATTGCCGGACGAGTGGTTGCCAGAACACCAAGTACCTTCTGAACTGACTCAGGTATTGCCGCTGTCGCGCATATCGGGAGACGTCATCAAGTTTCTGATGTGCCACTGGTAGCAGACGGCGGACGACGTTTCAATTGTTTTTGTACCCTTTGAAAAATTGAATCCTTTTTTTTTTCTTTCTTTCTTTCACTACATTTGGAACATTATTCTCTTGGAATGTAGATGATAAGCAGGGATTTCTTCTTGTTTTCGATTGTAAAGATTTCAATTTTTGACTTTAGAAAGCGTCGCACGCAAAGGGACGTCCGGGCGCTCGTGCGCTCGCTCCCTCGGCGAAGGAGGATGCACTTTTCGTGGCGGGCACAGACCCCGCCGCTCGCGAAACTATGCATCGGAAGGAAAACGGCTGCCGAATTAATAGAGGAGCTAGCTAATTGGATTGCTTTTGATTCGATGCAGTTCACTGCAATTCATATGCCTGTTTAGGACTTTGCTTAAATTATGTCGATGTGCTGTCAGTTTAACCTAGGAAGTTCATTACTTCGGATCCGACCTCCGCCTCCAGGCGAACGCGTCGTACGAATATGTTATACACTGCTGCCTTATAACATAAAGTTTATTTTCTAGGAAATTTTCAGTTCTGAGGACATTAGATTAGATTTTTGTGCATGGTCGATGATTCGTCTACGTAGAATAGTCGTCACGAGTTGTTTGTTAAGTGCGATCGGAGAGTGTAAATAGAAAGTACCAAATAATTGCTTTTCGAGTTTTCACGTCGGCGATGCTGTTACGGAGGCGTCGAGGAAGTCGTAATCCGTGTCCGAGAGGCAGTCGCCGGGGTACAAGTCGTTGGAAGTCCTGGGGAAGAAATTGTTCCCGTAGGATGATCTCGGTGATCTGCTATATCTGAGGATTGATGAAGGAGTGGTCGGGAATTTGTGGGGTGTTTGCTCGGGATTTGGTTTTGATTGCTGTGCGACTCTTTCGGCATTAACATCCTGACGAAGACCTAAAAAACGAGAAAATTCGGCAGAGCAGTTTCTAGGTTATTTAAAATGATCCCTGCCTAAAGTTGTAGAATGAAAATTACGAAGTTTTTGGGATGCTTCGTGAAAGTTGGGGTGAAGTTGGCAGTCTAGGGCGCGAAGGGTTCCATGCAAAATTAATTACGTAAATAGGTTCGAACTAACTCTGTTGAACTTCTCCCTCGAAAGCGAGTATCTTCTTCTGATCTTCTCCCTGGTAGCAGGCATCGGACAGCGGACGATCGTGCCCTGTCACCACGCAGACCACTTTGACTATGATCATTATCAGTACCACACCGCTTATTATAACCGCCGCAATGCTCCCGGCAGGAAATGAAAATAATTCTGTAAGTCAAATATTTGAGTTTAAAAAAATCACATCCAACTGGATAAAAAAAGGTGGAAGACAAACCTTGCATTGCCACGACAGAAACCGAAAAGAAATATCCCGACTTGATATGTCCTCTGTAATGATAGAGTGTTATACAATAGGAGGGACTGTCCACTGAGATTGTGGGTACGGTACTAGAGCAATTGAATAAGGCCTGGTGGAAACGTAATTCAAATTTCAATACAACTTAATCTGCCCCCTGTATTTCCAATTCGAAGTTCTAACCAGAAAACCGTTCCTATTCCCTTCGCAGTCGCTGTAAACCTCGAGGAATGGCTCAGGATAAGGCTGAAGACACCACCATACGTTGACCTGCAGTGACACCATCCTGTCTCCGAGGTTAAAGGTCATGGTGCACTCTGAAGGTCGTTTGGTGATGTGGGGTTTTCCTTCCCAGCTGTCTGACTTGACTGCATAATAATCGCCCTCGGCCATGTCGTCGTTCCTGACTGGCCTCACTTTATCGCAACTGCTTTCCCCTCGTACTGTAATCTCACTGCTGTCCATGTAATCTATGATGTATCGCCAACAAGTGGTTGTGTGATTATTAAAAAAAAGTTATTTGATAGTTAATAACCTAACTTTTCGAAGTGATTGGAGATTAACAAACATACTCACAAGTCTTCCAAAGTCGACCCGGTTGGCAGTAAGCAACAAGGCATCTGACGAGCAGAACTGTCGACACTTTAACGAACATTGTCCCCTTAATTGATCCCCAACAATCCAAACATTTCCCCTTCTGGACACTGATGGACTTACTGCTGAGAGCCTCAGCCTATTTGGACGGGCTCTGTTTACAGATTTTATTGATTGGTTCACCGCACGCTGCATCGCCGGGCACACTTTCTTCCATCGCACGAACATCACTAAGACATCCCAGTCTCGCTAAAAGTATTTTATTTTATTTCATTTTATTTTGTTCATCGAATTTTTTATGACATTTAATGTCAAGTTTGTGAAATTAACCTTTTAAATATTTGTTATTGTTCGAATCATTCTATTTTAATTAAGATATTATATTAACAATTAATCATGGTTCACCAAGGACACGTTCCTGAATTGTGTTATTATTTTTTCAATGGCTGCAAACTCGTAAACTTCTTGTAACAAAATGTTTAATGAAAATAAAAATTGAATTTTATTCTGAACAATTTACGCCTCCAATTTTATTCAGTTTATTTAATTAATTTAATTATTAAATTAATTTTAACGAACGTCAATTGGAAAATATTTATAATACTTTAAATCGAAAAATAAGGTAAAATAATAAAAATTCAATCAATTTCATTCATCACTTCAATTCTTATGAGAGATGGCGCGCTCTTTTGGTGCTCACATATGAAATAATTTAAAAACAAAATCTAATTAATTTAATTAATAAAATACCTAAATTAATTTATAAAACATGGTGTAAATTGAATAAATGATTGTAAATACCAACAAGAACAGAGTCAATATGTATTAAAACCAAACTTATAGAGTACTTTTCGTCATTTTGGAAGTAATTCTGTAAAAAAAATGACGTGCTTAATATTTAATAATATGTCTAATAATTTAACAATATGTTTACAACCTGTCTAATAAATTTAGCGATATGATAATTCGAACTAATTAAATCGAGTAATCAATTGGCGCCTTTTAAATCCTGCTTGTCAATCATCCTGGAAATGTAGCACGTCACCTGGAGATTTGACAGAATGTAAAATTCCATCGAAATTTCTTTATTAATTCTCACGAGAAGTGAGATTAAATACTGAAAGAGATTGAATTAAGCAGAGCTGATGAAGGACCGCCATGATGATGACAGGCAGTGACGGACAATGACTGGCGATATTGACAGGCAGGATTTAAAAATCCATTGAAGTCCTCCGAGGTTGATGACTTTGCTAATTGATGACATAATTGAGTTCATGAACCGCGCCTCCTCGTCACCCTTCCTTGAAACGCATTCATCCGTGTGAAGAGTGCAATGGCATTTAATTAATATTAATATGTTAATTTAATTAATATTAATATGTTAATTTAATTAATATTAATATGTTAATTTAATTAATATTAATATGTTAATTTAATTAATATTAATATGTTAATTTAATTAATATTAATATGTTAATTTAATTAATATTAATATGTTAATTTAATTAATATTATTATTTAACATTTAATTAATCGGTCGTCAATCAAGGCATTATTTAAGGCGGCCTTTAAAGAGCAATAAGCATTTAAAGATTCTTAACTTTATTTAATCATTATATCCGTTTATCATCATAAATACATTAAATAAACATTATATGACCTTTATGACCAAAAAGAAGAGAACATAGAAATTACAACGAAAATATCCTACTGCCTTAAAAAGAATAAAACTGAATTAAATCAAATAATAATAATATATACAGAAAAAAATAATTATAACGATTTTTAATCGTAATGAACAACGATAATGGAAAACTCTGTGGCCCTGTGTCGTACAAGTTTTGCTGATGAAACCATCTTGAATTTTGAAAATTTAATCTCGAAATAAAACTTCCAGGTTTCGACCAAAAATAATTTACCTGGATTTTCAAGAAAGCACGAACTGAAATTATTTCTAATTGGCCGAGGATTTTTTCCTTCCTGGAAAAGTTTCGTAGCCATGGCAACGGGTGGAGACAGGGCGCATCGGCACGTAATAACACGAGTAATTTTCATTAATTACTGTTACTCTTTTTCCTTTCATTCAAAATCTTTAGGAGACGTTGTGGGTGCCGAATTTATTAAAATATACAAATACCTTATAAATACTGCTAATTGATCCAGGCTGTTCCAGAGATGAGTAATTAAGTAATTATTACCGATTTTTGCGGATATGGAAAAATAATTCATCCACTTCTGAAAACAGGTATCTCATCGATAGGCAATAACCATCATTGTAATCATCATGACTGTCAATAATTTCAAACATCGTTTCCATCATCATTATCATCCCCACCAATACCCATCGTACGTGCATCTCCTATGTTTTCACTCCAGCCGACAACGCCTTAAAACAAAATTCCATCGATTCTCGGTCTCCATGGAAGAAATCCTCATTTACCGACGAACATCTTCATCTCTTTCCTCATCGCCAGCCTGAGTTCGAGAAAACGTCAGAAGCGAGCACCACATTCGATTTGTGTTGAACACCTTCGGAGACTGCTTTCGCCCTCTGACCGAACGTTATCGACGCCGAAGCAACGAAATTAACGAGGAAATGGAATGAAATGCGAAAAGTGATTTCAAAACTGAGGGCATAAAAAAAATGCGAGTGCTTACCGGGTACCAGTCACCAGGTGCCATTGGCTCGGGGCTCCATAAATTCTATCGATTTCTCCCTTCTCTTCTCAAATGGCTTTGGATGATCTCCGTGCTTCAGTGCCGAGTGATTTGAAAGTCAAGGGTTCAGAACCGCGCGACTCGAGTCCTCAAAGGCGCCCAGAAAGCAGGAATCTCTACGAGAGACTTTCCCACGAGTCCCTTCACAGTCAGCAGTGTCTCAGAGATGTTGTTCTTGGACGGAGGATTGGATTTTACCGTCTCAGAGATCAAATTGGGTCTGGAAATTTTTCTCAGGTCCGTTTAGGAATTCACCTCCTCACTCATAGTTAGTTGTTTTGCATTCGAATGAATTTTTGTTGTTGTTGATGATCTTAAAAATTACGAAGATTTGGTGATGGTGATCGATGTGGAAGTCATTTGATTGATTACAAAATGATTTTTCAACGAATTTTGTTTCTCACTCAGTTTCTCAGTCTTACTATCGCTTTGTGCTATTATTTCACAATAAGGATTCATAGTTTTAATTTTTTTAAATATAATTTATTATTTAAAATATAATGATAATAACATTCATTACCATCATCATCATCATAACGTTATAACGTTATAAAATAATTTAATTTAATAATTTAAGTTTAATTCCTTAACGTTTTAAAATCAAAACCTTAAGACGAAAGTGAAGAAATGACTGAACTTCAAATATTTCAACAAAATTTTAATTAATTAATTTATTTATTTATTAATTTATTGTCATTTAGATTAATTTGGAGAAAATGTTTTATTTTCAATTTTTATTTCAATGAATCATTTGTCAAGTCGGTCCCTTAAAAAATGAAATGTTTGTCGCATCGACAGGTGAAAGTCATCTTCGAATGAGGAGCCATCAATTCCGGCATTGTTTGTTTTTCGTTTGGCATTTTCCGATGATTAATCATCGAGTCTCACTTTCCATTTCGAATTCTCAACTTCTGATGTCTACTTAATAAATGATTTGATAAGTTCCCTGTTATGGGTGATCAGCTCTTTCGACAGATAATGATATTATAATCAGAAGTTTACTTCTTAACTGATTCTGATTCATAACTGATTATTCACCCACAACGATTATTCTGCTTTTGTTAGTTTAGGATATGTCTTTTTAAGTAGTTTTTAAATATAATATTAATGTGTTCATCATAATAATTATTTTCATTAATCGTTATTATTATTATGAATAAATCGTAAATTAATATGAGATTTTGTAAGCGATTCGTAGTTATCAATTACTGTAATTGCTTTTAGTCTCAATAGGAAGTTCCTAAGAAGAACTTTTTAAATGCAAATTTGCGAATTTTTAACGGATTAAATTCCGCAGATTCTTCCAAATTTATGCCTTAAAGTCTCCTCAATTATTTGTTTCGAGTCAACGTAAATAAGCCAAATAGTTTGTTTCTAAATATTACAGAACTTTAATGTAAGAATAATTCTTCCAGAAGCCGTTATTCTTAAATTTAATCAATCTCTTCAAAAGAATGAGGCACGCAATGCATAGGAATGTATCGAACTCGATTACACCGAATTTTCTTTTCGAATCACGCACGATTTTAGCTCATTTTCATGGAATATTAATGAACTTAGAAACTCTGAACCTGAATGAGAATCTCCTTAGACAGAGTTGCCGTCAAAATTCTGGACAAGATACGCATGGAGCAGAAGGTGAAGCGCCTCCTGTCGAGAGAAATATCGTGCATGGAATGTCTCCACCATCCGAACATTATAAGATTCTACGAGGTCATTGAAACTCTTTCCAAGATATTCATAGTCATGGAGTACGCCAGTGATGGAGAGCTGTACACCAGGATCACCAACGAGGGGAAAATAGGCGAGAAACAGGGAAAGATTTACGTGGCACAAATCGTATCTGCCTTGGAGCACATGGTAATGTTTGAGAGGTTTTCGATGTGAATGTCGATGGAGAATGAGATCATGGATTTAATATTTCAGCACAGTAAGAACATAATCCACAGGGACATCAAAGCCGAAAACATCTTCTTTGCCAGCCCCCAAGTCCTGAAGATTGGTGATTTTGGTTTCAGTAATTGGTGCAAACCGGGTGAAATGCTAGACACGTTTTGCGGGTCTCCTCCTTACGCTGCTCCAGAATTGTTCAATGACACCAGTTATTATGGAGCCTACGTCGACATTTGGGCCTTGGGGGTACTCATCTATTTCATGGTTGTCGGTCGCCTGCCTTTCCAGGCGGATACTATCGGCAGGTATCGCAAGAATTATAATTTAATAATTAATAATAATAACAGTTATGTACTTCGATTAATTGGTTAATAACTACTTGTGTAGATGTGTGATATGGTTAATTTGGAAACGAACCAGGTTGAAAAAGTGCATTATGGAATGCAACCTTGAAATTCCTGCTCATGTCTCTGATTCCTGCCAATTCCTGATCAGATCAATTTTGAAAATCGCACCAACCGATAGGTTCACGTTGGAAGAGATTAGAACCTCAAAGTGGCTCCAAGACGTTCCTTTTCCAGAACCGCTCAAAGTTCCATCCACCCTGGAGTCTTTACCAGAGCAAGTTTTTAAACATATTTCCAAAATTTGAAAATTGAATTTCAATGTCAATTTAAGTATCGATCGTTGCTATTTAGATTCAAGGAACATGCAGACGAAGACCATATAGAAACAAGAAAAAGACTGAAAGATCTCGGGATATCCGAGGACCACATAGCTTACGCCTTATCGAAGCAGTGCCGAAACAGTGTCGCAGGTGCCTATCAAATAGTTTTACACCAGATCCAGAAATCCAAATATGAGAGCGATCGGACTGATTGCGACCCATCGTCACCGAATATTTGCAAAGGTTTCACTGAATGTAAGAGACAGTCCCGCCTCTGTGGCATCCTATAGCAAGCTCTCACCCAACTTCGTCCGTCTACTACCAAATCATAAAATTATGTTACTTTTTCTTTTAATGATAAACAGCACTTGAACGCAGGCCTTGCCCGAGAAGCCTTTAATGTTCTATGGTATAATTTATCGCTTCACGACTATTATTGAGTTACGAGTCTGACATTATTTTCTAAACCCAAAAGCACCCAATCCGTCTAGTGACAAAACAAGCTTTTTTTGAAATTATGACTTAAAATAACTCTACTTCCCACGGAAAAAGAGACGAATTAAATTAATGAAAAACTAGAATCCAACAAAACAATATTTTTAAATCCTTTATTCAACGGATGTTTTGGTCTCCTTGTTCTTCAGTGATAAAATTTATGGTGAAGCAGTTAATGCAGGTTAAAAATATGGTGCATGATGACGAACAAACACGTAGTTCCATCCTTCCAGACAACATTTGATCACCTATAAACGTGGCACTACTCGTCCTTTTCCTCCTCATCATTGAAAAAGTACTTTTCCAGGAAATGACACGATCCAAAGAATACCTAGAATGACAGAATGTACGATTTCATTTAAACATCGATCGAGACTCGGACGATTGAAATTCAATCGACAAACGAACTTCAATCATGATTAGGAAAATGATCATCAACTCGAGTCGTGTGTGATGTTTGTCCTTCAAGTGGTCCCTTATCAACTCCACAAATTCAACTGAATGGTGGAGTTTCTCATTAATTACCTACAAATGAATTAAAGGAATTCGTAAAGATATTATTGAAAAAATGAGGGAAAAAAATCCTAAAAATTATTCAGTTGGAAATTCAAAAATAAAGTGACTACGATGGGACTATGTCGTGATGTCCTTTTGAATTACTTTTATTAAGTCGGACATTTGAACAACAACTTTTAAATAATTTCTTAATAATGTTAAAGAATTATAAAAATAAAAGTAATTTCAAAACTTACTTACCCTGGTTCTTAAGGGAATGTTAAGAAACTGACACGTTTTTTGGTACAGTTTTTCTAGGTTGCTTCTGTCCCAATAGAAATCTGGAGTGTCCAAAAGACTTGATCCCAGGTTAATGTCGTGCCTGCAAGGAATTACAACCATATTATTACAGACAGTAATACATAGTATTACGTAGTTCATCATCGACAAAACATTTCCGTCGCAAGGCACCTCAAGTTGTAAAGTCTCCCGCATCTCTTCAGCACACCATCCATCGACACTCTCAACTTCCTGCCTTTCTGAAGATCCTGTCATGAAATAAATTAAAATATTATTAAATGCATCCTGTACTGCATAAACTAAACATCTGTATAAACTAGGACATCTTTAAGCTAGAACTGTGAGTGTTAAGGAGGTAAAGAAAGATATTATGAAAGAAAGATGGAAAGTATTAAAAACTTACAAATTGCCATAGTTCTACATCTTAGCAATCAATAAACTCAAACATTACTGAAATAATGATCATCTGAAAATGACATAAAAACTGACTTCAAGCAGTGACTTGTTTGAAGTTACATCCTCATCCAGGGATGCCTCCCAAATGGACAGTTTGACTGAAATTATAATTATCATTAATTCTTCAAGAAACTGTCCACCTATTACATCATAATGGATCATCATTCATTAAAATGGCAAAGCTTGAACTAGACTTTCAATCGCCAATCGCGATTGGCACCAACGGGCGATTGAAAGTCGAGTTCAAGCGATTGGCTCCAACCAACCTGAATGCGAAATTGCATTCGAAAATGCGAGCATTTCTAAGGAGTCAAAGGAGTCCCCTTCCATCTTTTGAAGGTGGATGTCCCCCTTAACAAGACCACTTTTGCCTCTGAAACAGTTTTATAAGAAGATATTTAAAATAAAAAGAGATCGGCTGAACTTCTTGCACGAAGGAATAATAAACCATTGGAAAAGAATTCATTACTCAATATTACACAATTAATAAATAATAGCTATTATTATTATAAATGTTAATATAGTATTATTATTAATACATTATATAATATAAATTAGAACATCTCACTCCACAACATGACAGATGAGTGATTCACTCTGCTCATCAACAAGAGATGCTTCGTAGGGGGTCACTTGATGCTTTGATAGAAGTTTCAGTGTCTCCGTCTTCTATGCAAGCCATAAATTACAAATTAAATATATATTAATTTATCTTGGAAATTTTGATCAAAGTGGGTTAATTAATTAATTAATTTAGAATTTTCACGCTAAATATTCACAACAAATTTATAAGAAACACAAATTAAAAGCATTTACAAAATATCTCTAATTATGAATTTACACATTATAACTAATAATTACAAGTAGTTATCATTTATTATTGAAAGAAAATCATATTTAAATGTAAAAATAACAATCCCCTAACTTCATCATCAGTGCAATTCCAGAAGACCACTGATCCTTCTCTGTTATACAAATAAAATTTACAATTATAGTTTAACAAGTTTATTTTGAGCAAAAATTAAGTCTTTCATAAATATTTTTATATTAAAACAACTGTGAATCACAAATATCCATGCAATAAAGAATTCTGCATTTACATCACCTATTTTAAAAACAAAATTACTTTGAATGTAATAAGGCATGCATTATCTTCAAATGCCTCATTAAGACATTAAGATAAGATCTGATATCTCTTACAATTATGTAAGTATTAGTTTTTAAAAAAATCTTGAAGTGAAAGGTTTAAGAAAAAAATTATTATATGAAACCTGAATAGGAAATATCCTTTAAACAAATCTGATGGCTGAACCTTCAAATCCACATGGAGAACATCAAAAGCATCTGAAATTATTTGAAAATAATATTCATTATTTTTAAGTGGACAATATTATCTTTTATCACATTATGCATTTTGTGTCATGCTTCAAATCACCTTCTGGCAGCTCTTTTAGGACTGCAGCATTTTGACCCAGATGGCGTTTTAGACTGTCAAACTTATATTCATCAGATGTTGCATAGGCTGTCACATTGAAGTGTTTCTAAAAAGGTAAAATTCAATTTGTAATAAAACTCCTATGTTTTATAAATCTTATGGTATTGATTAATAAAGGAAGATTATCTAAACTCCGCTATTTGACATGAATATTTAAACATTTGCCAAAAAAACAAATCATTTTCCATGTCTATGTTAACCTGAATATTTTTTGAATCATTCGCCATGTATCTCTTCGTTATCAGGTTGTGCGATTTTGCATGTCTCAGATTCATATAACTTCTGCTGGAAGACGTCTCCTTTACAAACTTGATAAGTAATCCAAAACATGAGGCACTGGGTTTATTAACTAAGAAGTGATGAAATAGTGTACATCTGCCTAAAACGTTCATGATGTTCTATATTTATATTAGTCGCTAGTCTTAAAAAGAAAACTGTTCAAAAACGATTCTAAATAATGTCCTAATACCGCTTCAACTCAGCAAATTCAAAAACAACTCGATGTCACAAATGTTAAATGTGCTGATTTCAAAACCAGAACATGAGGACCAAAGAACCAACTAGTCTTACTAGTTGTCAATTTAGGAATAGTGAGGCATTTATACACTAGTTTTAACTGTAGATATTTTATTTGCATTTAATAACTTAATTATAAATAACATATAGCCTCGTTGAACCCCAAATCTTGAATCTCATCAGCGACCGACTTCCATATTGTCTAGAGGAGCCAGGTCCGAATAATATTCCTAATTTATAATCTAAATTTTCAGCTGTTTCGACCCACACCAATATTTTTTAATATATTTTTTTGAGCAGAGTTTTTAAAACATTCACGAACAGTTTCAGAAGACTTAAGAACAATCACCATGCTTGAAATGAACCACGATGCGTTAAGCTGGGAAATCAGTCTCACCTCATCTCGAAGCCTGTACAAACTTGCGTAGCATTAACCATTATGCCATTGCGAGAAGGAACCACAATGCACAGACCACTCACAATGTCAAGCACAATACAACTTCATCAACGGTCAGCATTAACTTTAGAAAAAAATTATAATCACAATAACCAAGATAAATTACTTTTATCACTACAAAATAACAGCCTTTTAAGCCAGACACAAGTCTCACTACATAAAGTTTCAAAGTTTATTTAAGTTTCTGAAAATTGCATTCAGTATGGCGGATCAAGAATGAAAATGCGCTTCTCAAAGGATGGTTTTGGGAAAAGGAAGTTTCTCATAATTATATCGAGTTCCTCGAGGGACAACATGATGTGCTGCTGGACCACGTGATCACAATCTGTCTTGTAGATGTATTTCAAAAGTCTATAAAACTCAGGCATGAAATCTCCCAGTATCTTCAAAAATAGAAGCCCAAATTATTATTATCATTACTTATTATTATTACTTATAAGTTTTCAAAGTAATTTTTAGGAAAAACTGAAATAATTTAATCTGTACCAGAGTATTGAAACGATGGTGCACAATGAAAAAATGACTCACGTGGAAAGTTTCTTTTGAGGTGCCCTGAAGAATTTGTGTTGTTAATAAAGCTGCTGCCCTTCTTACTTCAACACTTTTGTCAAACTTCAAAATATCTTGAACTACGTTGAAGATCTATTTAATAAAGTAATGAATAAACCCTTCAATCGGTAAAATAGCCTTAAGCAAATATGTCAAGGCTTACAATAATAATAATAATAATAATAATAATAATAATAAACTTAATAGTTAATAATAATAAGCATGATCAAGATAATTTCAAGAGACAAGCTTCGATTCAATTCACTTCCTTGAAATACTCACTTCATAAAGACAAGAACTCAGTGAAAATCGGAGCAATTTGCAAACTTCTGCCAGATTTGAAACTGATGACGACCTAACGCTCTCGTCTTCATCTTTGAGGACGTTCAATAAAGTTGACAGGAGACTATCTTTGTAAGTCACAGCCAAGGCACCTAAGATATATAAATAATTTTATAATATTCATATAAAATTTTATAATATTTTAATTTATAATAATAATAATAATAATAATTAATAATAATTTTATAATACTCATATAAAATTATTTCAACAAAAAAAATATTTTAAACCAAACCCATCGTTTTGATGACTTTAACCAAAACCTCTCCGAGCTTGAGTTTGATTTCGATGCGATTCTTTTCAAAATTGTTCTTGTAATCTTCGATGAGAGATGGGACAAGATCAGGATGTCTGGATGCCAATGAAGAAATGGCTTCAATGGCACTGAGGTAGACATATGAGTCCTCATGGGACAAACATGATCTGCAGATTTTCAGCAAAAGTATTTTGTGACGCTCAGCGTCTGGATCTTTAGAATTTACTAATTTCCTCATTTTTATGAGACCGGCTCCTTTGATTGGCTCGAGGAAATTGGTCACGTTCGTCAGCATTTCTTTGAACTCAGGTCCAAGTTTCTCTGAAGCCAAGAGTTCATTTGAATCTTCATAATATGACTTCTCAACTGCTGGTATTTCTTCTATCAACTTTCTCTTTGGTTTTGTTTCCAAACGAGACGAAGATGCTTCCAAATAACTTCTTTCGTTTGAAAGGTGAGAAAATGAAGAAAGAACATTTTCTTCAAAACTTGTGGGATGAATATTATCTTCCAAATCAGAGTTCTTATCAGTTTTGCTTCCCTGATTCTGTCCACAATCCAAGGAGATTTTCTCCATGAGCTCATTTAATGAAGTCCTGTCTTTAAAATTAAGTGTTTCAGAATCGTATTTGGATTCCGAGACTTTTCCATGGGTTGCAATGGCTTCCATGAGCTCGTACGAAATGACTCGTATTTCTTGTGAAAGGTGGTGACTTGAAAGATACCTCAGGAATGGCAAAAATGGTTCTGCTAAACACCATTTGTCAGGGGTCATCTGAACAAATTTGAATATTAAAAGGCCATTAAGACGTAAACTATACTGTTTTTCTCCAATTTATGAACTCACATTTAATCGAATAAGTAAAATAAATTAAATAAAAGTAATTATAAAACAATGAAATTTGAATAAAGCCAACCTTCTTGGACTCAATAATGACAGAAGTTAAAAGTCCAACAGCAAATGAAAGTATTTCATTTTGAAGTTCTAAGACCACATTTTCCACAGAATTCTTGAGCACAATCTTCATTATGGCCACACTTCTTTCCATAATTACCTGGAAAATTGAAACCAGTTATTTCTAATTTATTAATTAATAACAATATGGATGTTTTGATTTGCTGCTCGAAAATAAACTCGATTGTCAATTAAATGCTCGTTGTAGGATTTCGAAGATCATTTCTCAATTCAAAACGTGGCAAAATTGTAGTTTAATAAATAATGTTTATGTATTATATAAACTCATTAATTTAAAAAAAATTAATAAAAGTTTAAAAAGATTACAACGAGCAGGTTACAAGTACCTGGCAAACTGGAAAGATATCTTCAACATCCAAAGAGCACAAATCACAAAACACCTCCACAAAATCACTGAGAAAAGTCAATAGAGTAACATTTCTCAGCCATGATGACTCATCAACTTTTCCATTAGTGATAAGTTGATGCCAAAGGTCATCATTGACAACCTCCTTGTCCACTTCTTGACAAGAAATTTGAGCAAATTCTTCAAGGGTTGCCTTAAAAATGCTGCCTGCAATTTCGCTATCGCCGATCGAGGAGATGACTTTGAGGAGGCAAGAAATTTTCTGCTGTGATTCCTTGAGCTTAGAAGACATTTCTGATTCAACTGGAGAACTGAAAGGAAACAATCTCATGTCTGAATTCAATAAGACGATCTCAGTTCTAGAGATATTTCCTCTTACAATCACAAATTTCTCGAATAAACAAATTTAAAAAAAAAACAAAAAATGCAAATTTTCCTTACTTATCTTTCAAAACAGCCTTGATTCCACCAGATGGCCCAAGTACAAACTGGACATCCTCTGACAGGAAACAAAAGTCATCGACATTCAGAGTGATCAGAGACTGCTTCAGGTTGAGGAAGATTTTCAGCAATGAAACCGTTTCATGTTGATCGACACTTTTGAATATGTTGACGAGGATGGATTGGGTGAGTGAGCTGTGAATAAATGAATCAATTTTTGATTTTTAAATGTTAAACATATTATTTATTTATTTATTATATATAAATTTATTCTGCAAATAATTTCAAAATAATCTCAAACTCACTTTAGAAAGGATATGCTGGAAAATGAGCTGAACATATAAAACTTGAAAATAATGGGGACAAAAGGAAGGAAATATGAAGGAAGCGACGAGTTTGGATTGTAGAAAGTCACTAAAAGCTGAAATAAATAAATATTTATCAAAATATAATAAATTATGCATGCATTCACATTATGCCAGATGCATGGCTGGCATCAGAGAGAACATCTTTGTCCATTTGCATGATTGCAAATGGCATTGCATTTTAGTAGCAAATTAACTTGCAAATTAGTTTTTGAACAAGACATTATAACTGGTTAAGCATTATGCTGGTTATCAAACAGGACAACCTTTGAAGAGTGCAGTAATTCTCTGCATCTTGGCCATAATTTTCTGCATAATTTACCCCAAAATTCCCAAAACTCATGTGTTTACCTCATGGAGCTTCTCAATGCATGTTGATAGCTCTTTTTCACTAACAACTTCGCTTTCATGAATTTCTGAAATTAAATTTTCAAGTTTGTAAATAAATAAAATGTTAGAAGCAGAAGAAAAAACATGTTATTAAAGTGCCATGTAAGAAAATCACAAGCATTTACTAAATTAATAATCCAATTATATTGTTGCCAATTTACAGGAATTCAATTTATGAATCATGTAAAAATAACATTTTAATAAAAAATATATCTGGAATCAACACCTCCTCTGCAGAAAGTAGGATTTGAACATTTTATGAAAGATTTAAGAAAGACATTGAGAAATTGTTCTTTGAAAATGTTCTTCTGAGTTGACAACAGCTTCTCTAATGTGATGGCAACAACTTGCATCAACATCTGATGATTCTCAGACGATTTCAAATCACTTGTCGCATTTTCCAACAAAATCTCCAATACCTACATAAAGAAAAAAACAAGCTAATACTCTAGAAAAAATAAGTTTTTATTGTGTTTAATAAATAATTACCTGTCCAGCAATGTTCACATAATATTCTTCTGAAGAATCATTCTTAAAAGGATAGTTAGCAATTAGATCTGCCACAGATTCAACATGTTTTTGATTTTGTGTGGAATCAAACTGTGCTGCATTTGAATTTAAGTGTCATTAAGTTAATCTGATGAACAACATTTTTGACTTAAATTACTAACTTTAATATAATAATAATAGGAATAATAATAATTATTATTATAATAATAATTACAATAATAATAATTATTATAATAATAATTACAATAATAATAATTATTATTATTAATAATTCATGACATGCAAATGAGATTTTGAGCACATTGATATCGATGATTGTAATTAACATAGAACCCACTGCAGAGTTATTCCTCCCCAATTCTCAAAACAACCCCTCCCCTGAGAAAGGACAACCCACTATTATTATTATTATTATTATTACTATTATTATTATTATTATTATTATTATTACTTTTATTATTATTATTATGCAGTATGGCTCAAACATTAAATTGAATGATGGAACTAAATTAAAATCTCAATTAGTAAACATTTTGATAGGAAGAAGACAACAACAACAACATCATCACATTACATGCCATTAACAGTACCAAACAAATCCTCTGTAAGGGCCAAGATGCAATTCTTAACTCCATCTTGTTTCATGATGGACTTCTTAAGAAACAAACAACCTCTGAAGACCAACCACTTTGGAGGTGAAACACAACTTCCACTGACACAAGATGTTTCCTGCAACAATGAAATGCTTTTCATTTACAAACTTAAACTTAAAATTTGAAATAAATTCATTTATTTCTTAAATTATATGAACAATTGCGTCAGTTATTTAACCTCAATATGCCATAAATAAAACTCAGACTAACTTTGAAATATTTGTAAAATTTTTGTTCTATTCATTTACTTTATTATCTAATTATTATTAAAAGCCTTAAAATTAAATAATTAAAACAGCAATCATAACTATTACAAGTGACTGTCATTGCAAAAAACTAACTTTAGGTTGTTTGGCCACCAGAGAAAATATTTCCTTGATGAGGCATTTCTCAGGCAATCTGATCATCAGTACAGGCAGATATTTCTTAAAACTGTCGTCAGAGATATCGGGAGAATAAGCCAATTGAAGAAGAGAAGCTAAGAATATGTTTAAATGATGACTTGTAATGTAGCTTCTGAAGACATCACTCTCCTTCATTTCAAATAACTGTATAACAATGGTCATTGTTGCCTTGAGAAATTGAATGTTTTTATCTAAGTTGTTGGCTTGGGGACACAGCAGTTTGAGGAGAGGATCGGAAGAGATCCTCTTGTTCAGAGGTAAGCCAACACCAGGATGAAGTTGAAAGCTGATACCAAGACAAAACACTCGATCCAATGAATTCCTTAAAATCTTTAACTGATTAGAGGTAAGTACGTCAGGTAATATCTTTGAAGAGCCAAACATTTGATTTTGCTGAAAGGCTTCCTTAAGGAATTTAAAGTAGGAATACAACATGAAGACAATCCAATTCACATATAGCTCCATCAGTTTAGAACCAACAATACTGCCCACATTTTCAGTTGACTTGAGAATTGCAGAAAACTCAGTTCTTAATATGTCAAGGAAAGTACCACAATTTAAATCTTGACATAAGTTTCTGTATACATTTTCGATGGGTTTTCTAAATATTTCTTCGCAATTTTCTGAAATCAATATGTATTATAAGATAGAATATGCATAATATATTGACACCACAAATTACATACTTGCAGGTGTAGAATCTATCGAACACAAGCATTCAAAAAGCTCAAAAATAGTTTTTGTTGTAATTAAAACCATTTTAGCAATTTATTCAAATTCCTCGAAAAAATGCGATTAAGCAGTGGAAACAACTGGAATCACCGCACTAAAGATAGCTGGAGTAAATAAATCCTATCTGATTGACTAGAAAACTTAAGATGTCCCAAAGTAAACAATGAAATTAAAATAATTTAAATAAACTTAATACATTAAAATTAGATAAAGATTTTTAATTCAGAACATGTATATGAGTTTAAGATTAACATATTGTACCAAGAAAACTTTTAATTTTATGTCATTGGTTACTGGTATTTACTTGTTGGTTCAATGCCAACCTGACT
The DNA here is from genome assembly GCA_034509925.1 of Hirudinaria manillensis. Taxonomy (NCBI): domain Eukaryota; kingdom Metazoa; phylum Annelida; class Clitellata; order Hirudinida; family Hirudinidae; genus Hirudinaria; species Hirudinaria manillensis. The sequence goes on along the minus strand of CM067530.1, from coordinate 7,520,831 downwards.
CGGTTAGAAGCAAGTTTTAAATTCTTGATAAAATTATAATTAATAATTTTTATTTCTAACATCAATAATTTATTAAAAATCGGGAAACTAAAGTTTTTTTAAAGGCATTATTCGACTTTGTATCTTTACGACTTTCAAGATAATTATCTTTGTTATATTTTCTTTCCGTACTTTCTCTATTTTCTTATTAAAATGTCTGAATTCTTAAAATTGGCAGATCATATCAATCTTTGCATTCGTATTAAAGATTGCCTTCAAAGAATGATATGTATACAAGTTCACAAAAACGGCTCAACCCTTATTTTTAAAGATTCAACATTGTGTTTAAACATTTTAAAACATGTCAAAGTACTTTAAAACGCAGTTCGATGATGTAAAATGGTAGTCGACATTTTAATGGGATTAAACCTCCTTCGAATTATATTTTCTCCAAATGATTGGTGTAAGTTCCTTGCCAGATCCAACTTCGGGGAACATTTTCATTCTCAGTTCACTTGGAATGTTTCTTCCGCCCAGTGCATTTCTAAAACTGGCCAAGTAGGCTGGCAGGTCTTCTTCCAAGTCCGCCTTGGTTACCACTCCGCAAAGAATGACTAGGAGAAACACTAACGAAAGTTGCATCTTCAGCTCAAAACGAATTGTATAAAGAGATAAATTTTAAATCTTTGTTGAGCTCTGAATCTCTGATAAGGCTTGAGCGAAGCCTGATATAGGTTTCTCTGCCCACAATAAATCATTAAACCAGTAGTTGTCAATTCATCGAATGCAAAAATTATGCATTAAATATCTAACTGTAAACAGCAAATGGCGAAAGTAATAAAAATGGATATATGTAATAATAATATTTCATATTAATGTACATATTATAATATTTAGCATTACATGTAATTCTCTCATTTATTCAATATTTTTTGGGAAAAATAAAACTGTAGTGGTTATCATTACGTGTTTTCGAAAGAAAATTAAGGCAAGAAATGTGTATTCATCACAACGAAATTACAATGGCACAAAAATCAAAAACTGACAAGTAGAAATGAAGATAACTGATAGAAATTTTTAATTAAACGCCTTAAAACACATCTATAACGTTAACAATTCATCCCCTCATGGTGATTGGTGGAAGTCTTTTGCCGAGTCTCATTTCGGGAAACATTTTCATCCTCAGTTCAGGTCGAATGATTCTTCCGTTGAATCTCTTTCCACTTCTCATGTTGTAATCGTTTCCATCCAGAATGGAGTACAGTTGATCCCTTTCCAAGTTTGGAAGAAAATCATAATTGTCTGCATCTGGGATGACCATTCCACAAAGTGTGGCCAGGAGGAAAACATCCAAAAGTTGCATCTTCTACAAAAATCAAACTCAAATTCATTAAATTCAATTTTAATCCATAAAAAAAGAGTTAGTATGTTGCGCAAGTCCTACATAAATTCCAATAAAATCCCGCAATGGAATAATGCGAATTAGCAAAGTGAGGTAAATTCTTCGGTTTTCCTAAGATATAAGTTTATACTTGAAAGACTTATTGAACTTAAATCGAACATTGAAATTGGTTTATTTTAACACCATACCATTTTAGCACTGATCAACTTGGATTTATTCCAACACTTCCGGATGCTTTTATAGTCTTTCCGCGTTTTAATTATACACATGATTTCACATAATTTGCACCATTTATTTGCACAAATTTATTGAGCCAAGAAAACCAAACAAATATTTCGTTCATTCATTTGGATAAATCATGGTATGTACGAACAATAATAATAAGAGGAAAATAATCTGTTCTGTTCAAAGTGATAGTTTGCATTTATATTTCTTTGCTATGAATAAATGAATAATGTTCAATAAGATATTTTTATTGTGCATACCTTCTTTCTTTTGAACTTCTTAATCTCTCGGATGTTATATTAACTATTACTACATAGAAATACCGTAAAGTGACATAAAAACTCACTGGACAAAAATATTGGACAAAAAATTGCAGTATAGTATTATATAAGATTAATAACGTTAACAATATTAATAATTTATTAATAAACGGGTAACAAAAGTCAGTGGGAACCTGTGTACTTAGTAATTTAAATAATATTATAAGAATTTTTATTTTTGTCGCCTTTTAAAGCATTACTGCACTTTGAATGTTTATGACCTTATCTTTGTTTTATTTTCTTTCGGTTCTCTTTTGTTATTAAAATGTCTTAATTCTTAAAATTGCCAGATAATATCAATCATTGAACTTTCAAACGTTTATTTTTAAAGATTCAACATTATGGTTTAACATTTTAAAACATGTCAAAGTACTTTAAAACGCATTTCGATGATGTAAAATGGTAGTCGACATTTTACTGGAATGGAGCCTTATTCAACGATTATCCCATCCTCAACATCTCTGGTTGAAGTCTTTTGCCAGATCCAACTTCGGGGAACATTTTCATTCTCAGTTGACTTGGAATGTTTCTTCCGTCGAGTGCATTTCTAAAACTGGCCAAGTAGGCTGGCAGGTCTTCTTCCAAGTCCGCCTTGGTTACCACTCCGCAAAGAATGACTAGGAGAAACACGAACGAAAGTTGCATCTTCAACTCAAACCGAATTGTATACAGAGATAAATTTTAAATCTTTGTTGAGCTGATACTCTGAATCTCTGATAAGGCTTGAGCGAAGCCTAATATAGGTTTCTCTGCCCCCAATAAATCATAGGATTTCACGCGATCCTTTCGGTTGCACTGCATGACGTGTTTCATGAAATATAGGTTTTGAAGGTTAGCCGTGTTTAATTATTGTTTTATACCCAGTAGTTGTCAATTCATCGAATGCAAAAATTATGCAATAAATATTTTTTTTTTAAATTCTAACTTTAAACAACGAATGGCCCAAGTAGTAACAGTGAGAGATAATAATGGTTTATTTTATTTTCCTTCATACGTTACATGTTAGAATTGTCTTTGGAAATACTACCAAGAAATTACATTTCTCAGGAAACTTAAGTTATTTGTAACATCCCGAACCAAAACTCTAGTCAAGGCTTCAACGTTTGTTTATCAATGTAATATATTTTCTAATGATAATATGTATTATAGGTATCAATGTGTATTATTAATATTATTGTTATTATTATTCCCGGATAATAAAGCTGGTAATTCGGCCTACAGAAGACAATGGCATCGTTCTTTGGCTCACAAGCAAACTTTTGCCTGCAAACCTTTAGAGGTTCCTTAGAGGGAACATTGCGTACGAACCAATAATGCACTTTTTGCAGGATAGCAAAATACAGAATTTATGCAAGTATCAGTATTGTTATTTAAATTATTCAAGTAAGCATTTGTACAGAAAACTTTTAATTTTATGTCATTGGTTACGAATGTTGGTTCAAATCCTGACTCGGTTAGAAGCAAGTTTTAAATTCTTGACAAAATTATAATTAAATAATTATTATATCTAATATTAATAATTTATTAATAATCGGGAAACTAAAGTTTTTAAGGCATTATTCGACTTTATATCTTTACGACTTTCAAGATAATTATCTTTGTTTTATTTTCTTTCTATACTTTCGCTATTTTCTTATTAAAATGTCTGAATTCTTAAAATTGGCAGATCATATCAATCTTTGCATTCGTATTAAAGATTGCCTTCAAAGAATGATATGTATACAAGTTCACAAAAACGGCTCGAACGTTTATTTTTAAAGATTCAACATTATGGTTTAACATTTTAAAACATGTCAAAGTACTTTAAAACGCATTTCGATGATGTAAAATGGTAGTCGACATTTTACTGGAATGGAGCCTCATTCAACGTTTATCCTCTCATGGTGATCGGTGGAAGTTTCTTGCCAGATCCAACTTCGGGGAACATTTTCATTCTCAGTTCACTTGGAATGTTTCTTCCGTCGAGTGCATTTCTAAAACTGGCCAAGTAGGCTGGCAGGTCTTCTTCCAAGTCCGCCTTGGTTACCACTCCGCAAAGAATGACTAGGAGAAACACGAACGAAAGTTGCATCTTCAACTCAAAACGAATTGTATAAAGAGATAAATTTTAAATCTTTCTTGAGCTCTGAATCTCTGATAAGGCTTGAGCGAAGCCTAATATAGGTTTCTTTGCCCACAATAAATCATAGGATTTCACGCGATCCTTTCGGTTGCACTGCATGACGTATTTCATGAAATATAGGTTTAGAAGGTTAGCCGTGTTTAATTATTGTTTTATACCCAGTAGTTGTCAATTCATCGAATGCAAAAATTATGCAATAAATATCTAACTGTAAACAACGAATGGCCAAAGTAATAAAATTGGATATATGTAATAATAATATTTCATAATTTTAATTTAAAATTTACATATTACAATATTTAGCATTACATATAGTTCTCTCATTTATTCAATATTTCTTGGGAAAAATGAAACCATAGATGTTATCATTACGTGTTTTCGAAAGAAATTAAGGCAAGAAATGTGTATTCATCACAACGAAATTACAATGCACAAAAATCTAAAACTGACAAGTAGAAATGAAGATAACTGAAAGAAATTTTTAATTAAACGCCTTAAAACACATCTACAACGTCAACAATTCATCCCCTCATGGTTATTGGTGGAAGTCTTTTGCCGAGTCTCATTTCGGGAAACATTTTCATCCTCAGTTCAGGTCGAATGATTCTTCCGTTGAATCTCTTTCCACTTCTCATGTTGTAATCGTTTCCATCCAGAATGGAGTACAGTTGATCCCTTTCCAAGTTTGGAAAAGAGTCGTAATCGTCTGCGGTGCTATCGGAGATGACCACTCCGCAAAGTGTGGCCAGGATGAAAATATCCAAAACTTGCATCTTCTACAATAATCACATTCAAATTCATTCAATTCATTTTTAATCTTTAAAAAAGATTTAGTACAATGAAGTAATTAATTATTTTCGTAAGTCCTACATAAATTCCAATAAAATCCCGCAATAATGCGAATTGACAAAGTGAGGCAAATTCTTCGGTTTTCCTAAGATATAAGTTTATACTTGAAAGACTTATTGAACTTAAATCGAACATTGAAATTGGTTTATTTTAACACCATACCATTTTAGCACTGATCAACTTGGATTTATTCCAACACTTCCGGATGCTTTTATAGTCTTTCCGCGTTTTAATTATACACATGATTTCACATGATTTGCACCATTTATTTGCACAAATGATTGAGCCAAGAAAACCAAACAAATATTTCGTTCATTCATTTGGATAAATCATGGTATGTACGAACAATAATAATTGGAGGAAAATAATCTGTTCTGTTCAAAATGATAGTTTGCATTTATATTTCTTTACCATGAATAAATAAATAATGTTCAATAAGATATATTTATTGTACATGCCTTTTTTCTTTTGAACTTCTTAATCTCTCGGATGTTCTTAGTCTCAGATGTTATATTTCTTATATTTGGAATTAGTATGTAAGAATAAATGTAAAGTGAAATTAACAACTTCGGACAAAAAAATGCAGTATAGTATTATATAACAATATTAATAATTTATTAATAATCGGATAATAAAAGTCAGTGGGAACCTGTATACTTAGTAATTTAAATAATATTATAAGAATTTTTATTTTTGTCGCCTTTTAAAGCATTACTGCACTTTGAATGTTTATGACCTTATCTTTGTTTTATTTTCTTTCGGTTCTATTTTGTTATTAAAATGTCTTAATTCTTAAAATTGCCAGATAATATCAATCATTGAACTTTCAAACGTTTATTTTTAAAGATTCAACATTATGGTTTAACATTTTAAAACATGTCAAAGTACTTTAAAACGCATTTCGATGATGTAAAATGGTAGTCGACATTTTACTGGAATGGAGCCTCATTCAACGTTTATCCTCTCATGGTGATCGGTGGAAGTTTCTTGCCAGATCCAACTTCGGGGAACATTTTCATTCTCAGTTGACTTGGAATGTTTCTTCCGTCGAGTGCATTTCTAAAACTGGCCAAGTAGGCTGGCAGGTCTTCTTCCAAGTCCGCCTTGGTTACCACTCCGCAAAGAATGACTAGGAGAAACACGAACGAAAGTTGCATCTTCAACTCAAAACGAATTGTATAAAGAGATAAATTTTAAATCTTTGTTGAGCTCTGAATCTCTGATAAGGCTTGAGCGAAGCCTGATATAGGTTTCTCTGCCCACAATAAATCATAGGATTTCACGCGATCCTTTCGGTTGCACTGCATGACGTGTTTCATGAAATCTAGGTTTTGAAGGATAGCCGTGTTTAATTATTGTTTTACACCCAGTAGTTGTCAATTCATCGAATGCAAAAATTATGCAATAAATATTTTTTTTTTAAATTCTAACTTTAAACAACGAATGGCCCAAGTAGTAACAGTGAGAGATAATAATGGTTTATTTTATTTTCCTTCATACGTTACATGTTAGAATTGTCTTTGGAAATACTACCAAGAAATTACATTTCTCAAGAAACTTAAGTTATTTGAAACATCCCGAACCAAAACTCTAGTCAAGGCTTCAACGTTTGTTTATCAATGTAATATATTTTTTAATGATAATATGTATTATTGGTATCAATGTGTATTATTAATATTATTATTATTATTATTCCCGGATAATAAAGCTGGTAATTCGGCCTACAGAAGACAATGGCATCGTTCTTTGGCTCACAAGCAAACTTTTGCCTGCAAACCTTTAGAGGTGCCTTAGAGGGTACATTGCGTACGAACCAATAATGCACTTTTTGCAGGATAGCAAAATACAGAATTTATGCAAGTATCAGTATTGTTATTTAAATTATTCAAGTAAGCATTTGTACAGAAAACTTTTAATTTTATGTCATTGGTTACGAATGTTGGTTCAAATCCTGACTCGGTTAGAAGCAAGTTTTAAATTCTTGACAAAATTATAATTAAATAATTATTATATCTAATATTAATAATTTATTAATAATCGGGAAACTAAAGTTTTTAAGGCATTATTCGACTTTGTATCTTTACGACTTTCAAGATAATTATCTTTGTTTTATTTCCTTTCTATACTTTCGCTATTTTCTTATTAAAATGTCTGAATTCTTAAAATTGGCAGATCATATCAATCTTTGCATTCGTATTAAAGATTGCCTTCAAAGAATGATATGTATACAAGTTCACAAAAACGGCTCAAACGTTTATTTTTAAAGATTCAACATTATGGTTTAACATTTTAAAACATGTCAAAGTACTTCAAAACGCATTTCGATGATGTAAAATGGTAGTCGACATTTTACTGGAATGGAGCCTCATTCAACGTTTATCCTCTCATGGTGATCGGTGGAAGTTTCTTGCCAGATCCAACTTCGGGGAACATTTTCATTCTCAGTTCACTTGGAATGTTTCTTCCGTCGAGTGCATTTCTAAAACTGGCCAAGTAGGCTGGCAGGTCTTCTTCCAAGTCCGCCTTGGTTACCACTCCGCAAAGAATGACTAGGAGAAACACGAACGAAAGTTGCATCTTCAACTCAAACCGAATTGTATAAAGAGATAAATTTTAAATCTTTGTTGAGCTGATACTCTGAATCTCTGATAAGGCTTGAGCGAAGCCTAATATAGGTTTCTCTGCCCACAATAAATCATAGGATTTCACGCGATCCTTTCGGTTGCACTGCATGACGTGTTTCATGAAATCTGGGTTTTTAAGGATAGCCGTGATTAATTATTTTATACTCAATTCATCATTTTCAAAAATTATGTAACAAGTAATTTTTAAATTATAACCATGAACAACGAATGCTTCAAGTAATTACAGTGTTGATGATAACGGTTTATATTGTCTTCTTTCTTGCTAAACTTGTGTTATTTAAAGCAGCTTAAACCAAAACTCTTGTCAAGGCTTCAACATTTATTTAACAAAGTAAGATAATAATATGTAATAAATTTCGGCTCACATAAGTCATTGGCTTCATTCTTTGACCCTGAAGCTGTAACTTTTACATACAAACCTTTAGAGGTTCGATAGAGGGAACATCGCGTTCTAAGTGAAGGTTAGAAAAATACATAGTATATGGAAGTATGAGTATTGTTATTTAAATTATTCAAGTAAGCATTTGTACAACTCGTCACCTCTTTAATTTCAAAACTACATGTTCATTTATAAAAAGCTATCAAAATACAAATAACATTGTTATTCAATAGTTCTTAATTCATCCCCTCATGGTGATTGGTGGAAGTCTTTTGCCGAGTCTCATTTCGGGAAACATTTTCATCCTCAGTTCAGGTCGAATGATTCTTCCGTTGAATCTCTTTCCACTTCTCATGTTGTAATCGTTTCCATCCAGAATGGAGTACAGTTGATCCCTTTCCAAGTTTGGAAAAGAGTCGTAATCGTCTGCGGTGCTATCGGAGATGACCACTCCGCAAAGTGTGGCCAGGATGAAAATATCCAAAACTTGCATCTTCTACAATAATCACATTCAAATTCATTCAATTCATTTTTAATCTTTAAAAAAGATTTAGTACAATGAAGTAATTAATTATTTTCGCAAGTCCTACATAAATTCCAATAAAATCCCGCAATAATGCGAATTGACAAAGTGAGGCAAATTCTTCGGTTTTCCTAAGATATAAGTTTATACTTGAAAGACTTATTGAACTTAAATCGAACATTGAAATTGGTTTATTTTAACACCATACCATTGTAGCACTGATCAACTTGGATTTATTCCAGCACTTCCGGATGCTTTTATAGTCTTTCCGCGTTTTAATTATACACATGATTTCATATAATTTGCACCATTTATTTGCACAAATGATTGAGCCAAGAAAACCAAACAAATATTTCGTTCATTCATTTGGATGAATCATGGTATGTACGAACAATAATAATAAGAGGAAAATAATCTGTTCTGTTCAAAATGATAATTTGCATTTATATTTCTTTACTATGAATAAATAAATAATGTTCAGTATAATATTTTTATTGTGCATATCTTTTTTCTTTTGAACTTCTTAATCACTCGGAAGTTATATTTACAATTACTATATAGAAATACCGTAAAGTGACATCAAAACTCACAATATTGGACAAAAAAATAGCAGTATAGTATTATATAAGATTAATAACGTTAACAATATTAATAATTTATTAATAATCGGGTAACAAAAGTCAGTGGGAACCTGTGTACTTAGTAATTTAAATAATATTATAAAAATTTTTATTTTTGTCGCCTTTTAAAGCATTACCGCACTTTGAATGTTTATGACCTTATCTTTGTTTTATTTTCTCTCGGTTCTATTTTGTTATTAAAATGTCTGAATTCTTAAAATTGCCAGATAATATCAATCACTGAAATTTCAAACGTTTATTTTTAAAGATTCAACATTATGGTTTAACATTTTAAAACAGGTTAAATTACTTTAATACGCATTTCGATGATGTAAAATGGTGGTCGACATTTTACTGGAATGGAGCCTTAATCAACGATTATCCCATCCTGAAGATGTTTGGTTGAAGTCTTTTGCCAGATCCAATTTCGGGGAACATTTTCATTCTCAGTTCACTTGGAATGTTTCTTCCGCCGAGTGCATTTCAAAAACTGGCCAAGTAGGCTGGCAGGTCTTCTTCCAAGTCTGCCTTGGTTACCACTCCGCAAAGAATGACTAGGAGAAACACGAACGAAAGTTGCATCTTCAACTCAAAACGAATTGTATAAAGAGATAAATTTTAAATCTTTCTTGAGCTCTGAATCTCTGATAAGGCTTGAGCGAAGCCTAATATAGGTTTCTTTGCCCACAATAAATCATAGTAATTCACGCGATCCTTTCAGTTGCACTGCATGACGTGTTTCATGAAATATAGGTTTTGAAGGATAGCCGTGTTTAATTATTGTTTTATACTCAGTAGTTGTCAATTCATCGATTGCAAAAATTATGCAATAAATATCGAACTGTAAACAGCGAATGGCCAATGTAATAAAATTGGATATATGTAATAATAATATTTCATAATTTTAATTTAAAATTTAATTTTTTCGGTTCTATTTTGTTATTAAAATGTCTTAATTCTTAATTCTTAAAATTACCAGATATCAATCTTTGAACTATCAAACGTTTATTTTTAAAGATTCAACATTATGGTTTAACATTTTAAAACAGGTTAAATTACTTTATTACGCATTTCGATGATGTAAAATGGTGGTCGACATTTTACTGGAATGGAGCCTTATTCAACGATTATCCCATCCTCAACATCTCTGGTTGAAGTCTTTTGCCAGATCCAACTTCGGGGAACATTTTCATTCTCAGTTGGCTTGGAATGTTTCTTCCGCCGAGTGCATTTCTAAAACTGGCCAAGTAGGCTGGCAGGTCTTCTTCCAAGTCTGCCTTGGTTACCACTCCGCAAAGAATGACTAGGAGAAACACGAACGAAAGTTGCATCTTCAACTCAAAACGAATTGTATACAGAGATAAATTTTAAATCTTTGTTGAGCTGATACTCTGAATCTCTGATAAGGCTTGAGCGAAGCCTGATATAGGTTTCTCTGCCCACAATAAATCATAGGATTTCACGCGATCCTTTCGGTTGCGCTGCATGACGTGTTTCATGAAATATAGGTTTTGAAGGTTAGCCGTGTTTAATTATTGTTTTATACCCAGTAGTTGTCAATTCATCGAATGCAAAAATTATGCAATAAATATTTTTTTTTAAATTCTAACTTTAAACAACGAATGGCCCAAGTAGTAACAGTGAGAGACAATAATGGTTTATTTAATTTCCTTCATACGTTACATGTTAGAATTGTCTTTGGAAATACTACCAAGAAATTACATTTCTCAAGAAATTTAAGTTATTTGAAACATCCCGAACCAAAACTCTAGTCAAGGCTTCAACGTTTGTTTATGAATGTAATATATTTTTTAATGATAATATGTATTATTGGTATCAATGTGTATTATTAATATTATTATTATTATTATTCCCGGATAATAAAGCTGGTAATTCGGCCTACAGAAGACAATGGCATCGTTCTTTGGCTCACAAGCAAACTTTTGCCTGCAAACCTTTAGAGGTTCCTTAGAGGGAACATTGCGTACGAACCAATAATGCACTTTTTGCAGGATAGCAAAATACAGAATTTATGCAAGTATCAGTATTGTTATTTAAATTATTCAAGTAAGCATTTGTACAGAAAACTTTTAATTTTATGTCATTGGTTACGAATGTTGGTTCAAATCCTGACTCGGTTAGAAGCAAGTTTTAAATTCTTGACAAAATTATAATTAAATAATTATTATATCTAATATTAATAATTTATTAATAATCGGGAAACTAAAGTTTCTAAGGCATTATTAGACTTTGTATCTTTACGACTTTCAAGATAATTATCTTTGTTTTATTTTCTTTCTATACTTTCGCAATATTCTTATTAAAATGTCTGAATTCTTAAAATTGGCAGATCATATCAATCTTTGCATTCGTATTAAAGATTGCCTTCAAAGAATGATATGTATACAAGTTCACAAAAACGGCTCAATCTTTATTTTTAAAGATTCAACATTGTGCTTAAACATTTTAAAACATGTCAAAGTACTTTAAAACGCATTTCGATGATGTAAAATGGTAGTCGACATTTTACTGGAATGGAGCCTCATTCAACGTTTATCCTCTCATGGTGATCGGTGGAAGTTTCTTGCCAGATCCCACTTCGGGGAACATTTTCATTCTCAGTTCACTTGGAATGTTTCTTCCGTCGAGTGCATTTCTAAAACTGGCCAAGTAGGCTGGCAGGTCTTCTTCCAAGTCCGCCTTGGTTACCACTCCGCAAAGAATGACTAGGAGAAACACGAACGAAAGTTGCATCTTCAACTCAAAACGAATTGTATACAGAGATAAATTTTAAATCTTTGTTGAGCTGATACTCTAAATCTCTGATAAGGCTTGAGCGAAGCCTAATATAGGTTTCTTTGCCCACAATAAATCATAGGATTTCACGCGATCCTTTCGGTTGCACTGCATGACGTGTTTCATGAAATGTAGGTTTTGAAGGATAGCCGTGTTTAATTATTGTTTTATACCCAGTAGTTGTCAATTCATCGAATGCAAAAATTATGCAATAAATATCTAACTGTAAACAACGAATGGCCAAAGTAATAAAAATGGATATATGTTATAGCAATATTTCATATAAATGTAGTAATTTTAAATAAATTTAAAATTTACATATTATAATATTTAGCATTACATATAGTTCTCTCATTTATTCAATATTTCTTGGGAATAATGAAACCATAGAGGTTATCATTACGTGTTTTCGAAAGAAAATTAAGACAAGAAATGTGTATTCATCACAACGAAATTACAATGGCACACAAATCTATAATTGATACGTAGAAATGGAGGTAACTGAAAAAAAATTAATTAAACGCCTTAAAACACATCTACAACGTCAACAATTCATCCCCTCATGGTGATTGGTGGAAGTCTTTTGCCGAGTCTCATTTCGGGAAACATTTTCATCCTCAGTTCAGGTCGAATGATTCTTCCGTTGAATCTCTTTCCACTTCTCATGTTGTAATCGTTTCCATCCAGAATGGAGTACAGTTGATCCCTTTCCGAGTTTGGAAAAGAGTCGTAATCGTCTGCGGTGCTATCGGAGATGACCACTCCGCAAAGTGTGGCCAGGATGAAAATATCCAAAACTTGCATCTTCTACAACAATCACATTCAAATTCATTCAATTCATTTTTAATCTTTAAAAAAGATTTAGTACGATGAAGTAATTAATTATTTGCGCAAGTCCTACATAAATTCCAATAAAATCCCGCAATGGAATAATGCGAATTGACAAAGTGAGGCAAATTCTTCGGTTTTCCTAAGATATAAGTTTATACTTGAAAGACTTATTGAACTTAAATCGAACATTGAAATTGGTTTATTTAAACAACATACCATTGTAGCATTGATCAACTTGGATTTATTCCAGCACTTCCGGATGCTTTTATAGTCTTTCCGCGTTTTAATTATACACATGATTTCACATAATTTGCACCATTTATTTGCACAAATGATTGAGCCAAGAAAACCAAACAAATATTTCGTTCATTCATTTGGATAAATCATGGTATGTACGAACAATAATAATAAGAGGAAAATAATCTGTTCTGTTCAAAATGATAATTTGCATTTATATTTCTTTACCATGAATAAATAAATAATGTTCAATAAGATATTTTTATTGTGCATACCTTCTTTCTTTTGAACTTCGTAATCTCTCGGATGTTCTTAGTCTCAGATGTTATATTTCTTATATTTGGAATTAGTATGTAAGAATAACGTAAAGTGATATTAACAACTTCGGACATAAAAATGCAGTATAGTATTATATAACAATATTAATTTATTAATAATCGGATAACAAAAGTCAGTGGGAACCTGTATACTTAGTAATTTAAATAATATTATAAGAATTTTTATTTTTGTCGCCTTTTAAAGCATTACTGCACTTTGAATGTTTATGACCTTATCTTTGTTTTATTTTCTTTCGGTTCTATTTTGTTATTAAAATGTCTGAATTATTAAAATTGCCAGATAATATCAATCATTGAACTTTCAAACGTTTATTTTTAAACCTCAACATTGTGCTTAAACATTTTAAAACATGTCAAAATACTTTAGAACGTATTTCGATTATGTAAATTGGTATTCGACATTTTACTGTAATGGAGCCTCATTCAACGTTTATCCTATCAGAATGATCGGTGGAAACCTTTTGCCAGATCCCACTTTGGAGAACATTTTCATTCTCAGTTGACTTGGAATGTTTCTTCCGCCGAGTGCATTTCTAAAACTGGCCAAGTAGGCTGGCAGGTCTTCCAAGTCCGCCTTGGTTACCACTTCGCAAAGTACGACTAGGATAAACACGAACGAAAGTTGCATCTTCAACTCAAATCAAATTGTATAAAGAGAAATTTTAAATCTTTGTTGAGCTGACACTCTGAATCTCTGATAAGGCTTGAGCGAAGCCTAATATAGGTTTCTCAACCCACAATAAATCAAAGGTTTTTAATGATAGCCGTGATTAATTATTTTATACTCAATTCATCGTTTTTAAAAATTATGTAACAAGTAATTTTTAAATTATAACCATGAACAACGAATGCTTCAAGTAATTACAGTGTTGATGATAACGGTTTATATTGTCTTCTTTCTTGCGAAACTTGTGTTATTTAAAGCAGCTTAAACCAAAACTCTTGTCAAGGCTTCAACGTTAATTTAAAGTAATATAATAATATTCATATAATAACATGTAATAAATTTCGGCCCACGTAAGTCATTGGCTTCATTTTTTGACCCTCAAGTTGTAACTTTTACATACAAACCTTTAGAGGGAACATTGCGTAGTTAATGTAGGATAAAAAAATACATAGTTTGTGCAAGTATCAGTATTGTTATTTAAATTATTGAAGTAAGCATTTTTACTTCTTTAAATTCAAAACTACATGTTCATTTGTAAAAAGTTATCAAAATACAAATATCATTGTTATTCAATAGTTCTTAATTCATCCCCTCATGGTGATTGGTGGAAGTCTTTTGCCGAGTCTCATTTCGGGAAACATTTTCATCCTCAGTTCAGGTCGAATGATTCTTCCGTTGAATCTCTTTCCACTTCTCATGTTGTAATCGTTTCCATCCAGAAAGGAGTGCATCTGATCCCTGTCCAAGTTTGGAAGAGAGTCGTAATCGTCTGCGTTGCTATCAGAGATGACCACTCCGCAAATGATGGCCAGGAGAAACACGTCGAAAAGCTGCATAATCTAACGAATTTAGATGATTATTTTTAAAATGAAGAAATATAAATATATTTATTTATTGAGTACTAATAATATTATAGTGTTAAGTAATACTAATAAGTTAACTAATTATTGAATTTACACCGAACTGTTTCGTGGTTCTACTGCAGTTTGGTTGTCGTTCGGTTTTATAGTCTTCCAATGTTTACAAACTCTCGTCTGATTTCACTTAATATTCTTTCGTGTTTATGAAAGCCACGGATGATTAAGTCGCATAATTATATTCGATAATTTGTTGATTGATTAATTCATTATTAATTTATTATGAAATATGTCATCATCATGATCCATTATTATAAATAAAATAAGATTTATGAACTCAGGGATGGGTCTAAAATATTTTGGTGTGGCGGTGGTATGCATTGGAACGTGGGGTAGTGATCGACTTTGGTGGTACTTGGATAAGTGATAGGCAAAAGTCAGCTTACATTCACAAGTTTTAGCTTTTGCCATGAATTTCAGGAGTCAGAAGATGGGGTAGGGTGGAGTTTAGGTAGGGTTAGGTTAGGATCTGAGTGGGCTAGGTAATTTAAACTCTTTTCTGTGAGTTATTTGCCTGTCACTTATCCAACTTTTAAATGATGATACTTCATCGGTAGGAAAAGACTTTTTTCTAGATGTTCTTCATAAAACCGAAGTATTTGAAAAACACATTTGTTGCGTTGACGGTTAACAATTTTTATTTTTATTTATGATGTTTCAAATTTTTAAATTATGCAGCAGCAGACACTTTAAAAATATTAAATGCGGCCCTCGGTGTTCTGAAGGTTTGAGGGCCCATTGAATTATTACTTACTGTTGCTAGTAGTAAAGATATTGGTGGTTGATACGATGAACGTTTTAAAAATAGTTGCCAAAGGACTACCGATTCTCGTTCTAGAATGGCTAGAAATTAGGGTTTATGTGGCAAACAAGACTTCATTACGATTTATTTCGACTATAAATAATTTTCCTCGCTTTTAATTTTGAATATGTATGCAGATAAAACTGCTAAAAATGAGGATCCTCTGAAAAAAACTAGCCACTAGGCAATTTTAATTAACAGTTGGATTTGAGTTAAAGATGTTAATAAGAAATTGGAGAGTGAATATAAATTTAAGATGTAGTAAATGTCATAAAATAATTTAT
The DNA here is from genome assembly GCA_034509925.1 of Hirudinaria manillensis. Taxonomy (NCBI): domain Eukaryota; kingdom Metazoa; phylum Annelida; class Clitellata; order Hirudinida; family Hirudinidae; genus Hirudinaria; species Hirudinaria manillensis. The sequence goes on along the minus strand of CM067530.1, from coordinate 7,504,895 downwards.
AGTATAATATTTATTATTTTTAAATCGGCTTAATGAAAGGATCTATTTGTTTATTCACGTGGAGATGTTATTTTGTTTTGTCGCTCAAAACAGAAACATCTAAACATGACGGAGAGTACAGAAAAATCGTCTTTGATTCTTCTTCAAAATCGTATGAAGAAAGATCCCGAATCTTATAAAGACAGCGTTGGTTTTTAATTTTTTTCGAAATCAGAAATTTATTTCCCCATGTTCCTATGATTTCACTTCTGCCCTCGATATTTAACACATTTCGAGCTGTAGCTCCTATGATTTCAAAGTAATTTACTATTTGAATAGAAACCTTTATGGAAAATTTTAGTATCGCTATTATCTTAACGTGTCACATTAAATTTGTTTTAAGTTTTTGCAAACACAATAGCCTGAAATAAAATGCATGTATTGACCCATAAACCGAGTTATTTTAATAAAGAATTGCTTTATGTGCTGCTGAGACTAAAACGGATTTTTCTCTGAATGTTGGCATTGGTTTCTTTTAAATCACTCTGATTTTCAAAATTTCAGTTTGATGAAACTTATAAAAAATTTAACGAGCTATGGAAAACCTTCCTTTTGAATCCCTCGAGTCACGAAGAAGAATTGATATCACTGGTTATGTTTCTTGCCCAGGTTAGCTGATACAATTTCTTGTTGTTTATGTTTATTGATTATGATACCTACATATATTCTATTGTGATGATAAAAGCCTTTTGTGGTTATTAGGTTATTTGAACTAGATAGTTTGCCTTTTAAACTCAGGTTTGTCAATGTTACAAAGAATATGCCAATGAATTTGCATCACAAATTAAATCAGTTCTAAGCAAGCATGGACCTCAGTTGGATGCTGATATGAGACTTGTAAGTGCATAGTTTTCAACTGATAATCATAAAGAAAATGAACATATAAGTAGAATATTTGTTTATCCAGACTTTCTGCAAAGTTTTGATATTGCTAAGAAACAAGGACCTAGTATCTCCTGTCGAGATCCTGAAGTTGTTCTTCGAACTCTTCCGATGCTCGGACAAAGTCCTTCGCGAAACCCTCAAGAATTACATCATTCACGACATTAAAAACATAAACATGAAAAGCAGAAATGTCTCTTTGAATTCTGTGAGTTTGAATTTATTTAAATTATATCCAAATGCATCAAAATTAAAAAATTCATGATACATTAAAAATCTATGTTTGAATGTTGCAGGAGCTTCAAAACTTCATGTTTCTGATGTTAAAGGATGGCAACATTGCAGCATCAAAGATTTCATTGGTGAGACTTGACTGTCATGGCTGTCAAAAAAACGTTTTAAGGAATTAGTCAATGGACCAATAAGTTTGAAACCATTATTATTTGGATGTCTATTAATATTTCTCTTAAAGGATTAAACATTATATTAAAATTATATTCACACAACAGAACATTGTTATCGAGCTGTACAACAGAAAGATCTGGAACAATGCCAGGACTGCTAACATTATCTCAACTGCACTTTTTTCAAAGGCTCCCAAGGTGGGTGAAACTTGCAACATTATTTTTGTAATCAATTGCATTAAGTTCTACATTTATGACTAAATATTGTTGATTATTGAATTTATTTTATTTAATTCGTTATCCAATCAGATGGTGATGGCTGCCCTGAAATTTTTTACGGGTAATGACGAAGAGGAAGACCAGGCTGACGATAGCGACGACGACGATGACGTTAAGCCGGTACGTCGTGTAGATGTCGTAATATATCTCGGATTGTATTAAAAAATTAATTTAATGATATAAATTATTTAATATTATTTTATTTGTCCTGTACTTTTGCATTTTCAATGGTTCTTCTTCGTTTTAGACCGAGACAAGAAATGCCAAACAACTGCAGCTCGCTTATCGAGTCGGAAAGAAAAATAATAAACGAGAGAAGAGAATGAAAAGAGCTCTTGAGATGATTCAGGTTTAATTACTGTCAAATAAAGACTTTCGATGCATTAACATAAATAATGTCATTAATTATATTATGTTAATACATAATATTCGTACATTCATACCGAGCTGGAGAAATAGTTTAAGAATTCTTATTAATTAAATTAATTAATTTACATAGAATCAAAAGAAAAAGAAGAAAAAGGTCAACACTTGTTTTTCTGCCATACATCTTCTGTATGACCCACAAGGTAAAAGTTATGATGACTTCAATTAACTTTACTTTTCGTGATTATCTGTTTTATATATATATATAATTTATTTTATATTATAAATTTTATAATTATATATATATATATAAATTATATATTTATATAAACATTTATATAATATATTTTTATTTATGTATATATATATATTAGCATTAAATATCTGATAAACACCTAAATATCCTTTTGTAGATTTGGCAGATCGAGTTTTTGGCCAACTGGACAGGCCAAAGGTGAATGAAATGCTGAATGTGAGGATGATGAAACTCAAGTTTGTTTCACAACTTGTTGGCACTCACAAGGTAGGGAAAGCAATGTGATTTTGATCAAAACTGATATTTCAATTGATGCCGATCGATATTCAACAGCTGATCTTGCTTCAATACTATCCATTTATGGACAGGTATCTTAAACCTTCTCAAAGAGGTTAGGATTATTAATTACCATTGCTTATCATTACCTTTCTTAATTCTTGTTAAATTAAGAACTATTAATGTTTTAAACTTCTGATAATATTGATATAATAATAATAAATATTGAATTTCTGCTCAGATGTCACAAAGATCCTCCTCTATCTTGCCCAGGCGTGTCATGAAATCGTGCCACCAGATGTTAGTAGTGCAATCTTTATTGAATTTAAAATTTAATCAACATTAATGAAAATATTAATCGTTTGAATTGCTCATTCGTTATCGGAATGGATCCATTTGAAAAAGAAAATAAACTCTTAAATAAAACTTATGCCTTTTTTTGCAGGTAATAACTTCTTCGATAAGAACCATTGTCAACAACTTTGTTTCAGAACACAATTCTAATGAAGTGATGGCTGTTGGGTGAGCAAGTATTTGCAATAATTTCAACCACTTTTTGTTGAATTAGCCATTAATTAGTTCATTAATTGTGTCAGTGTAGACAGGTTCGTTAGCAGTAAATGAAATTAATCAAAGATCTTTAAATACCTTTAGAGATGTCACATTCGTTGAAAATGTAAAGGAACGATTGCAATAATGTTGCTTTGTTCCTCTTCAGCTTGAATGCAGTCAGGGAAATATGCAACAGGTGCCCCCTTGCAATGGATGCAGATCTTCTGCACGACCTTGCCTTGTACAAGAAATACAAAGACAAATGTTAGTCCTACAATAATACATCAGCTGACTCGGCCAAGATGGTTTCGGAATCTAAATTCATTTTAATCCTTCAAATTAATCATCAGGTGTTTCAATGGCTGCTCAGTCACTGATTGGATTGTTCAGGTCAAAGAATCCTGAATTGTTGCACAGGTCCTTCCTGGTAAAAGCATTTCATTTTCTGTGCTTTCTTTTTAGTTTAAAGTAATTGACTAATAATTACTTAACCATATTATTATTAATTAGTCAATCATTTAATTGATTAAATATCATTCTTTGTCATCAACTCCAGGGCAAACCAACAGTGGCCATGGCTGAAAAAGAGAAAGTTCTCGAATACGGGGCCTCAGGTGCCAAGGATTACCTGCCAGGAGCTGAGATTCTTCCAGATGAGGAGGAATTGAAAGGACAGCAAGAAGAGGAAGGTAGTTATCTTGATTATGATGTTGTAATAGGTTATGATTAAACAGATATAAATGCTTTTTGTGTTTTCTGTTATTAAGAAGAATGGGAGTCATGCAGTGAAGATGACGACAGCGACGGATCGTGGGTGGACGTCTCACACTCTTCTGATGAAGGCGAAAATGTCAGTGGTTAAAAGCATTCAGCCCTTGACAATCATTCAGTCTGCTAATTAACCAATAATAAAAATTAACGAGTATTGATTACCAATTAAACTGCAGAATGCAGAGGAAAATGCAGTGAAGGAATTGACACAAGAGGAGCGCATCGAGAAGTCGAGGAAAGTTTTCGAGTCGAGGATTTTGACCGATGAGGACTTCAAAAAGATAGAGAGCTACCAAAAGAAGAAGGAATCTGAATTCTTCAAGAAGGGAAACAATAAAAGGGATCATTCTGAGGCCTTCCCTGAGGAGGGGTATGAAGAATTTATTGATTTTTGAGTTAATATATACTATTTAATCATCTAAAATTTGAATTGCCATGATGGAAATTCATTTGACATTTATGATACATAATTTGACATCTTGTAACGTGACTATTTGGCATAACGTACATTTCTAAAAGTTTTTCTTCAAATCGAATTTTTCTCGTCCAAACGCGAAAATATCCTTCCAATTATTTTAATAACTAATTTTCAGTGGTGAATTATTGGCATTGTCTAACATCGAGAACGTTCACAAGAAGAGGAAGCACGATAAAGAATCAAGACTGGCCACTGTCATGGTTAAGGAGATAATAGCAATTGGTTTAATAACAAATGTCCTTGTCAAGGCATTCTAATATTTCATCTTTCGTAATAGGCTGGCAGGGAGGGAAGAACGAAGTTTGGAGACAAGAAGGGCAGGTCAAATGAGTTTGCCAGTACTTCAAACAAGGAGAAACTCAAGAACAAGAACTTCATGATGGTCCGACAGAAGGTCAAAAAGAAAGCCACCAAGAAGGCAAGCTTCCAAGACAAAAAGGTTTGGTTAATTAATTAATATATTCATTAAATTTGCATCATTAACACTTGTCTCATGCATTAATGGTGATTTGTTTTCTCAATTCAGGAAACATTGAAGAAGTATTTGTTGAGCAAATTGAAGCAAAAATCAAAATAAATTCATTAATTATTATTTTGAATAAACTGAAAACTGTGAAGTTTAACTGGATTTGTTTGCGAAAATGCAGAACGATTATATTAATAAAAATATTAATTATATTAATAAATAGGAATGTAATTCTCCATTTTTGAGCGGTTGCTGTGGACGATGCATTCGGCGACCCAAATTATGTTCCTGCATTCTTGTTCCTTCATCTTGAAATAGGCGTAGAAAACTCCATAATGGAATTGATTCATGAAGGCCTTCTTCATCAGATCAATCTTTAAAAAAAAATAATAAAAAAACTGTCAGGTAATGCAATATTTGGAAAATAATTCTTTGAAACAAGTCCATGTAAGCTGTGCCGCTTTATGATTTGCTCATCTGCCGACAGCGACGTCTAAGAAAAGGGACTTAAAACAATTCCATGTATAAACAGAACCTCTCTTTCAAAGAACCTGTCCTCAATAGACTTTTCGTTGCCAGCGCTAGAGTAATCTCTGAAAATGGAGTTGTATTCCTATAAGATAAATTAAGAACAACTTAGTCATCTTATGCTACATAGTTGGGCATTGCTCGTACAGCGTATTTCTGAGCTATTTCCTTCACTTGCTCTATGCTTTCAGCTTTTCCGAGAGCTTCAAAGCCTTCTGGGTAAAGCTTGCCACACTTGGAGTAGAGTTTCTTCCTGTCGTCTGTGGAGAGATCGGTCTCGAAGGAGTTAATGGTGATTATGAAAGCCCTCCTATCAGCTTCGAACTGTTGTATTATTGTTGTCTTGTTTGGAGGAGCCATATTATCAATTTCATAAATAGATTGCAATGTTTTAATACTAACACTCAATATCTCGCACATAATCTCTTCCGTCGATGAACCCAATCCCTTGCAGAAATTGTAGAAGTCCTCAATATATGCCTAAGGATGGGTTTTTGTAAGGTTTAAGAATAGAAATCTTCGATACATTTAATGGCGCGACAGACCTTATAAAGGGTGTTCCTGATGATTTCAATGTTGAGTTCGTCCAGATCTTTATGTGATAAGCATTCCACAAAATATTGGGCTGCAATCAATACAAATGAACGTCCTGACCTGTTAGTTCAAATTTTGAACAAAACATACCGAGAGGCGTGTCAACCAAAATGGCGTCATAAAGCTCTTCCGTCGTGGAAGCAATCCCCAACGCTTCCATTTGCTCGAATTTTCCCAGTGGATGGCATTTGGGCAGCAACTCTTGTGTGGAACGACCGCGCAAAGTTCCGGAGATAAGCAGGATGATGTTGTCGATCATGTATCCATATCTAAAGCAAAGCTGACCCTCTAATTAAGCTGCATTTTAATTTCGCCCTTTTTATTTTCAAACAACGTGTTTCGCATAACGTGCACCAGCTTCTTTTAATGAACTAATGCTCTCATAGTAGCCATACTTACGTTATGTATTCTAAAAATTGGGAGAGCGGCTGAAGGGAATTGTTCCTCAAGTAGTTGAACTCAATGACAAGTTTTTCAGTCAGTTTCGAGTCAATGGCCAACACCGTGAGAGGTCCCTGTTCGTTGTTTAGGAAATCGCCATAATCGGTGCCTTGCAAGTGTTGCTTGAGGTCTAATATCATGAAAGAAGTTTTTTTTTTAAAGTCAAAAAATAAAAATTCAGTGCATATATATCTTTTCTGTTGCGTCTCATTGTGATTATAACCTCGGCCTTTCTAAGTAACTAGAACAACTTATTGCTATATTAAGTTATATTTATATAAATCCTGAAAGATGTGGAATGGGACGCCAATATGATTACCGACTCCATGCCACTGTTGACACTCCCCGTCTTTTTGTTTTTATTTATTTGTAATGTTTTTAAAATCACATCAATTTAATATCAAGAGATTTTGACATCTAGACTAATTTTGTTGGATTTGTAAACATTTGTCGAATGTTTCAAGAGTCGATCATTATGATAAACGCTCGATTGGTTTTTTTTTTACTGAAACTACTTGTAATTCAGAAACGTGAAGATAAACATTACCGTCTAGGTTTTCGCACTGTGTCAAATTGACATAATCCGACCTTTTGAGAATTCCCGCTTTGAAGCCGCGTACAATCCCTTCTAGGAAGCCGTTATCCAGGTTGAAAGTAAATGAATTCATGATGGAAAAGTTGAAAACATTCGCAAAAGATTTCAAAAGCTTCCGAGATTCGATCGAGTATTAAGCGCTGCTTAATACGGTCCCCCTGACTCGATCAAAACTTGATGTGTCCGGTTTGGGTTTGTTTTGAAGCTCATGACATTTAGTGTTGCACTCTTCGTTGAATAAATTTATTTTTGGTATCTAAATAAAAGCAAGATTCTAATATTTAAGGTCAACATTAAAATGCCGACTATTCTCAAAGGTAATCATGACAATTAGTCACCGTATACAATCGATTTGTAGTCGACACCGTAAATAATTATAATAGCCATCATCATCACCACAATCACTACAGGTCCCGAACATATTTTGAATGCCGGCAGTTTCAATAACTTTGTTGCAAAAACAACAAACAGATATGATTTCGAGAGGCCACTTAAAAATCATTGAAAACATCGCTCAGGGGACAGTGGCGCCTCTCTCAACGGGGGAACAATCGGGGTTAAAAGACATGAAATTGAAGTCCCTCCTAATGGAGATCAAGTTGAATAAGGAGCGTGGCTTTGGATTGAAATGAGCCAATAATTCGAAACATTTATGCTATCCGGCAAGAAAATGCATTCAGCTAATAGAGGCTCTGAAGAAGAGACACTTAAAATAAAATGAAGAGATCGTTGATTATCGACTCAATGAAATCTGGCTTGAACTGAAAAACAAGCGGGATTGGGAGCAGACTCGTCTCGAGTTGGATGAATTGAAATGATGATGACGACGACGAGGACAATGCGATTGCAGGATATTTAATGTCCTTCCGACAATTTTGTCTTTTCGCTTTCGGAGGCATTTCGTTACGGACTCTCGAACCTATTAATCGCGTATTATTGACATTCAGTTAAATATAAGTTTGTATATTAATAACTAAATAATATCTAAATAACTAATAAGCCACAAGTATGGTGGAGCGGGGTAAGGAAGAAATGTTACAGGAGATGAAGGTCATCAATGTTGGATCGAATGATGGTACGGAAGAGGAGTTTGACAAGAATTACAATAATCTGCTCAAACTCAAACAAGTTAGTTTGGTTAAAATTTTGAGCGTCGAATATCAAAATTAACGCATGTTAATGATAATAATGTATTATAACTTCTACTCGATGGTTTTTTTAATGCTATACGATCTAAAATATGCAACACGTTTCCGATTACAAGGCTTTTCCGAACAAATTTTAGGAAATGCTGGAAACGAAAGAAAAGAAACGAGCCTGGAAAATATTCAATTGCAGTCAATTAAAAGAAAAGAAGGACAGCGAGAGAAAATTGCTGGCGTTTGTTGTCTTCTTGTTCGTCGTCATAATTGGAGGCCTGATAGTCATTTACTGCTTCCATGAGGAGGAGTTGTATTACATGTTCAAGGGCAAGAACCTAGTAGTTAACGAAAAGACCCTCGATTTTGAACTTTACAATCATAAGAAAGAACTCGTGGCCAGTGGTACCTTTTGGAAATCTCGACCCAAGGACAGATTGCCTTACGATTGTAGTTCTGAGGAAAGTCAGTCGAGCGATCTCTGTTTACTTTGGAAAAAAACTACGAAGTTGAATGTCGTCCACAAAAGCGTCAGAAACGACAGCAATTGCTACGAAGTAACGTGGTCATCGTCTTCTGATGAAGGACAACATGATTGCTTCAATTTGGGTCATGCGCGCTGGTTTGGTGGAGGTCTTATCGAAGCTCGGGAATGGCCTCTCCAGAAGCATTCCGTCTCCAGGAAAAAGTTCTTGACAGGAAAGTTAGCGCACAACAGTCTCTTCGGTCCAGTGCTCGAAAGATATTGGCTTAATTCGAATGGAGTGGCCATCGTAGTGGCAGAAAATTCATCTCTAGAAATTAGCATCAAGCAGAAAGAATCACACTTTTCCAAGAACGCGAGCGACTCGCAGTTCTGTCTTTACGCCAACCCAGACAAGATGCGTAATAATTCCGATTTGATGTACACCGTTTGCGTAGCTCCAGATATTCTGGAAGTTCACAGAGTGGCATTACCTCTTGCTCTGGAGTCGGCCAACCTCAGCAATCACGACATACCTGAAGAAATGTTCCTCAACCCTTTATGGTCCACGTGGTCCAACTTCAAAACAGATTACAATGAAGAAAGTCTGCTGAAGTTCGCCAATGAAATTACGGATACGGGCTACGGTCACAGTGTGCTCTTACTCGACGACGGATGGGAGTATCACCATGGAGATGCTGTGTTTGATCGAAACAAATTTCCCAGTCCTACCACAATGATCGATTCGTTGCACCAGAAGGGATTCAGAGTTTCCCTCGTGGTGCATAGTCAGTTGAACACTGACAGTTTGTCCTTCCACGAGGCCATTTTAAACGATTATTTGGTTAGCGATGCCAGTGGTCGTGTGCCCGGCTTGACTAGGTGGTCCGCAGAAGCCTTCAAGAGCAGGTTTGATACAATTTATACGTTAAATAAAAAAAATATGTAAAATTTTGTTTTAGGTTCGGTAATAATGTTGCCCAACTCATAAACCTTGATTTCCTTTTCCTAGAAAAATCTCTTTAACAAAATTCTTATTACCATAATTGTCATTAGCAAATGCTACCAGTAACCTATTCAATGTTTCAACATTTACACGTAATATCAGGATTATAAAAATTAGTTAATATATTTACTATCATTGTGGTGATAATGGCACAACATAGATGTCAACCATAAAAACTAAGTAATAGTGACGTTGTGAATTGCAATCGAAACCATTGTTTCAGGAATAGCTCAGGAGTTGCAGGAGTCCTTGATATATCTGAGAGCGCTATTGAATGGCAAAAGCATCGTTTAAACAGCTTCAGAACGAACAACTCCATCGATTTCTTTCATTTCTCCGGTGGCGAAATGTCTTCCCTTCCATCCAATCCTTCCTTCGGACGCTCAATCTTCGATCCTAACGACTACACAAAGTTTTACGCCAGACTCGCTTCTTCGTTCAGTGGTTTTGTATCCGTTGAGTCAGCATATAAGGTTCAAAACAATCCAGTTGTCATTCGAGTCGTCAACAAGAAATCAACATGGTCTCAGTTAGATGGCCTCCAGTCAGTTATCCCAACCGCTATAAGTCTCGGACTGAGCGGTTATCGACTGTTTCTTCCCGATGTCGTCGGAGGCTCTCTCCATCCTGAATCGCCAACGAAAGAGCTTTACATAAGATGGCTGCAGCTGAACACGTTCATGCCTTTCATGCATTTGTCCATCCTTCCCGATCGTTACGGCAACGACACCGAAGTATTAGCAAAGAGTTTCATTAATCTTCGCAGGAAACTTGTTGTCCCTGAAATTTTGAAGGCCTATCGAACTTCACCCGCTACGGAGCCCATCATCAAACCTGTCTGGTGGCTTTCTCCAAACGACAAAGAAGCTTTGGATCGGAAGGATGAATTTCTCGTGGGTGACAAGATTTTGGTGGCACCAATTGTCGTACCAGGATTAGAACATCGAGACATTTACCTACCTGATGGGTTGTGGGAAGATAGGAATAACGATCAAGTTCATGTTGGACCCAAAATGCTGAAAAGCTATAAAATACCTCTGGACATGATTGCTTATTTTATTAGGAAGTAGAAAATATTTTGTTTAGCAGAAATTGTCAAAAGCATAAAATTACAAGCCATGTTTCATTAAAAGTTTGCGTCTGATCTGTTTTAGTTACGAATGTTGTCGGTAAAATTGCGAGGTCTGGTTAGAGAGAGCGGTGGGATTAAAAGATATTTGTCACTAGTTGAACCCATTTGAACTTGCTAGTTCGCCTGTTGTAAATGAATTAAAACGTTTTCTCTGTTTAGCACTTCTTAAACCATGATTAAGGAACTGCTTTATCATACATTTTAGCAAGAAATTTAGTTTTAATTTGGGATCAAAGGAAGGAAACAGTAACGATCTTAGGAGTTCAGGTCTCGTGAATCCACCGGTTGAGGCATTGTAAAATTTTGCTAGTCGTTTAATTTCTTTGAAAACGAACAATTTCGACAAATACTTGTCCTAAAGTTCGTCCTATCAATCGAAGACCGACGTCCGATCACTTATATGTGTTTCAATTTCATAACCTTAAGTCCTGTGGCCAGAGTATGAATCTCTGAACAGTTTTATGCCCGTGACAGCAGAAAACCTTATATTAACAGAATTGGAATACAAATGCTAATACAAAATTTTCGTTGATAGATTTTCATTTCGTTATTTTTATTTGAAAAATATGCGACGTTGGTTGGTCTCTAGAGCTTGTCTGCCTTTGTGTGTTCTTATCCGGTTTTAAACAGAGGCCAACAAACAAAAACTGAAACTGATTAAACTTTTCGGAAAATCAACTTTTATGAGTTAAATTGGCATGAAAAGGAAAAGAGATCTTTGAGAATAATAGAAAAGCTGAAAAGGCGTTCAATTAAAATTAAATTACGTTCAAATTCCAAACAAAGCGATTTTTATTGAAATCTAAGCTAAAAATAGCTCTTGCAAAAATACTTTTTTTTAAATTCCTTCAGACAAATTCTGATCAAAGTTATATACAGCTTGTTAGTAGCCTTGGTCTTAACAGATCTGTTAAAGTTGATCGTTTATATAAATATTTCTCATCCACAAAAAATTATGCATAAAAATCTCAACGTGCCATCGAAGTTTTCTAAAAAAAACAATAAGACATTGTTTCATCGCTGGATGCATTCGTTTTATTGAAGTTTCGTAAATGTATAAAAACAGCTTATTTTTAATTTATTTTGGAAGTAGTTAATATCCTCCCAGTATTAATAAATTAAAATAATGTTAAAGTTCATGGGGACTGTTTTCTTAGCTGATGTTTTGAGTGCAATTACGTGACTTGGCTCTTGAACTACAATAATTTGATCGGAAGATATTACTTGAAGTATGAACTCAAAAGAACTGGAGAACTCTTATCCTACCATCTTTAAGAAACAAAGTTGTCGAAACGTTTTACCCAACGAATTGGATGATTCAGTAATTGATAAAATTGACGCCAGAGAGATTTTCGATCATTTATCGAACATCTGTGATCCAGAACATCCCTTAAGTTTAGAAGAGTTACACGTAATAGAAGAAAGATTAATTACGGTAAGCGTAAAAATTATGCATAGCAGTAATTAGATCTTAATTTAAGTGGTGATAAGTTGCACAGAAATGTTCGTGGTGTCGATACTAATATTTTTGAGACCACTAGAAGCACTTCTAAAGTAGGTATATCAGTAATCTTTAGTATATTTTAAGAACTATAGCGTGAGTTTTGTTAACCTATGGTAGAATAAGTCTGGTGAAACATTTTTTGATTCAGTGGAGCATTTTAAGATGGTACCTTGGAATTTGAATGTTGAATCACAAAAGCAGTGATTTATTGTATGATCACATGAATTAGCAGATTATTAATCATTTATTAGAAACTCATACCAGTAGCATTTTAGGATGGTTTATGAACAAGATCTTTGTTTAAAATTATTACATTATCATAAGATATTTAAAATGAAATCAATTCATATTAAAGGTTGAAGATGATGCCAACCGAATCCACATCAACTACACACCAACAGTTCCCCACTGCAGCATGGCCACAGTCATTGGCTTGTGCCTAAGAGTCAAACTCATGAGATGCCTTCCTCCAAGATTTAAAGTAGCATTAATCTTATAAAAAATATACTTGGAAAATGTTGCATATTATAATTAAAATATAATTCTCATATTTATTATTACATATTGGTATTATTTTCTAAATAACGTTTTAGAACATTTTTACAGGTTAATGTGGAAATAACACCTGGTAGCCATGTCTCCGAGTTAGCAAGTATGAAAAAAATTATACAATTTTTCATTAAAATTGCATCTTTTATTGAGAGTGATTTATTTTTGCCAGTTAATAAACAGCTATCGGACAAGGAAAGGATTGCAGCTGCCCTAGAAAAACCGTCATTGCTTGCTGTAGTAAGCCATTGCCTAGCTGGATCAAAAAGTTGATTATAAATATTGTATTTGACATAATTTGTTCTTCAACTTTCTATTAATAAAAATTTGTCATTTGTTGTATTTGGGATTAATAATTAGCTGAATAACAGTTGGGGATAGGGCTCTCCTGCAAGTAAAATTTTGCAGTTTTGGCTAAATTAGTTATATATGATTGCTAAGTAATTATCATTGCAAACACATCTTTTCAATGTACTTGATGAAATAGTGGAATTGGTAAGGAAACCACATCTCCAACATATTTGTGAAGTAGATGTGCAAAAAATAGTGCTCGTCCTATCAATCATTAGTCTAGAATCCGAGGTGCCCCCTCAGTTTTCTCGTTCAAGTGATTCCCGTCACTAAAGTAACTTCTCGTTCTGAGGCCGTCGCCTATAACGTGTGGGACATGCTGCGCTCTGTAACGTCTAGTAAGATGTTCTAAGGAGTCGCACAACAAATCGGATGCTGCGATTATGGATGGATATATGAGATTATTAATCGTTTGGAAGCGAGTCTTAAGAAAATGAATTGAAGTCAGTTAACCAACTTTCGTCTATAGTTTTATCCATATTCTTAAATCAAAAGGAAATGTGAGTTGTTAACAATGTGATTCAAGGCGATTAAACTAGTGGGATGATTTTCGAGGTCACTGCATTAAATTTCTGAATTATATTTAAATATAATTTCATAATTATATTTAAAATAAATATTTTTTATAAATAACTCACAGCAACTTTCTTGGATTTTTAAATATGCAAAATCTTATAGGTTTAGCAACATTTGATCGTTATTTAAAAAGGAAATCTAGCATCTGTAATCCTAAAATCGATTTTCATTCGTTACATACATCGCGCAGATTTGTCATTGTAATTTGAAAAATATTCAATAAGAAAAACACTACTAGAAAAATTATCCTTATTAAAGCAATAATTGTTCTGAATCTACTGGTGATTTTGATAATTTTTTAAAACTCTTTGTAGGTGGCGGTACATTTGCACATCCGGGCTTTTTTGAAGGCGACTTAGTCTGGACAAACATTGGTTTACTTTGGATTACTGTGTCGTTTGTTTTAGTGTTGGGCTGATAACGTTTTTGGAATTTTGACTGTCACATAGAAAAACTATCATTCTAGTTTGATTTACATCTAAGAATGCAGAATGCGCGTCGTTCGGTCGTAAATTCGACAACTAATAAACATAGTGGAGTCGCGGACCGCGAAATGGGGCTGGGGGTATCAACATCGTCGGTCTCTACTGGCGATAAAGGAGTTGCATTAAGCCAGTCATCAGGATCCAGCATCGATTCCGATCAGTCAAGCAGATTGTGGACCCGTGAAAATGATTGCATGACAGAAAGTGACGACGACAACAGTGACGATGAAACAGAACGATCAGACACAAAGGTTAGTCGTTGTTTGGAGGATTGTTATTACAGGCCGAAATAATATTTTGTTAAATGGATACATATTTGTAGCGAGTGGCCTTTCTGATTTGATTTATTTCGCACAGACCGGTTTTTGTATTTTTGTCAGTGGGTATTGTGTGCCACATTTGATTATTTAATGTAAACTTGGTTGATACATGTTCTTGAAATTATGAACCATGATTTGCTTGCTTTATTTCTGAAGTATTTTTCAACCTTTATGAAAATTGATGTTGTTTGAATTAACATTTTATGGAATCAGTCTTGTACTTTGTGATTCCCATTTTTGTGAATTAATGAATTCAATTTTTAAGGTCTCCAAATATTGTTAGGTTTGCATATTTAATAACTAGCTGCTTGCATTCAATGGTTTTAGGAGAAGTTTGTTATAGCAGTATTTTAAACAACGTTTATAGTTTCACGAACACGTTCTGATGTAATTACTTATTTTTCAATGTGGGAAGGAGGTTAACATTAATGCAAATAGATTTTTACACTTACAAATTTATTAAATATAATTTTCTGTTGCATCTATCATGAAAATGTGTTCGCATTTGCATGGGTGTTCTCCAAATACTATCAAAGCATTATTTTCCATTTTTTAGTATTAGACTTCTTCTTGACTATTTCATTTACACAAGAATAGAGTTTGCTTTTAAGACGATTTGAAGTTTCCAACTTTAACATTGTTTTTATGGGATTCCTAGACATTTCACATCTTGATACTTTGTTATTTGATCATTTAAACTAATCTACTAATAAACAAAACATTAAATACACATAGTCATAATAATTTATTTCCTTTGGTTAATCGAAATTACTAAATAATATTTTTCTTGACTAAGTGATGAGATATGACTGGCTATAATGATTTTTTTTTAGAATTTCAACTGTGACCATCCATCATTGGAGAAAAGCAGCCCATACAAATTTAGAGGACCAGGTACTTCAGGTTTAGATTCGATAAATTTGACGATAGTCGATGGATATATAAGACCATTGTGCAGCTGAATTATTTTGATGCTGTGGACTGTATTTGTGCATGATTAGAAATGTTTGACCAATTGGAAACTTCAGGTTTCTTAAATCTTTCCCATGATTGTCTCAAAGATCTCCAGGACCGAAAATTATCTCAAGTGGTCGACACCCTTCAGGAATTTCTCTGTAACACACATAAAAAACTTGAAAGCTTGCCTCACAATGGGTTTGAGTTATTTTATGCACATCCTTTTTGATTCTGTAATTTAAATCTTTCTTTTGTTTCTGCAGGTGTCCTGAAAGCCAAGAAGAAAAATCCAGACAGATCAGGACAATGTTAGATTTCATACTTGATTATTTCTGTCCTGAATCATTTGTTTCAGCCATGCAACTGTTTGATTAATAAGATGTGAGTAATGGTATTGTTCAATTACAGAGTTCTACTCAAGAATTTCTTAAAGAAGGCTTGCGACGAGAAAGATTTTGAAGCCATCGAACTCGTTTGGCGGCATCTGATGGACGATTACACGCGACACGAAACATCTGAGAATCTTCTTTACGCGGCAGCGGAACGTGGATTGGTTGGCCTTTGCGAGGTAGGATGACCTCACAGTTGATATTTTCCCCCATTGAAGATTTCTAGAATTCTTTTCCATTCCTTTTGAAGTGCTTAATCGAAATGGGAATTAGTGCAAATGGAAGACATTTGAACAACTACACACCTCTCATGGGAGCCAGTCGCTCTGGTCATCTAGATGTCGTTCAGCTTCTTTGTTCTAATCAGGGCGACGCATCCCTTAAAGGAAGAGATGGTTTGTCTAAAGGGTTATCATTAAGCCTGACTAATATATAAACAATGAGAAATAACATTTCAAGGTGATACAGCACTTCACATTGCCTCGAGGCTGGGTCACGAGAAGATTGTTCGATTCCTTGCTCAACAGGGAGCTAATATGGAAGTCGTCAACAAAGCTGGATTTACTCCCCTGATGGAGGCAGTTTGTGCTGGTCATTTAGACGTGGTCTCCGTTCTGGTCAGGCACGGTGCCGTCATAGCACGCCAATCGGAAGGTTTCAAGGAAACTCCTTTGGCATTGGCTGCCTTCAAAGGTTGGACGCTGTCAATTCATTTATTTATATTAATATACTGCATTCATTATTTCCATTATGAAACAGGCCATTCTGAATTGGTCAAGTTTTTTGTTGAGCACGGAACTGTCAGGAGCCATGCAAGCGAGCTTCACAATGCTTTATCAAAGGCAGCTCTCTCTGGTCACGTCCACGTGGGGTCATATTTGATTGATGTCGGAGCCCAGGTCCATTTTATTCCCTTTTTGCCTTAGTTTGTCTGGTGGCTATGGATTAATATTTGTACAATAACTTTTATTTTGCATTTGGGGCATGGTCAAAAGAAAGTTGTGTTCATAAAATTAATTTCCTATTATGTATATTGCTATTGTTGTACGTGTGCAGGTAGAGAAACAGAAGAATTGTCCAGATTCGCCGTTAATTTTGGCAGCTCAAGAGGGTCACGTCAAGTTTGCAGAGCTACTGTTGAACCACGATGCCAGTACCGAGGAAACCAACGACGAGGGTTTAACTCCCTTAATCGTGGCAGCTTCAAGAAACCACATTAAGATGGTTGACTTCCTCCTTTCCATGAGTAAGGAAACATTATTATACAATCACAACAATTTTTTACATTTTATGACCTGCTTATTAAAGATTGATTTAATTTTGTATCCTTGATCAGGAGCCGACATTAATGCCGTGACAAAATCTGGCGAGGATGCCCTCATGCAGGCATCTAGAAAAGGTCACACTCAACTCGTCGAATTACTCATCAATCGGGGTGCCGTGATAGTAAGCTTCCTTACGATTGTCATTTTCGTTGGGTTATTGCTTTTCGAAGATTTCAGTGGCGATCAATTATCGGTTGCAATCAGTTAATCGCTTTCTGTTTATCAGGATAGGGAGACGGACTCCGGCAGAACCGCTCTGATGTTTGCCTCAAAGTTCTGCCACCTTTCCACGGCACAGCTTCTCGTCAGCAGAGGTAATGTTAAATAACATTATGAATTAAACGAATTTGAGAAATTTCGAGTGTCAATGTTTTTTGCTCTTTTTTGACTTAGGAGCAGATGTAAATAAAACGTCGAGAAACAATGACGAAACCGTTTTGTCGGCCGCTTGCTGCAGCGGCAACCTTCAGATTGTTCAACTCCTACTCAAAAACGGTGCTAACCCTCATTTTAGGCTCCAGGTGAAACACGTGCTCTTAACTAATGTAAATGGTAATAAATAAATTATGCTAATATTTGAAACTCTCTCAGGATGGATCGACCATGCTTATCGAGGCCGTTCGAGGCGGTCACGCAGATATCGTCAGCATGTTGTTCCACCAATCGAGCGACTCTTCGTCTTGCTCGTCGCAGGAAGAGAACGACGAAGACGAACCAGAGTGGTCTTCTGATGTTCAGGTAACTCCATTACTACTCGATGTGGATTTAAAACGATCTTGTTATGAAGATGAGCATGACTAAACTTTTTGATCATTGTTATCGTGAGATTCTTATGCTAATTGCATTGTATTGTCGACCAGCAGAGTAGATCTCCCTCCGTGCCTCAGTTGAACGTATCGCCAACTCATTCCATTGTTTCGAACGATCTTGCCATTGCTTCTACCGGTAAATTTTGTTCTGACTGCCTTGAGTGTGTACTGAAGGTTTTGCTAAATCAAAACATTTGCACGATAGAGGATGAGCGAGTCTGTACCACCAAAGTCGATAGTTGTTCAGAGGATTCTGATGGTTGTGAGGATGATTCCTGCAGGAAAATGATGTCACCATTCTTCAAGAAATCTCTTCAAACTCAGCCATCTCATTGCCAGCAGCCTAAGTTTAAGATTGACCAAGTAATATATTTAAATTAAATATAAAGTTTTTACAAGTCATTACTTAAAATTGGATATCAAATTGTCCAGCTCAAAAAGCAGTGCCTACGACAAAACATCCACCAACGTCACCGGCGGTCTTCTCTCAGTTCTGAATCTGCTTCTAACAATTGGAAACATATTGTGGCAGCCTCACAAGGTTTGTTGTAATTTGGACAATTAAATTTTTGTTAACATATTTAATATGTACTCCGAGTACATGTGGAAATGTTATTCAAAATAGCTTCTCTTAAAGCCGAAAAGAGACTTCGGTCGGGTCTGGGCTCGTCGCCTAAGTCTCTCCTGGTTGAACAGAAACTTTACAAGAGTGCGTCTGCCTGCGAAGCTTGCGGTTGCTGTCCTGCAACATCTGTAGAAGAATTGGATAAGAAGTCATTGCAGATCCTACATAAAAATCTTTTGGAGAGAGGGGTGGAGCATGCAGATGCCAATGCTGTAAGTATGGGATTGTTTGGGTTTTAATCAGCTTATAATCATTTGTTTTTTTAATTGACACAGGTGTTTGAACATATAGAAAAATTCAGCTGTACATCCTCCTTCATATCTCAAGGTTAGATCGAATGAGTTTAGGTAATTTACCATTTAAGTTTAATGCATTCTCAAAATTAATTCTACAGAAAAAATCACATCAAGCTACCAAATTGGGGATAAAGGTGGAATCCAATGTCAAACTCTCAGTTCTACCACCTCTCACCAACATCTCCTGGATTCACAATCTTCACTGCAAGACCTCTCCCAAGAGTTCTCTTCTCAATCTTCTATTCTATGTCAACCATCCTTCAATATTGATGCTCAGATGGAAGGAAGTCAGGAGACTGCCCTTATCATAGCTTGCTCCAAAGGATACCTGAATGTTGTAAAAATGCTTTTGGACAAAAATGCTAATTTTGAACAGAAGGATAAGAAGGGTTTCAATTCCTTGCTCCATGCGGCGAGTTCGGGTCACGACGTCGTCGTCGATCTCTTGCTAGAGAAGGGGGCGAAGATCGAGACAGAGGTGGACAGGACCAAAGATACGGCCTTATCTTTGGCATGTGCCAATGGTCACATCAAAGTTATCGACATGCTTTTGAATCATGGTGCAAACAAGGAACACAGAAATGTTTCTGATTATTCTCCTCTTAGCCAAGCTGCTTCCACTGGTAACATCGAGGCCATGGAGCTCTTGCTTCACCACGGAGCGGAAATAAATTCTCGAACGAACAGCAAGCTCGGCATATCGCCTCTCATGTTGGCTGCGATGAACGGACATGTACAAGCCGTCAAACTTCTGTTGGAGAGAGGGAGTGATGTCAATGCCACCATTGAAACAAACAGAAATTCTGCCCTTACTCTTGCTTCTTTCCAAGGTCATCATGAGATTGTGTCCCTGCTGCTAGATTACAAGGCAAATATCGAACACCGCACAAAAAGCGGATCTACAGCCATGATGGAAGCTGCTCAAGGGGGGCATACGGAAGTAGCAAAGGTTTTGCTAGACAGAGGAGCAGATGTTGGAAACTTCAGAGATACTGCTCTTGGAATAGCTGCAGAGAAAGGACATTATAAGTTTGTTGAACTTCTGTTGGCACGCCATGCCCCGATCGACCTTAAGAACAAGAAGGGAACAACGCCGCTATGGATGGCCTGCTACGCTGGACATATCGATGTAGTGAGGGCGCTCGTTCTCAGTGGAGCCGATGCCGATGCTACCGATGGCAGAAAAGTATCATGTCTTGTTGCTGCTCTCAGAAAAGGCCACGTGGATGTTGTCAGATTTTTGGTCAATCACGTTGGTCAGTTGCCACCAGATCCAGAGTGCCAGAAATTTCAAAGTAATGTAGAAGAGTCTGAAGATCCCGATTGCGCTTCCCGATATCTCGAATGCCTCGAGATAATTAAGAAAACCAAAGAGGCTCAGGAGATGAAAGCCTATAAGAATGCTGCCATACTTTTAGATGAACTGCAACAGGAAAAGAAATTGGAAGCCAAGAAAAGAGCAGCTCGTGAAAAGAAACGTGAGAAAAGGAAGCAGAAGAAAAAAGAAAAGGTTGCATTGAGTTCAAAAACATCAGAACACGAACAAAAGAATCCCCTGTCATCCCGTCAGGATTCAAAACACGGGTCTGGTTCCGCCGCGAGCGACGAAGAGTCATCTCAAAAGAGTGCCTCTGATGAAGAAGTGGTGGAGAAGGAAAATAATCCGGGGAAAATGATCGAACAGTTGAGCGGCATGAAAAAGAAAGTCGGCCAGAGAGACGTCCAAGAATCAATCGAACAAGTAACCCCTCTGAAAGATCTCGGTTCTTTAGTCAGTACCTCCTCCTCGTTGTGCGGCATGCCCCTTCAGGAGTCCAAGACTCAAGTGAACAACAAATGTCAGGAATTAATTAAAACTGAAACTTCATATCTGAAGTCAAAACTATCCAGTATTGGTGATCTGGATGATTTTGGTCTTCTCCCTCAAGCGAATGTGGTAGTGGCGCCCGTCTTGGTGTCGACCCCGAGCTCTCAAAAAATGAAGACGGACCATAAAGTTGCATCGAAAGTAACGAACGAGAGTTTGAGGGATTCCACTCAGCCAAAGGTGGCCTCCTCGAATGCAACGAGGTCGACCTCTCAAACGTCTTCTTCCACTTCCATTGCCAAGGCGGTAAGCATCGTAACGACCACCATAGGTTCTTTTAAACCCGCCGTCGTCACGGCAAATAGTACCAACAGTAATCTGAAGACGTTTGCCAAAAAGAAGGTTGCAACTATCAATCAAAATAGCTCCTTGAAAAAGGATGACAACCAAACATTTTTCATTAGCTCAAAAGATTCTTTTAAGAAAATGAAAAAAATAGATGTCCCGGCCAGGGCCGTCAGTCGCGTCATCGGAAGAGCGGGCTGCAACATAAATGCCATCAGGGAATTCTCGGGAGCCAAGATAGATTTGGACAAGGTCAAGTATTCCGACGATGCCGTCGTTACCATCAGGGGTGCAAACGACGGTGTCAATAAGGCGGCCGAACTGATTCAAGCACTCATCCGAGAATCTGACAAAGACATCGAGCAGCTCATCACTGCTTTTAAACAGCAAACCAGTGGTACCGTTTCATCGTTCTCCAATGATGTGCCAGTTACAAGTAATGCATGGAAGACTGGAACTACATCTCTAGCCATGAAGAATACCTTGGCCATTCCTAGTTCATTTTCAGGTATACAAGCCACTCCATCCATAATTCCTACTAGTAACGTCTGGGAAAATAGAAAAATACAGACTGCCTTAGCAGATCAGAACAAGGCAGTCCCTAATGCTTGGCTAAAGCCTCAAGTGTTAAACAAAGAGCCTGTTAAGACCAACGTTCCTTCCACGTCTAACGTTTGGGACAACAGCATGGCCGACGGAGTCGGTAAAGCCACGACGGAGTCGATCTCTGACGAGATTGTTGATGAAAAACCAGAACCAATTACAACATTCCCCATAGGAGCATGGAAATCTGTTTCTAAAACCAGCAGGGAAAGGTCACCTAATTCGATCGTTGTCGTATCCGAGAATTGCGAAGCCAATCCGATAGCGAACCAGGCCGTGATCGCCCAGGAAGAGCCGGAGTGGACGCAACAAAGCGTCGCCTCCTCGATCTCTACGACGGCGGTTGCCACATCAAACACGTATTTTAGTTTCAGAAGCACCGTGGAACAGCCCTCGACTCCTACCTATTCTACCATAACAGGTTCTAGAAGCATGACGGGTGAATATTCTCCGTTCGGAGCGGGTCTCTTTGGTTCGTCCGTGTATGGCAATCAACCTACCGGTCAGATATCCAATCCGGTCGGCTCTTCGAGTGACATATCGGCCGACAAATCCAAGGCTCCTGGATATCGGCCGCCTTCCTTCCAGGCTCGATCTCAGACTCCTCCGTCCTTAGCTACGTTTCAGCCTCGACCCTTGGCCATTCCAGAAACTCTGCAGGCCTTCAACATAGATCTAAACGATCATTTTGAACCTCAGAAATATATCGAATCTGATTCTGTAGGGCACAACAATCTCATGATGCTGCTGCAATCTCCAAAAGACAAAAGTAAAATTCACGATCCTGAAATTCAAGAACAGAACGCGTCGTCCTCTCAAGCCCTTGCCTTACCCATGAAGATAATCAGCAATCTCAATCCGAACGCACCGAACTTTCATTCCAGGCCCATGTCCATGTCTCCTCAGAATATTTTAAGGTCGCATTTGTCCTCGTCCGTGTACAAATCCAGTCTCAACTTCGTCGTCGGTCAGAACGCAGAGTCGCACGACGTACCGAAACTTCTGCAGTCCTTCCAAGGAGGTTCGATTGCAGAAGCCAATTCACCGTACAAGCCCTTCGGAGGTGACCTCAGCATGGGCTTTTCTTCGCAGCTCGCAAATCAAGCCTCTTTCTACGATTTTTCGTCTCAGCGATATCCCATGGCTGAAGACAGCACCGGCTTAAGTAGGCGTTGCTAATTTTTCCAGCTTGTCTTGTCATCATTGAATTTCTTAATTTGTCTAGAATAATTCAGGTTTAATAGACATTTATTTATATTATCGAAGATGGGATTAGCGATGCTCACGGTTGCGACGGAAGGCTGAGAGACATCGAACCGTCCCTCCTTCCCTATACGTCCATGTTGAGACCTGCCGAACCCCGCAAACAACCTCGCCTCCAGCCCATTGGCACCGAAAGAAACAACAAGAAACAGCAGACCATGAACTCGTCCGCCTCGTCCATTCCGATTTCTACGCCCTCCTCCCAAAGTCTGACCTCGAACCCCAACATGATGATTAACCTCCAGCAGGGAATCGGAAACATGGCTGCCTGGCAGTTGTCTCACAGTATGCCTGCCGTGCTTGTAACTGCTCTGCCCGTGTCGATTTGCTTTTAATTTTTAATTTTTGTCCACAGACCCCGGCATGTTTAGAAGTCCGTCGACCGTACCTACCCAAGACTCTTCCAATGTTATGGAGCAGAACAGCGCTTTTCCTGCCAACGCTTCCTCGTACAATGTGGATGCAGGTTTCCGTGGCCACTCGATGTCGCATCAAGTGCCGTCCCTTTTCGATTCCTCTAACAACGTGATGGTACTTAACGTCCCTTTCTTGACTTATCCCTAACTTATTAATGTGTTCTTAAAATCCTAATCGTTCCTTCGTTTTTCTTTTCCTCAGCCGCTAGGGAACTTCACGATGCCGAACGGATCCGGAGCCGCTTCGAACTCCTACCCCGAAAGACCGACGCCTCAGCACTTCCGACCGCCCGACTCCGACCCGATGTATTTCCACCAGTCCTCCTCGTTCGCCAGGGTCCCTCGAGACCTCGACAACTGGCAGCTGAACCAGGTTCCAGCCGTCGACGTCAACGATTCTCAGGTTTGCATGCGATTCTTTATTTCGTTCATTCATTGGCATCGTGCCAGATTTCTTGACTATGTGCGTTTTTAATTTCAGCTGTGGGGAATGTGGCCGATGCCGGAGCGCAACTGACCGTCCGCGCGAGAAGGGGTCTCCTGCCGTTCCACTTTCGAATGCTTTCGGGATTGACCCGCTCATCTGTCGTCTGTGCTTCTGCTAGATATCATTCGTAATATCAGCAGCATTTGTTACTACACTTCTTCTCTCTCCCCCATTGATGATGATGATGATGATGATTTGTTTAACAGAATTTCTTATCAAGAGCTCTTTTACGACCTTTCCACTCATCAAATCGTCCAAGTGTTTTTGTCTCGTTGTCGTCGTCGTCGTCGTTGTTGTCGTTGGTTACCATTAACGACACTTTTAACTCGAAAGCAAGCTTTTACGAAACGTCCAATTTATATAGGCGAGGAGTACGGAAGTCATTTTGGAACTATTACCATCACCACCGATACGTCGGTTCTCCGGCATCGACGACACGTCTGCTCGACATGTTGGTTTTAGCGGGTTAGTCTCTCTAGCTTGATAGCGCCCGATGATGCACCACGGCGTTTCGATTATCGTTCATTTCGTTTCGACACTTCCGGTGACGACATTCAGGGATGGCGATGCGCGTTCCTGCTTCCCAATGCAGCTCAGTCCTAAGCGCCATCTTGTCTCGTGTGGCGTCCTGCTGGAAGATTGCCGATCGTTTGTTGCTTGGTTTCGAACGCGTCGGCGCGTGGCACGATTCCATTCTTCGTCGTCTTTGTTTACTTTCTTTTCTTTAATTTTATTTTTATTTTTTTTTTCTTAACTTATAAAAGTTGTGTTTAATCAAGTCGAATGAAAAGTTGCGAGGTGAACTGCAAATGTCGGCAAGAAAAAATTCGGTTGATTCTTTCGTGCTGGAAGGCATCAGGTGTCGTCTGACCTGTTTACGTTGTATATGAATAATTACGTGCGTAAAGTTTTCAATCTGCTCTGGACTTGATTGAAGTCAATCGATTGATTCTATTGCTTTGAAGGAATAGGGTAGGTTGAAATGTGTGACAGAGATTGGGAGACTGCTGGGATAATTAGGGAATGGATAGTGGTGCTGGTGCTTCTAAGCACTGGTTTAGGGGGTTTTATATCTAAAGGTTAGAGAAAAGAAGTAATGAGGTTTGAAACGTCTGCCCATCCCGAGTCATGGGTCGCGCCGCTGACCTTCCCGATCCTTCTCGTCCATCTCTATGCCTATATCTAGCAATGGATATCCGGACGATGTGGCTGCAGAATTTTATTACAGACTTGGCTTTAATTTAAACAGATTAAAAGTATAAATGCTCCTAAATGAATTCAAAACTGATAAAATTATATATGGTTTGTAGGTACCGCTGTTGCATTCCGAGGTGGAAAAGAAGCGCTGTTTACGACATGTGAAATAATAAACATCATTTCGGTTTAAGGAATTATAAACCCATTTATTTTATCAATTAGATGCTATTTCACCATTATTTTAAAGATAAGCAACCTTGAAACACTTTATGAATGGTGGACGTGGGAATTAATATTACTACTATTTTTGGTAGGCTCTTGATTATATATATTTTGTTTTTATTTCATTTTACTTAAATTATTATTACATATTTACTAATTGTTTGTTTTCTTCGGATGCTTAAAACATTACGATTCAAAACATTCATAATTGCGATTTCAGTAATGCAACTCGAGGCCATCGTCGTCGTCATCATCGTCAACTGTACAATCATCAATCATCATGACGAGTGCACCAATAAATAACATTTTCCTAAAATATCCTGGCAGCCGCATTCGGGTCAAAGGTTACGGCACCCGACCTAATTTGCGACCTTCTAGTGGACAAGCACGCTAATGTGGGCATTTATTTGGCATATTTCCGCTGAGCTATTTTTATCACTGGAATTTTACCCTTTATTAATATATATAAGATAACGATAAATATAAAATAAATATATAAAAAATATAATAAACATAAATAGTTTAAAATAATAATTTTGTTGTTGGTTGTGTTGCCCTTTCAAATTATGTTGCAAAAAGTGATTCTCAATTCCAAAGAATTAAAGCAAAACAGATCTCGAATGAAACTTTAAAGCATTTTAAAACAACCTCTTGAAAACAAGTATTTAATACATTAGTTTTGTTGTTTTGTTTTTTATTATTTAAGCCACATTTATATTATTTATATCAAATATATTTAGGTCGTTCACAACATAACATACATGTATGTCGTAGTTGCATTGTTTTCATGACATTGTATGTCTGATTCGTTTTTTATTCCGTGATAATAAAACAATAATAGCTTAAATAACGAATTAATAAAGAAAATATTTAATAAAACTATTTTTAATCTCAAACAATCATCCTCTTCTTTCTAACAATGTGACGGCTAATAAATATTCAAATAATTACTAGGTTATATTTATAATCTGTAAATTGGTATTCCTAGTTTTTGGATTCCAATATATGAAAAATATGAAAAATGTTGTTAAAACAGATAACTAATTAGTTAGCTGTATTTTATACATTTTTAAACACTTTATACAATTTTGAACACTCAAACATTCAAACATTCAATTAACAGGCTTCAAAGAATTATTTTTCCGGCCAAAAAAAAACATGAAATCGTTAAAAACATCAAATACGTTTGCAATCTTTAATGGATGAACGGAAGGTTGAACGGAAGTTTCAATGAGTGGATGGATGGATGGATGCTTAATGGATGAATGAACGGATGGATAGTATCCATTGGATACAAATAAAGTGTTGTGTGACACTTGAAGAGTCCAGCATTCTCTTCTTTAAGCACCGAATGTTTCAATTTTCGACAAGTTGCTTCCGATAATTTCAATTATTCGTTCGAGCAAACAACTCGTTCTTTAGATTCTCAGCGATGTTTTCAAGAGATAATAACTTACTGATAATAAATCCTTTGAAATAAAACCAAGAAAAATAACAATCATATTACAGTTAACATTATAATTCAAACATTTAATGCATTATGCATTATACGTTACGTAACGTTACAAATTATTAACCAACCGTAACACGATGTCAAACAACGTCATCATCATCATAATCATCAAAAGGTAAACGTTGCTTAATTGATTCTTAAGGGCTTCGTGGGTTCACCAAAGGTCAGAGGGCTGAAACGAAGACTTCCTTATCGACAAAATCGAGTCAATTTGTTGTCCCTGATAAGTCAGAATCATCTTATCTCACTGATAAGCAGTGTTTCCAATCGCCATTTCTTTCAATCCTTTGAAGTTACGAATGAAACTGACCATCAGAACGCTTGTCACTGTCAGCTTCTCGACGGTGTTCATTTGAATTTCTCAGCACAGGGTCCCATTCTTGGTGATAAAGCAGGTCTTATTACCGCTTCAATCGCTATTGTTATTATTGGTGAATTAATAATTAGTTAGTTGATAAAGTTAATTACAATAGTAATAGTATTGTGCAGTAATAATGTTATTATTATTATTGTTTTTTATTCTTTTTAACAATATAAAGATTAATCAATATTCAACTAATTATAAGCACATAATAATAATATACAATTATTACTATAAAAACAATTATAATTAATTTATTTTAGCATGATTATTATTACTATTATTATTATCGCCTCTATTCGTGATTCTGATGAATGAACTCAAAGAGCTCAAATCAGACGAAAAGGTCGCGGAGAAAAAGGCTTTGAACTCTGAACCTGTTCTTGACCTTCTCACCTCAGGCAGGTCGAGGCTAACGACACGAACCACGTGCTCGTAACCCTTGACCTGAGATGTCGAAAAGTTTTCTCGGGCGTTGAAGGAATGTCCCCCATGAAGTGCTTGAGTTCATTCCACGAAGTAGGCAGTAATAGTAATAGTATTAGTAGTCGGTGATGATGATGAGGACTGCGATGATGAGGTCATTAATGATGATTATGATGATGCTGAGTGCATGGAATGCTGGACGTATGAATAGAATGACACGTGATGATGATGATGGTGTTGAGGGAAAGGGTGATGATGACGATTACGACGGCGACGCCCATGATGATGATGATGATGATCATCATAATGCTGGACAGTAGTACTGATTGTAATGAAGAAATTAATTTCGGTTTTATCAAATCAAATATTTGCCTCCCCATTACGATGACTGGACACAAATATTGGTTCGCAATGTCATAACAACAATACAAAGACCTACATCCAATTAGTGAATCTGACTGACATCCATGTTTTATTTGAGTAGCCAATTTATAATTAACTTAATTATTGTTATTATTATTACACATGTTAGTTATGATTTCAACGAGTAAAAGATCATCGATAATTATGATCAATATGTTTCCAACCTATTGCTCCCGAGCATTGTACGTTACAACGAATCGATAGCATATACAAAATCAATTGATTTCCTTTCATACGAAACAAATGCAAACATACAAACAAATGCAAACATACTTGTGACACGCGTAAGGATTACATGTAAAACTGAATGAACGAATTGTAAATGGAACGAAAGACGACAAAGCATCATCGACATGTCCAATGGACATTGTACATCCAATCGCATTCAATACCACAGGATGTGACGCCTTCAATGGTTTTGGGGACAATTCTTGTTTGAAGTTTGCAATCGCGATAAAGACGTTCGTAATGCATTGAAATACTTTTCAAGGAAATGGAAGCAGAACCAACAACAACAACACTAACAAGTACATCAGGATACGGAAGGTCTCAAGGGGATATCCCCCGATTGGAATGTTATCACTTGATGGAGGCTGTTGATGACGACGACGATGATGGCGATGGTCTTTGTGAGATCGGTAATGATCATCATCGAGAGACAACAGTTACCTCGGGTTCGTGATAAGTTTGATCATTTGAAACTTTGATGTCATTTCTGGTGTCTACTTGGACGATAACCTAATGATAGGATTCTTTTAATACGAGAACACGAATAATCATTACTCAGTAATGTTTGGTATTATTCATGGTATTGTTATGCAATTATTAAACCTCCAATCACTGATTAAAAGCGCCATTACGGGATCGTAGGTGCAAGTGACAAACCCGGTGGAGTTCTTAAAAGGGGCGATTAAGGTGATGAAATGAAGCAGAATTCTGAAAGGGCAAACAATGCTAGAATAATGGAGTGTTACAAGGAGATATTCGTGCTGTCACAGCGGATGATGCTCGCGTGTCACGTTGCGTAACGACATCTCTTAACGCCAACTCACAACTTGTCCCTTCTTCCTAGTACTTTCACTATATCCTGAATTCATCATTTTGAACAGATCATTTGTGACAGGATGATCACAACAGCACAACATCACTCAGATGGAGCCTGGATTCAGTCAAAAGAAGCTCGAAATCTACAAACATTCCAAAGTTCAGGACATTCGCTTCTTTTGAATTTTTCTAAATTCGGCGACATTTCGACATTCGTTCAAACGTGACGTTGAAAAACTTTTCTCCAGGAAAATGCAAATTAATGGAACGATGGGGGTCCGAGGAGACATTTTGAATGCACGCGACCATCATCGTCATCATCATCACTCTCGCTTTAATAACAATCATCATCACCATCAAGCTTTCGAGGTGATCCGATGAATGGCCGTTTGTCTAAACTTTGATTTCGAACGGCTTTGATTCGGCGATCACCTGCCTGCTTGATTTTTAATAACAACGATAAAAGGAAATGACCAATTATTTTCCAATACTCGGGGAAAGTCAAACAATGGCGCAGTGGGTAGGTGGACCGTCCTAGGTCAGATAATACTGTTAAAGGCGCTCTCCCTATTGGGAGCCGACGAGAACAGACGTACGACTTGTGGCGTTTCCAATAGCAATTATTAATTTTCGCTTCCGTGATTCCATTAGCCTCCTTTGAAGTTCAACTTGAAACGGAAACCCGCCAAGTCCCTCCTAGTGGTTGGTCAGAGAATTCGGACGAGAAATCTTAACAACCAATTATCATTCGTACAAACCGCTCGCATCGACCGACCGCACTTATCGACTGCCCGCGATAAGAAACGCTCGTCGATGATAAGCTTCCGCGGTCGCCTAATTGATAGTAAATAATGATAATAAATGAAAATAAAACATCAATTAGAAGAAATACGAAACGAGAATTTATGATAAAAATAATATGACATCAATTGTTGTTCTTGGGTGATTCACCTGAAAGGTACAAAAAGGTTAATGAGAGCCTGACTGATGGAGGTAATAATACATAATTAATAGCATCAACCATCAATAACCACAATATCATTAATAGCTCGAACAGCACCGACGAACAATATAATAATAATAATAATAACACAGATAATAAAAATCATTATTAATAATAAATGACAGAAACAAGACCAATAATAAACGAGAAGGATGAATTTCTGTTGACGGCAACTTCCTCGAATTATTGCTTCGTACGCAAACAGACAAATGACACCAAACGACATCCTCAAAACCACCCTCACTCCCCCAAGTCTACCCAAACTCCCCAAATAACCACCTGCGTCAAACGGGGTTCCATTTCATATCCGTCAAAAGAACGTATTTGCGGCCGTCAAACAAGTTTGTTTGAACTTTCATTCGAAGGGACACCTTCTCTCGAAAGATGGCTCGACTAATTGAGAGTTCAACGCGTGTTCGACACAGTTCAAAGGTCGAGGCGAGGGTCAATTTCATGTAAGGGTTGCGCAAGAGTTGACCTACAAGACCAAAGGTACTGTAATAAATTATTAATCGTAACTGAATATGACAGCCATACGTTAATTGTTTACTTATTACTCTGAGTTATTACATCGAGACTACTTTGAAAAGGCGCGAATATTGATGAGGTGGCGCAATTATTTGAAGAGAAATAGGTGGTCATGTTGCAAAAAGTCTGACACCTGCTGTTCCATTGTAGGCTCGCATAGTTGGGCCAGACACGCGCTGGTATGTAGAACGGACAGGTGCTCGGCTTTTTAAACGCGGGTCATTTAAATCGCTGCGCTGCTATTGGCTGGCTGAGAAACTTCATCCAAACGGCATTCCCAATAATAGAATATCGGAGCGAAGCGGGTTCGCGGGAGGTAATCGGGCCCCGAAGTTGGGGCCGTTATAAACTCAAGCTGCTCGCTCAAGATGCCGTTGGAGAGGGAATGTTTTTAACCGAACGCCAGCGATAGAAAACTGTTTCGTGTCTTTACTGAATCTCTATGACAAGTTTGAAGTCTGGTTTCTGTTCTCTCTCTCTCTGTTTGCTCTTACGTAAGACGTGAACGTTGCCCAACCGAGATTTTCTTAAGACCCGAAGAAGTTCAATCCCAGTCCTAAGTTGTTATCGTCGGTCGAGTCGAGAAGCGAAGATGCCTAAGGTTTTTATGATTAAAACGTCAAGCGAAGAGATGAATTTCAACTGTGCAGTCGACGTCAACAACAACAGCAGCAGCTGCAACAACTACAACTGCAACGTCCAGAGCGACTGCAACGACATCCGAAGCAGCAAAAGAGGTTTGTCTCCAATCGGAGAGGGAACCTCGAAAGAGAGAACCTTCAAAAGGAGGAAAGCTCTGGCAACTCTGAATGTCCAGCAACAGCAGAAACGTTCACTAGGTTTGAGTTACTTGTTTCATGTTTGTGTGTCGTTGCGATGTTGTGTCGTTGTGATGTTGTGTCGTTGCGATGTTGTGTCGTTGTTTGAAAGCGTTCGTGCTGATTGTCGAGAACGATAGACACCGAAAGACTGCATTTCATCACGTGCAGGCATGACACAAATGTCACGCAAATAATTGAGTGTGGAATCAACAGGTAGCCTTCACCGTTTGTGATACGTTTTCCGTGTGTCATGAAACCCTGCCAGGAATCCATTCGCATCTCCGCTGCGTCGACGCCTCGAGTCGTTTCCGTCTTACAGTGTCGACTTGTCCATTATCATTTGTTTGTTTGTTATCAGACGAATCTTGGTGATAAGAGATTTGCGAGGACGCAGTTCGTCTTTCTCGAGGCGTGCGACCTGCGAGGGCAGCCTGTCAAAGACCTCGAATGACGGAACACGTCGACCGAGCGGCATTCGAAAAGTCAACTCGGTTATTTACGACCGTGCGAAAGTCTTATCGCTTTTGTTCAGCTATTTTCTTTGACATTGCTCGGCTTTCTCATGGCTTTCAAAATCTCTTTCTCGTGGTGCAGATGTTTTTCCTGGCCACAGTCGGTTCTCTTCGGGTTCTAATAGAAGAAGAGAAAGGCGCTAAAAAGCCGTGAGAACGATGAAGAACTACGAGGAGGCTTGGAATATTTTTCGGCGGCACACGCGCCTAAGAACGGTTTTTTCAACGGTTTTTCTAAAGCGGAGCCGTCTAAGCGCCCTGAGAATGAACCATTCGTGGAATCCCACAATAGAAGCGAAGTGATTAAGAATCTCGTTTTGCGTGTTTAATTGCACCAGGGACATGCCAAGATCATCTCCACGAATCGTCGTCGTCGTCATCATCATCATCATCATCATCGTCGTAGTCGTCGTTGTCACCGGCTAACATAATTGCACGACAAACAATGGTTGTGAACCCCCGGTTGAAAATATACCATTACATCGCATTGATTGACACGGACGACCATTTCACTCTCGCGGGCGCGTGTCTCCATTCATCATCGTCGTCGTCATCGTCATCGTCATCGTTGGCCGGTAAGATCGACCAAGAGATAAGAAAGCATCCACTACATCGTGTGCCTCTATTTCCTTTGATGGATCTGTCAGGGCATGAAATGATAAAGTATTATTCTTTACTTCGACAAGATAATGTGAAGCGCGAATTCGAATATCAGCAGACGAAGCGCGTAACTGTACAACATTCTCTGGCACGTTCGACTGGAGATTCGACGTGACGTCTTCAGTGAAGCGTGTCAAAAACCCCAAAGCAATGCGTTTGCGTGCGTTCTTCGGGCTGTCATTGAACATTTTTTATAGGTTCTTGTTTGCTTATTCTCTCGCGCGCAAATTCAAAATCCACGGCGAATGAGTCACTCGGATCTCGTTCTCTTCCACTGGCATTGGAGAAGTTGGGGTGGCTCGCTATTGTTGTTGCGGCCGTGATGGAGTATGTGCGAGGTGGACATAGCGATGGACAGAGTGGTGGTGATGGTGATGATGATGGTGATGGCGGTGGTGGACATGATGGTGGCGGTGGTGACGATGTCCAGTCGGGTCCAAAATTTCGTCCGAGTGGCAACTAATTTGGAAGCAAGGACGAGTAATTAAAGGACACAATGGAAGCAGTGAATCTCAGCCTTCCACTGCTCCGCAATTGTTTCCTCTGACAACTGAACTTCCACGCGCCATTACGGAGCTTTCCATTCATTCCATTGAACTCGTGACACCCTTCAACTGTGCATATCCGCCATTCTCCTGTGTCATTCGTCTTCCCGGAGATACAAATAAAAATAATAATAATAATAATAATAATAATAATAATAATAATAATAATAATAATAATAATAATAATAATAATAATAATAATAATAATAATAATAATAATAATAATAATAATAATAATAATAATAATAATAATAATAATGGTTATTATTCATAAGTAATAATATTTTATTTGCTCATTTTTATTTATTTGCTACGTTTGCAATTAAAATTGATTTAATAAAATTAAAATCGTGAGCAGAAAATTTTCTAAATAAATGGATAAAATAAATATACATCCATGCGATGAAATGGATGATAAATAAAAATAATTATATCGTAATTTACGTCGTAAATGTGCAACTAGAATTATGCCAGCGAAAGTACAGACTAGCCCACATCAGAGGTGGGATTGGACATTTCTATAATTAGCTCTTGAGGTTGTCCCACTAATGAGTGGTCGGTCGCCATCTTGCGCGGCCTTGGAAATCTCCTTGAATTCCTGTATCCGGTCATGACCTGGTCATCTGGTTGACATTTAGTGACCTCCTCCCTCTTCATCGTCATCATCATCATCACAACCATCGTAAGCTCGCCGTATGAATTGAAATTCTTGCGAATAATTCCATTAAGTAGCACTTAACTTTAATATATTTTAAAATATAAAGTTGACTGTTTCTAAAAATCATTTGAACCAAAACGTTCATCTTAGGAGAGTCGAATTAACTGAAAAATAACGGAAGGTCTATTTAGAGAGTTCTTAGCGAGCAATGAAAGGCCTGAGATAACTGAGATGACAGCGTAGGTTCCTTTGACCATCGCCAGGTAACCTTACACGTCGGTGGAATGGTATGCCACCTGGAACATTAAAGGAAACCCGAGGAAACGATAAAAGAGACCTATCACGTGGAGTTTGGCAAATACGATGTTTGATTATGTCCTGGTTTCGGAGTAGGATCCGATGACACAGGAGGAGTATTTGTAATTAAAGAGTATTTGCTTCCTCCGCTAACCAATCCAGACGATCCACGTGTTGTCTTCTCGCTCTTCGTGGATGTTCTTTCGTTCTCGAAAGTAGTCAGTTAAAAAAAAATCTATTCATTTCCTCCTTGTCTCTCCCTTCATCGACACTCTACGTCATCCATCCGTTACATCCATTGTCTGCTCCTTCTAAATGACATACTGCTTTTCCTTCCTCTGTTGACGATTTCACGCCGGATGGATCCTTTTCAGAGGTGTGGTCTGGTGATTTGTGATTGTAGGCAACGGTCCTAAAATTTCATGTATCGCCAGTCGAGGGTATCGTATTCATCACTTGAAGACAATGTCGCACGACGTAAACGAAGGATTCTGCAAAGAATTATTGGCAAAAATTCTTTGTTACCCGCAACTTAAAATGCCTTTGGAAGATTCGTTTCTCTCCATTTTATTTTTCGACATGAACGGTAGCTTCCTTCGTGGAAATATTTTGACACGAATTCTTTAAACATACTTTTTTTTTACTTTTCCAGAAAAACCGATTTTGCATTCATCGGATCAAGTGCAGCAAGAGAAGGAAAATGTCAGGAGTCGAAGCACTTCCATTTACAGCTCCATTGACCTGCTGGTTGGTCAGTCTTCAACTTCCAAGAACAACGTCAATCAGTTCCAATCAAATAAAGTCACTCCAAACCATCAGACCACAACTTCTAAAAATTCAATTTTCAAGTCTGTTGAGTTATTGGCTCAACCTTTGAATAGAAATTCAACAACTCAACCACTTCCTGGATTCGAAAGCGGAAACTGCAGATTTAACTTTCCTCATTTGTACCCGAATATGTCCCCTTGCAGCCCAGTCTTCAACGTCCAGCGTTCTTTGACATCGAGTTTATTGTGCGCCACAGACCATGTAAATAAAAACAATCTTTTGCCTCTTGAAATTCAAAGCTTTTCCTCTCCGCCATCGGCCCTAACTCTTCGCGAGCTGGTCACTTCTCCTCCCATATTCTCCCAGAAAAGATTTCCAAAGTCTCAGATAACAAACAATCAGACAGCTGAAGAGCAGAAGGATGCGCCTTTATTGCCTCTCTTGCCCAAAGTCGAACTTGCAAATTCAGGACATGGTTTTAAAAATTCTCTCGCCACAGAAACGAAATCACCCGCTCAAGGTGAGTATTGGATTTCATTCCAAGGAACCTAAATATTCAATAAATCATATCTCCTCACAAAAAAGCAGACCCTGTGCCTACGACATCAGGCAACGTGTTCAAATGTCTCGTCTGCAGCAAAGCCTTTCCTAAGCAGCGCATTCTGAACCGACATATGAAATGTCACAGCGAGGTTAAGAGATATTTGTGCACTATCTGCAACAAGGGCTTCAATGATACCTTCGATCTTAAGAGACACACAAGGACACATACAGGTTTGTGACCGCTCATTTTCTTTATAGATTGTTCAGCACACGATTAAGGTCAACAGAATGCGAGGAGTATAACTCTTCAAATCATTAATATACGTATTGAGTCAAAATTGACTCAGGCATTTTGACAGTCGAAATAAGTTAGAGTCAAATAAATTAAGATTAATAAATTAATCTAGTTAAGTAATGTGTTGAATCGAAGTCTCTCCTTCAATTATCTAGGTGTCCGTCCATACAAATGCAGCACGTGCGACAAAGCATTCACCCAAAGGTGTTCTCTGGAATCGCACGAGAGGAAGCTTCATGGTGTGGAAGTCCCCTACGCCTACAAGGAGAGGCGTCACAAGACGTACGTCTGCGAGGAATGCGGTCACACGACAGACCGTCCAGAACATCATTATCATCATTTGAGACTTAAACACCCAGATAGTCCTGCATTGAAGAGAATCCATGACAGGAGGCTCTTCAAATTCTCTTCCAACACCCTTTCCATGTTGGAGAACAAATTTCAACTTATGGCAGACGACAACAGCACCAGTTGCTGTAGTGAATGACGATCGTGTCTTTTGTTGTGAATGTGCCTTGAAATGTGATCGGAAAATGTCGGATTGTGGGAAGCTTGTTGTTTGTTATCACTTGCAATTGCTTGGCTGTTTGATCTGTTCGCGTATTTCATTCGCCTCAATATGGTTATCGTTTTGCATTTTAAACATTTTTATTAAATTTTTCAAAATAGACTTTGGAGTTTCCGGTTCACTTTTGAGTTGGTCATCTTTGGGTGAATCATTTGATGAACAAATAATTTAAAAATAACAGTTTACTCCTAAGTTAATCTTGATATGAAAACATAAAAACATAATCAGAGGATTTAATAATTCGCAGCAAATTTTTTACATCTAGAATCTAAAAACGCATAAAAAGTGAGAGGCCGAAGGTGATAGCAAACGGGATTTGCTGATTTCTCTTTACTTTTTTAGATGTAATAGAATCGATTGCATAAACTAGAATAATGAATTGGCCATAGTCATTTTACAAAAAGTTATTCAAATTAGTTAATTATGTGGTAATAATGTTCATTAATAAAATCAGAGAATCGGGATTCATATTTATATCCTAAAAAGGTGAGATGTTATATAAAGGAATTTCAGTAAAAGTGTTAGTAATAAACCTCAAATAAAAATCAAAAAAAATTTTAATATAAATACTTAATAAAAATAAAATAGATGTTTATTTTAAAAAATAAAATTTAATTATTTTCAATACATTCGTGATTTGTGTCGCGTTTGTCGTGTTTAAAAGATTCGCTGTTTTTGGAGCGTAACGCGTAGTTTATTTACAAAAGGCTTCCGAAACATTTTTTTTCACTGTTATTTATTATTTAGAAAATCCGTTTTCCATTATTGTCAGATAATAAACATTTTGGATTCATATTTATATCCTAAAAAGGTGAGATGTTATATAAAGGAATTTCAGTAAAAATGTTAGTAATAAACCTCAAATAAAAATCAAAAAAAATTTTTAATATAAACACTTAATAAAAATAAAATAGATGTTTATTTTAAAAAATAAAATTTAATTATTTTCAATACATTCGTGATTTGTGTCGCGTTTGTCGTGTTTAAAAGATTCGCTGTTTTTGGAGCGTAACGCGTAGTTTATTTACAAAAGGCTTCCGAAACATTTTTTTTCACTGTTATTTATTATTTAGAAAATCCGTTTTCCATTATTGTCAGATAATAAACATTTTTGTGTTTCTAAAGCGATTCTATGTTTTTTTCGAAGTCTTGTTATGACTCAAGTTTTGTCAACATCATATTTTGGGAGCTGGTCAGAGGTTTGTTGATCACTGATCTTGGCACCATTGAGCTCCTACCAAATACGAAACTCAATTTATCATTTGCACTAGATAACTGTTAGATTTTTGTCACGTTGGTCAAACTAGTTATATTTGCATATATTAAGCAAGGTTGTGATACGATTTGATCTAAAGCATTACTTCGTTGCACGAAGCATTAGCTTAAATCTTAAGTAATCGCTAAATTTTGTAATCATATGCTAAGCCCTTGATCAGAATGCGCGAAGAGCTGATCATTTTCTGGTGACTGTGCAGGTACACTTTGAAAGAAACAAGAGTAATTGGCTTGAAAGTTATCCAAAGTCTCACCACTACAGCAGGAAAAGGTCAGATTCCAAAATTCATTCAACATCAATTCCAGAGATTTCCAAGTAAGGAGAAATGAGAGTAGCTCCATTTATTTCAAGTTCAAATATTTTTATGAAAGACGTTTTGTCTAGGAAGCCACTAGAAGAGGTCCAGCAGATCTTATGCGACCATTCACTACCCATTGAGATTCAGTCTCCATTAAAATGTGGACAAAGCGAGCACAATTTAAGGGCCAAACGTATCATAAAATGCATACCTTCAGAGACCAACCAAAAAATAACGAGCTATTTTGTGGATAGGAAGTTCAGCAGACCAAGTATAAGAAAAGACAAACCCACTAACTTAATAAATCTCATAGAAAATCCAAGAAATTGTTCTTCTGAGAGCATTTTACTGGACTCTGAGGTTACTGGCAAACATTTACTTGTGACCAATCCACTCACCAACAACACAGTTAATGACAATTCAGGCACATCCCAGGTCTACCACTCAAACCCAATAAGAACAGGTATGCATGACATAAATATGTTGATTATAAGAGCCACAGTTCCTTGTTAGGAAAAGTTTAAAACATTTCAGCTGATGGGGTTGAAGTGCCTAGTTGGAGAACTCACATTTATGCTGGGAAATACATAATAGAAGGAACAGAGGTGAACATCAACAGCAATCTAAGAACCGTTAATGGTGACCAATTAGATTACTTCTAATAATTCCATTCCAATAGGATCTCAGTGACAAGGTTTTTGAGGAAAGGCACCTGAAGCCCGAGACATCCGAAAAGAAACGTAAGAAGAGGGACGAGAAGTGTCTCGAGGAGCAGGAAAGGCTAGGCAAATTGAATAGGACGACAAGCACGATCCACTTTCCAAAAAAGAAAGGTTCTATCATTGGTCAAATCATCATCACCGTATTTGTAATATATAACCTTTAAGCCATGACTATTTTTTTGAATAAGCAATTTATAGGCAATGTTTTAATTGCAAATTATAAGCCCATTAATATTTCTAATGTATGAATATTTGTTAAATTTCAAGTGTTACATATTGAAATCATCGAGAACGATCCAAAGTGTGCATTTGGATACGTCATTCCAGACATCCCTCAAGAGTTGGTTAACAGTCTGACAATTTGTTTTGCTCGATGCACTTAACTTTTTGTTTCTACTTCCAGGGACTTTGACTTGCCATCAGAGTTCTTAACTCTCAGAAGGGTAAGACAACGAAAACCAATCAAGGCGGATCCGTTAGATTCCGAGAGCTCTGTTTTATCATCCACGAAATTTATAAAACTGAAAAAGACTCTCACTGAGGAAGGTTCCCAGTGAATATAGGACACTTGTACATAAATATTTGTATTTTATGATTAGCATGTTGTACTCATTTAACAGCAGGTTGAATCTTTGTTGTTTTATGTCTGAACTCATTTTGAATAGATTGATAGAAAAAAAGATGTCTGAGAGTTAAATTCGTTGCTAGTGTCCGGACTCAAATCCATCCTCATAACTTCTGCTTTTTTGTTTCCCTGCACAGTAAAATGTTTATTATTTGATCTAGATTCCTATTATAAAGTAAGAAACTTTATTACTATAGTCCATCTAGTATTATGAGTTGTAGAATACGCAATTATGGAAGTGCAATGTAATACTGACTGCTGTTGCAAATCCTGATCTGACCGACTCCTGTCTGTCATCCTTGTCCTTTTTGATGTTGCTTGTTTTGTTTTGTGTGAAAGGTAATCCTAGAAAAGCCTCAAACTTATTATTTATAACCGATACCCCTTTATGAGTACTTCACTGTGTCAATCAGAAGGTTAGTCAAGTCAAAGTTGTGTGAATGAGCAATACCTGGTATAAGTGTTCTGGAAGGTCCCACGTGAGATGTTGAGCCAATTCATAATACAGAGGTTGGTTAGTCTGAAAGATGTAAGCCTGGAAAATTGTGCAGTCTGTTGCAATCTGCAACTCTGAATGTAAATCTTGAGGCACTAACCACTTCTGGCCTCAATGGGTCCTCAAAATTTGGACTTTCCATAAGTTCTTTGATTGCATTTAACAAATCTTCTATCTTCATACTTGCGAGGTACTGGTCCTAGAAAAAGGCAATATATTGCTAGAGATGCATGTTAGCTTGCGCTGATACACCCTTGAGTTATATAAATGGAATATCCCCTAAGTGCTATGCGTTATATAAATCAACTGCAGCTACGGGAATAGAAAGGAAGGAAAAACTTATAAGTCAAGCACAAACCCCCAACACATCTAGACATATGCTGGAAGAATCGATATTTGGGTGGAATATTGGTGTAATAAATCTGAATGTTGGTGGACTGAAGGGATATCTGATGTAAAATAAACAATTTTAATAGAACGCCATTTCAAACTCAGGATGATAATTAAACCTCTCTGGAACAGTTATGCTTAGGCGGAATGTTTTACCACGGTAAGGACTCGTTGATACAGGTACAATTTCTTAATGTATAAAGATGTATTGCTTTATTTATTACTTTATTACGATTGCAGCAACTACTTTATTACTTACGTGCTCCAAGATCCAGAATGGTATCATCAATTGGATAAAGAGATAAACCAGAGGAAGGGCATTCGGAAAATTGTTTTAATTCCTTTAACAACCTTGTCTTTCTCAAATCGTCCATGTTTCTGTGCTCCATATTCACAAATAAGTTTGTCAAGACCGCCAGATGTTCCGAAAACAAAAACTAATGTTTACTTACCAAAAATATATAAAAGTACAAAAATTTTAGATGACACTGTTTAGTAATTACATTATTTATTTAAACCTTTTGTGGTCACAGCTATTTATACAAATGATATATTTTTTTATATAAAAAAGTTCACACTAAGCTAATAACCTTTATAATAAAAACTATCGTAAAGTTTCTGAAAATCATTCTATAAATATCTTCTGATCTCACCAATAACACACAAGCATTTCTATATGGAAATCTTTCATGTTAATACCTAGAAAAAGTACAGAATAGCATTATTTTCTGAGCATAGTGACAATAAAACACTAATACTTCAAACCAATAACATTGTCCGAAAAACAATTTTTTTAATACACGAAAGTGAATCTCAGAGTAACAATTATAAAGAAGCCAATCAACATCGAACAAAATATTATACACCTCGAAAGAGATATATCAGCGCTTCGATATAAGGCCTACAAAATCTGAATGCATGATAATATCTATCACATCAAGCAAATGTTTAGCTTCACACCAAATTTTAGAAAATGCATCAATGTCTACCATGGCTACCATGGACCATTCACGTGAATTTTGGTTGCTTTGAAGCACTTTTAATGGGTTATCTTAACTTTATTAAAGACTTTGTTTTCATCCGTATTTCTATTCCTTTTTGAGGATTGTTCCAAATCTAGATGTTTCAGTCTGTAATGTTTGAGCAGTGCTCTGGTACAAAGGGAGATCCACTGACAAGATATCCTCGGCAAAGGGAAAATGGCAATATGTATATTATAATTTATATTCGATATAATAAATGAAATTATTGTAGAAAGTTTATTAATTAGATATTTAATATATTCTTTAATCTTTACAGATATTATTATTTCAGACCGCACAAAGTTTGCCGCTCAACTATAAGCCAGTGAACCCGATCCTATATGTAAAGAAGAGGGGATGATGATCAACTAAGCCATGTAAGAAATTTTACGGGAAATGAGGTGATTGGGAAGAGCTAAAATAGTTTCACTAAGAACGGTCTTGCCTTAATTTCCTATTTGTCTTAAACTCTTCGAGGATATTTGTGATGGGATAAATCAACAGTACGTGCTCCCAAGTAAAAAAACTTATATATTTCTCTAAATCCATGGAACAAAAACGAACTAACTTTTATTTTTCTTTTAGTAGGCAACTGTTTGGAGTGATCAGTGTAGGGATGGTAGAAATCTGACAACAATGACGGGATTAAACCACTCCACTGTGAATCACTCGTTGATGTTTGTGGCCCCCAACGTCAATACGAACTCCGGTTGAGAATGTGCGAAGGACAAGATCATGAAAATGAGTGGAACTTGTCAGGAACACTTTGAATCATATCTCGCGGAGCTCCTTTGGCGCTGTTTGAGGGAGTTACTGTTTGAGAGGACTAAATCTCGTGCGGAGATATTATCCTGTGTAAATAATATTTTGTTAATAAATTTGTCATAAAATCTCATCCCTTCTTGATGGGCGGAGCTATCATTAATAAAATATTAATATTTAATGATATGCAAGGGGGTGGAGCTATGCTTGCTCCGATGTTTTGAGCGAAGATAGGGGGGACAATCGATCGAGGAGCAGCTGCTCGCCATGAAGTTTAGTGATGTCCGAGGGCTTTTAAAAACTGCCTATGCGAGTTGTTTACTTGCGTTTTTACTAATTTTTGGAAGAAGTGCAACAACATCACAATTAGTCAAGAAAATTAACGGAATCGATTGCACCGATGATGCCAGTGTCTGTGAATCAAACGGAAAATGCGTTTATCTTGATGAAGAAAGGTGGAATACTCCCAATGCATCCCAAAAATTTGTATGCAGATGTACTCACAATTGGCATGGAGATTACTGTAGCGTCTGCATGGGCAGATTTTCGTCGGTTTAGTTGGCTGATTTGACAATTTCTTTCTTATATGTTTACATAATTGTCAAAAATTTCAGTTTGAATTCTGAAAATGGAATCATTATGGATGGCAAAGGGAATTACTCATCCAATACTAACTGTACATGGTTGTTGAATCCCAAGCAGCAGGATAAACTATTGGTTAAAGTGAGGATAGATGAGTTTTCAACTGAATGTGGTTGGGATCATCTTTATATTCATGATGGGTCTTCATTTGATTCCCCTCTTGTGGCTGTTCTCAGGTTTAATATTACAATTTTCTAATTGTTGGATAAATCATTAGAAATAAATTCAACAGTTTGTAAAATGTTTAGTTCAGTTCTTGAACGATATGATTGTTTCAGTGGTTTTATTCCTGATTCCAAGACTTACGTCTGGTCATCGCTAACACTAAGTTCAGGGTCGGGTTATTTCTATTTTACCAGTGATTCAGAATTCAACATGCCTGGTTTTCATATTGAATACAGGTATATTTCAAATGTGAAAACCCAACTCACTTTTGTATAATTGCTTGATATTACATACATCAATTACGAATTATAAGAGGATTATAATTAGTCACCAATTAATTCAAACATTTTCCTAAGCTTCATTTTAATCTTTTTCAATTTCAATGCTTGCTTCAAAATAAAATTATGATTCTTGCATCAGTTATGTCCTGTGTCCAGACGATTGTTCTGGAAATGGAATTTGTGAAGACGGATTTTGCAAGTGTAGTGATGGATGGAAAGGAATTTCGTGTTCTTATCATTCATGTCCCAAGAACTGTTCTTTTCCTAATGGAGTCTGCAGAGATGAAACATGTTCCTGTATAGCAGGTTTCAAAGGTGAATGTGAGAGTAATTGGAAGTTGTGGCTTATAATAAATGTTGCTGTATTTCCAATTTTAAATTCAAACTGTTCAACATGATAGGACTTTTATGACATTAGTTTGATTCAGTGTGATGAAAATAATTTTCATGTTTTTGCTCTTCTGAGTAATATTTTTCTTCTTGCTGTTCATACCATTTGTCATCATTTTCCTGGCTTTCAACTTTTTGTTTCACTTTTTAAGGTGATGATTGTAGTCAGTCTGAAATCAGTGGATACTGGGAAATGAGGCTGAGACTGAACTTGTCATCTTCACCTCCTAAGGTGGCTTCTCACAAGTCCCTCGTCATTGGTGATCATCTATACATCG
Organism: Hirudinaria manillensis; assembly: GCA_034509925.1. NCBI lineage: Eukaryota > Metazoa > Annelida > Clitellata > Hirudinida > Hirudinidae > Hirudinaria > Hirudinaria manillensis. The sequence goes on along the minus strand of CM067530.1, from coordinate 7,461,390 downwards.
TAGGCGGATACTCATTCATGTCTCAAGACCGAATGAAGATGTATAGGCAAGTTTGTGTTTCTCTCATAGGTTTTTTGAGCTATTGAGATCTTTGCTTGAAAGTGGTCTAATTAACAATAACACTCAACTTTTTTTTAAAGAATTATTATAGCCTTATTACATTGATTTTTCAAGAGTTATAGATTCAATGTATGATTTCCAATCGATGTTGTTAGAGAAGCTGAATTGTTTTAAGACCACGTCCAGAATTACTCTATTACAAGACGTCCGAATATTTATTATTATCATTAACATTGATAATGATGTTAATAACAGCAATTACTTTAAGTAATGATGCAAGTCGTGAGTTTTTAGCGAATGATCATGTTGCTGCTTTATCACGAGTTCAAAATATTTTTGAGCAAACATTAAATGCCCTACATTTAGAGATGACTTAGTGTCCCTACATTTTCTCATTGAACTACAGTGGTAGAAACAATGTTATGGCCTACCCATTTTTATTACATAACTTGCCTAAAAATAAACATATCTCGATGAAACTTACAGCAATTATGCAACTTACAGTTTATGGACGTCCTCCTGCAAAATTTATTTTCATTTAGATCAATGATGCTTGTAAATTAATCAGTTGAGTGAATTTTGGCATAGAAATAACTAGATGACCACTTCCCTTTTAGGCCTGTTTGAGCTTGTTAAAAATGCAGTTAAAGGAATCAAACATGAAATTACCATTGAGAAGGCTATATAATAGGGATTGAAATTCAAAACTTCCTTTATTCTATATTTTGATCATAAAGTAAGAGACCAAGTTTGAATGAAGAAGAGAAAAAGCAAATTAAGACATTCAGGAAAGCAAATTATTCTATAAGAATGATTGCTAAAGAGTTGAAATGTCAAGGGTCAAATGTCAACATTTTTTTGGATGATCCAGAGTCATATGGGAAGAATAATGCTGGTGGAAGACCAAGAAAACTCCCAAAACAGAGTCAGAGACATCTCATTGGGGAGGCTTCACGAGGTAATCTTTCGTGTAAACAATTGGAAGAGAAGTTAGAATTAAATGTCCATGTGAGGACAATATGCAACTACTTAAATTCAAGTGGCCAGTTGAAGTTTGAAATGAGAAGACGAGCTCCAGCACAAGGAAAGGCGTCTACTTTGGGCCAAAGAGATTGTAATGAAAAGTGGGAGAGTGTGATTTTCTCAGATGAGAAAAAATTAAATTCGGATGAGCTAGATGGCTATATATTATAATGGCATGACCTAAGAAAAGAAAAAAGATGACTTTTTAGCAGAAAACATGTAGGAGGTGATGTTCTGGGGAGGAATCTCTTCATCTGGGAGGATTGAACTGGTGCATTTGAAAGGAAGACAAGACTCAGAGAAATATATAAAAATGATCAAGGATCATTGATTTCCTCCCTTTTGTTTGAGCAAACAGATATGAGTTCCACCAATTCATGTTTCAAGAGCATCAAGAGCATTTTTCCAGGAGTCCAAAATGCAGGTTATGGAGTGGCTTGCATGTTCCCCATATCTAAATCCGATTGAGAATAGTTGGCGTATTCTCACATGAGCCGTGTATGCCAATGGTCACTAATATCATAATGAAAATTAGTTAAAAGAAAAAAATTTGGATGACCTGGAAGGAACTGGATGAAAACATCGTCAAAAATGTCATTTCATCAAAGAGAAACAGATGTATAGAAGTCATTTTGAAGAAAGGAAGAATTTTGTGCTTTTATGAAATTAATTTATTTGCTTTAAAATAAAATTTTGTTGACAAAACTCTTAAATTGTTGTTTTTTTCTATGAGTGACCATAAAGCATATTTCTATGCCTAAAAATGATTTTTTGTAAAATTTACACTTAATTCTTAATCAAAGTAAAAAAAAATTAAAGATATATATTCTGTGTGAATACTATACATGTCCTCTTATTTTGGGCTTCTTAGGACCTTTAAAAGGTTATTTAATTTACAAGTCAAACAATTCAGTTTTTTTTTTATTTGGGGTTGAACTGAAAGGATGAGGAAATGAAAATGAATTAAAAAATTAAAAATGAATTTTATGAATAGTTTTGAAATTTAATAACTTTCAGGTTTGAACTTGATTCTGATTTGTGGACTGAAATCTCCACACGGAATGAACTTCCACCCAGATATGGCCATGCACTCGATACATATGAAGTAACAATAACTGCTTTCAATTTAGATCTTTAAATTATCATTGTGAGAAAAAATTTTCTTAAAATAATAATAATAATAATTCATGGCCTAATAAGTTTGAAATTTCAAAGTGGGATTCGCATTAACGATCTCACAAATGTTTACAGGGAAGCATGTATTTATGTGGAGGAACGTTGAAAGATGGTGAAGTATCAGACGAGCTGTGGGTCTTAAATGCTTCTCACGAGTGGCAATTGGTGCCATCTTCTGACGGTTCCAGAATGGTCGGGGTGTCGGGTCACTCGGTTCACATCGTCAACGGCACGCTGTTTGTCTTCTTTGGTCACAGTCCAACTCTTGGCTACATAAACTTTGTTCAGAGATTTAATCTTGGTGAGTTGATTGAATATATAACAAGTTTGTAAGTTTTAATTTATAATACATCAGCCGACGAATTCTTCTGGAAACTCTTGTCCGGATAATCTGTTGTTTGTTTATTAATAATTAATAATTAATTTATCGATTAATACTAGCACTAATACATTAATTTTTTTGCTTAATCTTTCAGTCGAAAGAGTATGGAGTATCGTGAGGACATCTGGTGCCACGGTGACGGGATTGTATGGACACACAAGCGTCCACGACGAAGTCCGATCTCAAATACTCGTTCACGGTGGTTTCTCTTCTCGTTCCAATCTGTGCTCGCTGAAGGACGACGTCATATCTTTTGATCTTCATACTTTGTCTTGGTAATTCACATCGGTGTAAAGTTATTATAAACATTCATTTTGCATGTATTTCTTGTTGTGAGGCTTTATGAGGAGGAGGAGGAGGAGGAATTGGTTTTAATTTATTTGTAGGAATTTATGCAGGAAATTTATTTATTTATTTTTATAGCAAAAATTATTTAAACATTAATGAGCTACAGCTTGTAAATGCCTACAAGTTGTGAGTTTGATTATATGCCTATGTTGATATTTTAGCGTTCAGAAAAGGCAATAGGATTAAAAGAAGATAATAACATAGGGGTGAAACACTCCTAACATTAGCAATATTTTTGTAACTGTAAATGACGTTGTGTGTCTAAAGTTGGACTTGTTTGTATAATAAGAACTTGTTTTTAGTCATATGAGATTCAAATTGTTACTGAACTGTAATTATGCAACAAGACAATTATTAATTTATCATTATTCCCTTCCAAAGTCATAAATAATAAAATTAATAAAAATCTATTAAGTAATAAACCTTGAATTTGAAACTAGGAAATATCTGAAGAACAGCGGCCACGTCAAGTATTTGCATTCGGCCGTGATTCTCGACGACTTCATGTTCGTTTTCGGAGGAAACACGCACAACGACACGGCAATCAGTCACGGGGCTCGGTGCTTCTCGTCCGAGTTGCTCGTTTACGACATCGGTCGGTTTTTCCTTTTTTTTTCTTTCGTTTTTCTTTCGTTATTTTTTATTTTTTCAAATTTTTATTTGAATTTGACTTTGAGGATTTTCGCTTGATGTTTCACGTGATGGGTTCGTATTAAACGACACGTTGGTCATTGGCAAGGAGAATATTAATTATTAACTTAATTTTAATAATATAAAGTAATTAAAAGTTAGTGTTATAATGGTAACACTTGTAAATTATCATTATTATAATGCTGATGTTATTATTATAATGTATTATTGTAACCTTGTAAATTATCATTATTATAATGCTGATGTTATTATTATAATGTATTATTGTAATACTTGTAAATTATCATTATTATAATGCTGATGTTATTATTATAATGTATTATTGTAATACTTGTAAATTATCATTATTATAATGCTGAAGTTATTATTATAATGTATTATTATAATACTTGTAAATTATTATTATTATAATGCTGATATTATTATAATGATGCTATTATAATATATTATTGTAATACTTGTAAATTATCATAATTATTATTGTGTTATTATTTTCTAATAATCTTGCTAACAATTATTATTGTTATCATAGTTTTTTTTTCTCTCAAAAGATTGCAATCGAGGAATTGGACGTCTTCTTTTTTTTTTGTCAGAGTGCAATCACTGGTTCTCCATCCAAGAGCCGAGCTTCCAGTACAACACGGCCCGATACGGACACACTGCCAACGTTTACAGGGGTGGAATTTATTTCTATGGAGGATTCAACGGAGTTTTGTATAACGATCTGTTCAAGTTCACTCCTGGTTTGTTTGTTTGTTTGCTTTTATTTTTTGTTTTAATGTTTGTTAATCACTTAATCTGGATGTGGATTTCATTTCTTGATGCCTTTTTTTATTCTGATGCGAAATTACTTGTCATAACTTATTTAATTAATTGGTTGATTTTTATTTTATTGATTATATTAATCCTTAGATAAGTTTTTAAAACAAACATTGTAAAATTATGAAAATAGCCTGTGAGATTAAATTTTCTTTATAATGAATTTTTGCTTGCTTGTTGAGAATATGTGTTGAGTTGACTGATGAAAGAATTTGAAATTGACTTTTTTTGTTATGTTATATTATATTATATTATGTAATGTTATGTAATGTTATATTGTATTATATTGTTGATGATATAATGTACATATAATATTAGTGTAAATGCCTACAAGTTGTGAGTTTGATGATATGCCTATGTTGATATCTTATTATTCATCATTGGCTTTGATACATTTTCCATAAAACATCTTTTAATGCATTGATACCAGAAACTATATTATTATTATTATTATTATTATTATTATTATAAAGTCAAAACTATATTTGATTAATAAATTAACATAAAATTTATAAAGTTGGAATAGAATGTCGCAACATTTTGAAAAAAATGATTCTCAGGATGCTGAATCACTCGAGCGGTTTGCAGATAATTATTTTATAATTATAATAGCTGTCAGCTTAACAGGAAGTATTCTCATAATAGGGACAAATTGAGTAGCCTGCAACTTCATGAATATGGTTTAAGTGATGATCGGGTCATGATTGGTGATGATTGTTTCGTAAGAAGCCACAATTTATTGTTGCTGATAATGAATTATTAATGAAGTCAACAATGTTAATTTCATAAAATCCTGATTTTCTAAACATTGAGAACATTAAATAATTGAATTTCTTGATTTATAATCATTTAATTTCAATCAACCAAAGTGCTGAAATTGCAATGTCCCTTGTATCATGATAAACAACAACAACAACAATAATTTGTCAGGCACGTGCAACGCATCGTCAGAAGCAGAGTGTCTGAGACTGAAGGCGGGTACCAAATGCGCTTTTGCGGACGACGCGAGATGCGTTCCCCTGAAGGAGGCCACGAGAACAAAGGACATCAGGAAACTTCAAGAACCAAAATGTCCCCATGTCAAAACGCATGGTATTACTTAACACTTTTACAAACATAATGCAATATTTAATATTATTTTGTAAAGGAATTTGACAAATAATGGCCATCTTGATCTAGTCTAGTTTTGATTGATTAGTTTTGTGCTTTGTTAATCAGAATTATAAACTATTATTATATATAAATTATTTATATGTAAGCTAGGTGTATTAGGCGACTGAAGAATTTTATTGTCCTATATTTTCTTAACCTTTGGAGCTTACTTTTTTTAAAATTTTTTTCTCAACAAAATTTTGAATTATTTATCTATTTATTTTAAAGATCACTGCAAAGACTCAAGATTCGACTCGTGCGGAAGTTGTGTCGGAGGAGGTTGTTCTTGGTGCGGAGATGTTTGTCAGTCGAGGCATTCATTGTGCTCGTCTGCCGAGGTAAACAAGGATCAGTTGATTATTGATTGATTGATTGATTGATTAATTGATTGATTGATTGATGGTCAACTGTTTTTACTTTTATTCAAGTTATCCAATAGTCCCTTCTGTTCAGTATCTGATTTTTCTTGATATCTATTTGTCCAATTATTTCTAAAATAATTATATAAATACGTGCATGTCTCCTGCAAATATTAAAATATTTTGCACATTTAAATCTTCTCGCTTAAAACTTAAAGCACGCCGTGAACGAGGGACAATGCGAGAACAATTCCAAGACCGGCACCTATCTCTACTGCTCCTCCTTTCACAGTTGCCACGCCTGCATGCAAGATGGCCGATGTCTCTGGGTCGAGAAAAACTCCAAATTCAAATGTAAGTGCCATTCATTAAGTGCAGTTTGCAAGACGAATGCAAGAACGTTTGGTTGCCTCTTTGCAATCTTCGTCTCCGAATTCCGATTTCAAACCTCAAAAGGTGAAGATGCCAGCTTCCACACCTCGAGCAGTAACAAGACCTGCAGCAGCACCTGTTCCGAGCAGACGACTTGCGAGAACTGCACCGCCATGTCGTGCATGTGGTGTCTCAACAGGAAGCAGTGCATCGATTCCAACTCCTACGTCACCTCCTTCCCTTACGGCATCTGCCACGAGTGGACCATCGAGGCAAACAGGTGCCAAGGTATGCCAAAGGTTTTGTTTTTGTTCTTTGAATTTAGTGCTGAAATGTTTGCAATTTAATGATATTACTATTATTATTTTATTATTATTATCATCATTATGACCTTGTTCATTATTATTGCTAATGTATACTAATGCAGTTCCAGATTTTAAGCGATGATTTGGATGTTGCATATTTGAGCACATTTCAAATATAATAGTAGTAATTATTCATATATTATTATTATTATTATTATTATTATTATTATTATTATTATTATTATTATTATAATACTTTGCAGTTCAGAAAAACTTGAAACGTTTGCATATAAACTAGCTATCAGCATAGAACCTGTTGCAAGTTTAAATTTTTATGTATTTATATTTTATGAATGCATTTTCAAGCCACGACCTGCGAGTACTTCAAGACCTGTCGGAGCTGCCTGCAAAATCCTTCGTGCGGCTTCTGCAACGACGAGGGGGACACGGGGGGCGGCAGGTGCACCGAGGGTCGGTTGGACGGACCCGTCTCGCCCCGGCAATGTTCTTCGAAGCTGTGGAATTTTGCCGACTGTCCTCGTGAGTTTTCTCGGCCGACTGCGATTTCTTGCTCGAAGTTTTTTAATATTTAATTTGGATATATATTAATTTTATATTATATATAATTTCTTATAGCATATATATATAATATAACAATACTTATTTTCAAAAAGTGTGTCAATGCAACGGTCGGAGTGCCTGCCATCCTGGTACAGACATTTGCATCGAATGCCAGGACTTCACTGAAGGTTTCGTTTGTCTCTTTCGTTTCCTCTTTGCTGCCTTTCTCTCAATTTAGCTGGGACTGTCAAATTTTCAAGATTTAGAGAATATCTCGTTATTTTTTTTTATGAATGATTTTTATTAAAAGTAATTAATTTGTTTAAATGTTTGTACAATAACAGGTCCAAACTGTGAGAGGTGTCAAAGGGGTTTCTGGAAAGACCCGAAGAATGATAGTGCCTGTGTCAGTAAGTGCAACATCTGCAAAAAGAATTTAACTCCAAATATAATTATAATACTATAATTATAATAGTATTATAATAGTATTATATTAATAATATTATTAAATATTATAATTATATTTGGAGTTAAACTAGTATAATTATAATACTTATATTTGGAGTTATAATAATGCTAGTATTATTGTTATTGTCATCATCATCATCATCACGTCTGATGTTACGTTGCAACATCTTTTTACGGTAAACCTTGTTGTTTTTTGTTTTCTTTTTTAAAAAGAATGCGAATGCGGAGAGAAGGCAGACTCGTGCGATCCCGAGACGGGGATTTGCCTCTGCAGGTTGAGAGGAGCTGTTGGCAGAAAGTGTGAAGAGTGAGGAATGAATTACATTAATTTGTTATTTGAATTAATTTACTTATTTATTTATTTAATAATTCATTTTCCATTGTTTGTTATTTCTGAACTGATTTGAATGTGTGAAACAGCAAAAGAAGGATTTTTTTAGTTTTTTTTCAGTATTTCAAAATTTTAATGATTGAAGTTTATATAATATTTGTTAATTATAATTAATTGATATTATAGCATTACTATTAATCTAATTAATATTACTTAATTATAATTATAATTATGTAACCAAGTCAGGGATTTCCACTGATCCAGCAGTTTGTTTTTTTGCTTTTCAGATGCGACATGTTCCATAGAAGCATCGACGGGAGTTGTTTTTGTGAGTCGTTTGCTTCCATTTTGTCCGTTCCTTGCAAACTGTTTGTTGTTTGTTTGTTGTTTGAATTAATTTACTTATTTATTTATTTATTTATTTAATCATTCATTTTCCATTGTTTGTTATTTCTGAACTGATTGTTTGTTTGTTGTTTATAACAAGAAATGCTTTTAATGAAGGAAATTAGAAGATGATGAAATATGTTCTTAAGTTGATATTGTGTCCTAAAATATTTCCTTGTACCAGATGAACTCTCCTTGAACTACATGTTAACCTTTAACCTGTCAAAGAGTGACAACCAGCATCACACTGAGATGAACATGTTCGTCTCCACATCACCGGTCATTATTTTGACATTCAAAACAACAATAGCATATATTAAAAACAATCAATTAAAATGTTGACTCATCAATAACTTATTATTATTATTATTATTATTATTATTATTATTATTATTATTATTATTATTATTATTATTATTATTAACTTGTTAATAACTTATTCTTAACTCTTTTAAAAGGAGAAGGATGTGGAACTAAATATCAACTGCTCCTCGCCTGCCAATCTCACGATTCATCTCAGAAAAGGTACTTTTAACGACTAAGACAATTATTATTGTATTAATGCAAATATTTATCTGAATCTTAAATCTCTTTTTCTTTTTTTTTTAAATTTTAATAATCACGACTTTAAAATTATTAAAATTATAAAAACAAGCGACACATACGGACGATTCCGGTGCCATCTGACGATTAACCGTAAAAATTTGTCGCTCGCAAGATTCGGCAGACGAGACCCTCGTGGAGAATTTGATGTTCGAGAGCCACTCGAGAAGGTTCTCCGTCGTCGACCTGAGGACTCACGACGACAAGAACTCGACGATCCTTCTGTACGTCCGTCACTTCTCGTATCCCTTCGTCATTCAAGTTAGTCGGAGTCGACTGACGTCTTCGTTCGTGACTTAGTGCTCGGTCGGAATGGCTCGCGATCGTCCGAGCCGGGATTCGAACGCGACGGAATCGGGTCGACATCCCGATCTTATTACGATCGATTAAAATAGGAGAGTCTAAGGCTTTAAATCTCTTTGTCCTGCAAATCCAGGTGTCGTTCTCTCAGGTCGACCAATTAGATCTGTTCAAGTTCTTCATCACATTTTTCAGGTGAAAATTTCACCAATCCATGTTGATTGTTGGTTGAATCAATAATAGTTTAAGCTAAATACAGCTTCCTGTATTTTTCTGGTATTGTTTAATTGTTTGAGAGTGATTAATTTTGGTGTGATTTAATGTCGTAAATATTTTAATATGATTTAATAACTTAAAATACAACATTAATTCGTATATTTATTTCAATACGCTCGTTTGCAGCTGTTTCTTCTCCCTACTTCTCATTGCATTTTTGATGTACAAGTTCAAGCAGAAATGTGACGTTTACACGAGGAACCAGGTGAGTCTTTCGCACGCACGCACGCACGCACACGAACGGTTGCATTTAAATAAAAAACTATTTTTCCATGCTTAAATTTCCAAAATTTCCATTCAGCGACACCTCAGGGAAATGGCGGAGATGGCGAGCAGGCCTTGCGGAAAATGCTTCCTCGTCGTCGACGGACCCGAAAGCGAACTTCTGCCGATGTTGAACCTCTCGGCTTACAACAAGAACTCCCTCAGGATGGCGGTCCGACAAAAACAAGTAGTCCGATGAAATTTATCGAAAACAAACCTTCACTGGTTTTGCCGCATTCGAGTTTTGAGTTTCTAACCTCCAAGCTAAAAGCTGAAAAGCTAAAAGCGGTTTGAGAAATGTTGCTCAATCGTACTGTAGTTTTGAGACTTCTTGCATCAACAATTTGGAATTTTTAATGAAAAGCATGAATATCTCACTTTTCTTAGCTCAGCTTCCAAAGCAAAACATCAAGTTTTCTGTCATTTGCATTTATTTATTTATTTATTTATTTATTTTTGGTGTTTGTTTTTTTTTGCAGACGAAAGCCGTCCCCATAGCCATCGAGCCCCTGTCCAATCAGAAAGCTGCTGTCCTCTCCGTGATCGTGAGACTGCCTCACGCTGACGAGCAGTGCGCTCTTCCCGACCAATCGGGATTGGCCATTGCAAGCACCCTCGTGACATTTGGTCGGCTTTTGATTCTTTTGAAACTTTGATCGGTTCAAAACGTTAACACTAACCCTGTAGCTCACGTGCACGGCGCTACATAATTGACACATTATTATTATTATTATTATTATTATTATTAAAACCGAATCATTTTTCCAGGGAACCACTGCCGGCGTAGCAGCACCGATCCGTCTCTGAAGCTAAGCAAACTGAAGTCCGACTACAATTCTAGTGCACCGAGACTCGTCTGAGGTCTGAACTTTTGGTCCCGTTTCGACCGGAGAGACTTGGTTTCTGCTCGAACCTCGACCTCTTTCCAAGATCCGCCAGGACTGGAACTCGAATTGTAGCCTAGAAACTTTTGCGGCCAAAGAAGCCGGACGAAGTGGATGCAAGAGATTCCTTTATGCAATTTTCTTATTCTCGGAGTCATTATTTTTGACTTTCAAAATCTGCATTTTCATTTGACGTCTTGCCGTGGAGGCTAAATTTAAGTTTAATTTCTGTCAAGCTTATGTTCTTCTGCTTTACCACAGTCCAGTCACTTTGTCTCAATTAGGCTGACATTTCATACTTAAGAAGGCCTCTTCTGTACAGTGGGTGAATTTGAGAAGAAGATAGGTCATACTCATCAAGTGATGTACACAGTCACCACAACTCAATGAATGATGTACAGATGTAAAAAGATTTCCATGGAGTGACTGCATGTATCTGGTGTTAAATCTGTTATTTATGGCCACCTTGGATTGTAAATATTTCGTGCCATGTTTTGGCAAAAAGATTCTCGTCTGGTCTTGTTCATCAGAAGATTATAACAATTTTAATTTCTAAATTAGGAGCATCGCTCGAGTTAAGTTTGTAATTTACGTAAAGTCAAGAAACGTAATGTACGTTATTCTTTACGTGCGTCTCTTTACCTATTTCTTCGATCTCCTTAACTTCTTGTTGTTGTCTCTTCTTTTCCTCTTCGCCGAGTCTTCGTCCGGTGTCTATTTCCACCCTAACCGTCCTCGGATGCGGCAGCGACTTCGACGTTTGCGACGACTGACTTTGAGCTTTCGTCCTGACTGCCGACGCTGATTTGCTGGCAGGGGAGATTTTCAATTGCGCTTTGGTGGAGCTTCTCAGTGACGGGGGTTGAGTGGCCGTCTGCTTATATGTGTGCTTACTGGCAGTGGACTTGGGCGCAGACGACGCTTTGCTCGAGATGCCCGATCTGGCGGGCGGAGAGACTGGTTTAATTGGCTTTAGGCTCGAAGTGGTCGATCTTTGCCTAGACGCCGTTCTTACCAGAGGTTGGACCTTCGTCTGAACGTGTGGGTGAGGGGTTGCGGTCTTTGAGGTTGAATAAATTGCTTGGATCTGCCCGGCCGATTGGAGGCGGGAATCATTATCCGGCTCTTGAGATCCGGCCGCGAGCCTCCTTGCGATGTATTCCACTGCAAGGTCATCCTTGTCTGCGTCTTCGCCAAATGACTGCGCATAGTCTGCAAAGAAACAACTGCAGTTTCCGTTATTTGTCTTTGTGTGCTAGACCAATTATTGTCGATGCAACCAGCCAAGTCAATCTCAATTACTCATTATAATTAACTATCAGCCAATGTTACCGAACGATGCGATGTAACTTCTCAAAAGGCTACCTTTGAAAGGGTCGGCACGACTGGAGGACAAGCCCAGCTCTTGCTTTATTCTACAATCTACCAGCTTTTCAAGCAACTGGGAGAAGAACGTGTTGATTTTTGGCGGTCTTTTCAGTATCGCCTGCTTTATCAATAAGTGCAGTAGTCTCTCGAAGCTTCTTGGAAGCTTTGGAATCAAAGAGCTCCTCTCTTCTTTAAGCTGATCCCTGAGTCTGTGGCGCTCTCGAATCTGTTTATATTTTAGTTTCTCTAATTTTATTTTTTCTTCTAACGTACTTTTTGTATTGGTGTGTTTTTTCGCGCAATCGAGAATTGGTTCGACGTTTGCACACACGTTCGACATTATGCCGCATTAACCGCTTTGATTTTGAAGTTTATTTGAGAAGAGCATGATGTCATGGAAGATATTCGATGGTGTTAAAGTCGAAATGTAAAGTCTTCACGAAATCGCTGCTGAAGAAAATATAAAATCTAATAAAAACAAAAATACCTGTATAAAATAATGATGACATAATTAATGAGATCCTTTCTATATGCGTTGTTAGATTTGAAGACGATAGTCAAAGAGCTAGTGCGAAACAATAATGGCTGCTTATTATGCAGTGCACATTATTTACTGAGACGTTACAAGCATTGAATAGCTTCAGTAATGTGATCAGTCAAGTGAGTCGACTGTCTTCGAGAGTTTACGAGAAATGAATTAGCCCTAGTTTCATCTTGATCAAATTTCGTAATACTACTATTATTACAGAGATTGTACGGTTGAAAGACTCTTATGATGGATGTAAGATTCTGCGTTACTGGACTCTTCCTGTTTTCATTTGTTTGCCAGGTTCAAGGTTATGTTGCGTTGTTCATCATGTGTCCAAAGCTCTAGTTTTATATATTAATTATGTTAACTTGAACAGGTTTGACGACCAAAACATGTCAAAGAGCATTCGATGTTGCCTCATTTGTTGGTGGCATAATATTATCAGTTTCCCTTGCAGCTATTGCTTTCATTCTTCAATGGAAGTTTTGTGCCGAAAAAACATTGACGTACAACGTTCAAGAAGATCCTAATTAGAAATATCTCTTTCAACTCTTGAGTTTATGATTTACAATGTGAGTGTTGATAAAATGTTAAAATAAAAAGCGTTACTTTATTAGTTTCTCTGGAGTGCAGGAATTAACTAAATTATTCTCTATTTATATTCTATTCGTATTCTCTAATAGCGGCTTAAACTGGTGGAAAATCATTTTATACACAAAATATTCGCAATAATCAACAATAATATATTATTATCTCGGCACAGAATGTTTTATTTCTAATCCTGTGAATCCAGAAAATCAAGATATTGGAAAGGGTATAAGTTTTAGGCAAGTTCTCCTAGGGATCTAAGTTTGTATATTATTAATGCAATAAGCCTCTTTCCGAGTACACTGAATAGAACAATAATATTAATAACGCATGAAACACTGAGAATAATAACTATTTAAAAATATAGCAGCCGTTTCATAGAAGTTACTACGTCTTAGAAGTGACCGTCATTACCCGACGCATGGACTAATGGAGATAATTGCTATATTTTAAGAATTCACTTAATGTCTCAGTTATGGTTTTGGTTGAAATTCTTTAAAATTAAAGTTCGATATGTTAGAGTTAATAATAGTAAAAATAGCAAAATGTGTTGACAAATATCAAAGTTAAAATTAATCTTCTTTAAGTGATCGTGAATTGCCCGTACTCCCCTAGTTGCTCAGCAGTTGCCTGGCATCGTGGATTAGACGGCTCATCGACTCCGAAGCCCTTCTTCAACTCTGGCCTACTGGATTCTATCACTTCAAGCTTGAGTCATGAAAGTCAATTTGTTGGCTGGAGCGAATCTATTGGAATTTTTCCGTATCAAAATTTGTTACTCATATAACACTGCCAATTTCCTAAAAAAATTGTTCCATGACATCTGTCTGTTTTATTATGCATTCCGCTTTGTGAAGTTCAAAGGCCTCTTAAGTACTCAGCCTATGTCAGAAATCTCTTCTCGTTTCGCTAATGGATATGCGGACATTCAGTCGCGACAACATCCAGAATTATAAGTATCAAAATTATTTGGCTTATGCTCATAACATTTTTTGTATGATCATGGCTTTTTGTTATATTTAGATTACTTAGTGGTCATGAATTTAAACCATATGCTTGAATTTTTAAATAAAAATCAAATTCAAATATAAGCATAAACGTTTTGAAACGTGTTGATAAGAATAACCTTTCTGCAATTTATTAAAATTCGACGACCTTCATTTGTTTACTTTTGTTTTCTCGGTGGTAGTTGCGAGATGTCGAAGGCGAAGGGAGTCGAATTCGAAGACGATTATGTTGTCAGGACCGATAGATCTCTGGAGGAGAATACCCTTCGGTATTCAGCATTTGGTTTTGCGACAGGTAATTTTTGCTTTTACACTTTTCTAAACTACAAGTAACATTATGCTTGCCACTTTTAGGTACTACGTTGTCCTTAGTTGCTCTGGATAATGCTTTTAAGACAACACCTGCCTTGACTCTGGCTGGCAGAAGTTTGCTTGGCTTCGCTATCCCTGGAGGTGACCTTTCATAATTTATTATTGGAAGGACTTTTTGAATAGTTCAAAGGGGCATTTTCAGCTGTTACTGGGGCAATCTTCAGCTCCGTCACTAGCTTTTTGGACGCCAAGAGAGGCAAGGAACATATAGTGTCTAATGCTGTCATTGGTGGAGCTCTTGCAGGGATCTTTCTTGGAAGTAGAAGTAATGTCACAACTGTTTTTTTTGTAACATAAGCTATGCTTGAGTCTTAATCTTGCACTTTCAAATTGATGCAGGTTTGAAGCCATGGATGTGTGTCAAGAATAGCTTGGCCCTTGGTACAATTGCAGGAATTGCAAGGTTCTCCTTCAATATTCAGAAGTACTATGAAAGGAAGGATGAAGCACAAAAAACTGAGGCACAAAAAGCAAGGGAAGAAATATATATGAATAGATTTGAACATCTTCGTCCAAAGTACTAAACCCTTCTCAGTTGAAGGTGCTTCTTCGAATGAACTTGTCTTGTGAAGTGAAAGGTTCGGAAGTTTCTTAGGTTTAAATAAATGTAATGACATTATATGCTTCTGTTTTTTTTTTTCAGAGTGGAATAATAACTTTTTTTTTGTAAAATCTTCACAATCAACATTTAAAAATTTAGTAGTCCAAAACCAAAACTAGGTCCATTTAAAAAATCACCTTAAATAATAAAATCACCATTTGCCAATAATGTAACAGTTTGAGACTCATGTGCAAATGGAATGAAACTGTCTAGTGTAAGTTAAAAATATCGGTACATGTTTGGAACACATGCATAAAATGTATCTCAAAAATGCATGGAGAAATGTGCCTAAACAAAATGGAACAAGTTGTTTTAAATTGTCAATTATTAGTTCCCACTAAGGTCTTTGATCAGTCTTCTTCTTCTTCTTGACCAAAGCATAAAATAAGAACAGAACAATCACTTCAAAACAAAACACAAAAATTGTGGGACCGAATGCAGACGCTAAGGTGGGTTTTGTGCGGGAGCCGATGCTGCTTCGAAAGACCAAGAAATCCTCATAAACTGTATCTAATTGTATTAAGATGGAGATCATAATTGCCAAGTGGAACAATTGATGACCGTGGAAAAAGTGGTCGCACGAGCCAATCGGGGCCCTTGCTTGTGGAAATTGGCATGTGAAAAAGAGGGCACTGACACCAAACCAAATAATATGGGATAAGTGCAAATGAAAGGTCGAGGTGCACGTGCCACGCAATAGACACAGGTATAACCTGTGAACCACAGGAGAAATTAGCAATGCATAACCACCACCTATTGGGATGATTTGCCAAAGTTTTCTTGCAAAAGGATATGGCCGATCATAAATGATCTTTGAAAGACAACATCCAACAAAGGATGCACATGAACATATGGTGCCCAGGAGAATAAAGTGACGCTTAGTTTGGTTGTAGAAGTTATCTGAACTGGAATATTCCAAAAACATGACTGTGCTGCCTAGGACATACATGCCAATACCTGCATAATCAAGCATGAAAGCAACATAATGGACAATATAAGATTTTGATTGCAAACAATGTGCACTGCAGCTAAGGGTAAATACAGCAATGCTTGATAAAACTCCATCCAAAAGAGGCCATGTTAGAGGGTCATTAATAAAATCAAGTTCTTTCATAAAGTAGTTAAATTTTTGAGCAACTAGAAGCATTGCTAAAATATGACTCCAAATGTTTACTGATTCATTATGTAGCTTGAATATACTACGAATGTAATAAATCCATGGCTTGTTAACTTGTCTGTAGCCTCTAAGAACATATGGCTCTCGGAATAATGCGGGGATTTTGTGCCTACACACGGAGTCTTTTGTCAGCTGTTGCAAAAATCTGCCTAGAAATGCCACATATTTTTAATCATAAAAGCTTTGATCGTAACATCGAAACAAACCCTCGAAGAGGCATTTTGAGGTACAATTGTTGTCATAGTAGTTAAAATCTTTCTTTTCATAGAGTTCTAAATTACCGTTGGAAAAGATCATAGTGACAACCCATCGAATTAAAACATTCCGGAATACAAGACAAATCAAATATGCAGTCTTACAAGATATTATACCACTTCTTCCTATTTCATGATGAAGATCGCCGATCATAAATTACCTATCACTTTTATAAGCAGGCGACATTCTCTGGAACCGGCCTTTTAAATTCTGTACCGGAAGCATGGATGTTTAAAATTATTCGGTAATTTATGACAATTTTTTTGAAGTTTTGAGATCAATATCCATTGTCTAAAGTTACGTAAATCATTGAAATGACATACTATTTGGTACAGTTATAGATATGTTACAAAACTTAAAAAGCTCTTTATTGCGATTCACTTTTACGAGCGATCCAAATGCAGATGGTGGTGCTCAGGAATTTGTGTGCGAGAGCACATGTTTCTAAAGTTAAATTCGTTTGTTTTAATAATGCGCAAATAAGGGGGGTTTCGAGTTCGGTCGAAGATGTTTGTGAGGTATGTCATAGTTTTGGTCCTTTCCAATCATACTTCTGATTTTCGGAACCTTTTTTCAGAGCAAACGTGCAGTTTTTCAGCCAATATTGATGACGGGCATTCAGCCAACTGGTATTCCGCACATAGGAAACTATTTTGGAGCTATAAAACAATGTCAGGAGCTACAAGATTCAGGAAGATTTGATAGACTTTTTGTATCTATTGCAGATTTGCATTCTATTACGTTACCTCAGAATTCTGATAACTTAAGGTGATGCATTAATTTTATGAAGTAAATTGTATTAACATGCTTTGAATAATGGTTTTTAACACTTTTTACTGGAATAGAGAAAATATCATGAATTCAGCTTGTGCCTTGCTTGCTTGTGGCTTAGACAGACAAGAAACAGTACTTTTCCAGCAATCTTCTGTTGGTATAACATTGAAAACATGAAGCTAATATAAAAATATAACCCAATAATAGCAATTAATGTGTTTCAGGTGCCCCAGCATACTGAATTGGCCTGGATACTTGGATGTCTGACAACTTTGAACAAATTAGAGCATTTACCTCAGTGGAAGGTGGGTTATTGGCAATTTTGCTATGATGATGTTTGCTCTAGATGATCTTCTTGGTGATCCTTGATAGTATTTGATATGGTTGAAAGATGTGAAAGCTTAAGTTTATAAACAAAATAAAAGTTGCATTGACTTTGCTTTCTAGGAGAAACTCTCTTCAAAGGATGAGGTGCCACTAGGTCTTTTCAGTTATCCAGTCCTTCAAGCTGCTGATATTTTGGTTTATAAGTAAATACGATAACACATAACATGCGTTATTTAATGATATGATATATTACAATGTTTTGTTGACTTGCATAACTTGACTAGCTTTAAACAAATACAAATTTGATGACATCAGGGCTACAGAGGTCCCAATAGGTGAAGACCAGGTTCAACACTTGGAACTTACTCGTCATCTGGCCAGGCTATTCAACAGAACATATAAAAAGCAAGTTTTTCCTGAGCCAAAGAATCTTTTTGGTTAGTGTTTTAAATATTTTAAATATTTATAAACAGCCTAGTTATTCCGTATGTGACAACACAAAGATAAGAGCATAGATGGAGTGATTCTCCAGCAATAAAGATGGTGTAGATTACATAATTATAATAGTTGCTGCATTGGCATCATAATTAAATTGGTTTGAAGATTCAATTAGACTTTTAAGAATCACCAATCATTTTGCAATTGTAAGTAAACAATGTTTTGTTACTTAGGAACTCAGGTGAGGTTAAAAAGTTTGCGAGATCCTCTTAGGAAGATGAGCAAATCAGAGAAAGATTCCAGAGGTAGGATTGAGCTATTTGATTCTCCTGATGAAATTCGAGAGAAACTGAGGAAGGCTGTCACAGACATGGGCAAAGGGAGCATGATCGGATACGACACCGTAGGAAGACCTGGAATTTCTAATCTCGTTGACATCTTCGCTGCTTTTGACGAATCCACTCCTGATCAGATTTGTTCCGAGTGTGCAAATCTGAACACCGTTGAGTTCAAAGATAGAATTTCAGAGTGCGTTATAGAAAAGCTGAAACCCATCAGGGCCAATATTGTCCATCTGAAGAATAATCCTGAACATGTTGCAACAATACTCGAAAGAGGAAATGAAATTGCACAACAGGTGGCTTCTGAAACCTGCTTAGAGATCAAGAAACTTGTTGGATTGGCATAATAATCAGATCTTGGAATTTGCACGATATTACCAAGTCTATTTTTTCCAGTAAGCACATTTTCTGAGGTCTTACATCTCCTTCAGTATTCGGGACTGTAAAGCATGCTCGATTATTTTTCAATAGTTTATGTTATTCATGATCAAGAAATAAATCATTCTACTTGTGAAACCACAGCAATGTTTGTTATGAGTAAATTCATTGAGAATTTTCAACATCCTGGACACCCAAGTCCACTTCATTTTCAGGCTTTAGTTGCCTTGAAGTACTGAGCCATAGGGTACCAGAAGAACTGTGACTTCCTCGTGTATGCATCGTCGAGACCGACAGGAGTCCCGAGGAGTGCGGCTGGGATGCCACAACCCAGTCCTCCATAAAAACAGAGCCCATTGTGGACTTGTGGATACTACCACTGTGCTTGTGATGATGGTGTTGGTGGTGATGATGATGATGGTGCCCGTGATGATGATGGCGGCTTTTGTGTGCCTCGTTCTGGTGTATTTTCTCTTCCATGTCCTTTTCTATCATTTCACTCAAATCGGGTCTCTTGTGCGACATGGAGTGGTTCGATTGGTGCACGTCAGTGTCTGCTGCAAGTTGAGAAAGATGTTGCTGTAACTGTATGATTGCAATTGAAATTCAAATTGAGAGTCAAAAACCTCGTTCTTTCCCCATTACTATTGACTGAAGGACTTCATCTTGATAACCTTCCACAATGCCACTAATCAAGAATCTCATTGTCTTCTTAAGCAGTCCCAGTGCATTCTGCTTCAGTCCTCCCAAATTTTCGTTTATAGCTGCAACCAGGGCTTCCTCGATGTTCTATTTACATGTAGAAGAAAGTCAATAGTAATGGGGAAAAACGAGGCTTTTGACATGATTACTTAACCCGTACAGCGCTGCATACTTAGGTTAGCTAATGAATTCCAGATGCCAATTACTTTTTTCAATATTATTATATTGGAGGAGATACCATCTACATTCGGTATCGTCTGACAAAGAACCGGGATCCAGTTATTGTCGGTTACGGCGGTTTAAGGGTATAATATTTACTTAACTTTACTTCGAGGTTTTGGAACCAGTGAAAGATCTAGAACATTGGGCCAGGTATCGGAACTCAAATTAGTGGTTGACCTAGAGGTAGCAATTTTACCGGAACCCAAGAGCGAATGAAATGTAAGTTAAATATTAAATTTCTCCCTGCCCCATTTACCAGACAGAAGCAATGTTTTTTTCTTTCTAGTAATGCTCTTCTGAATCAGCTAGTATAGAAAACTAACCCAGAAGTCCTCAGCTTTCAGCTGTGATCCAAACTTTGCATGTGACTGTCCAAGCTCTTTGAGGATGTCTCTGATAAGGTCTGGGCCTTCGTCAAGGTGAGAAACGATTTCGTCGACGGTGTTCATCACGACCATTCCATGAACTTCCAGCACAACGCTTTCCAATAACTGCTGACCTTCCAGCCCTCGGAATTTATCAAAAGATTTGCTTATGCTGGGATGGTCTGAGAAAAGCCTGCATAAATTTAGAGGCCACTCAATAATAGGGATAATTACGTGACTTTTATAAAGTAGCAACAAAAGTAATAATATTACGTTTAGGATTAGATCATTTTAGGTGCAATTATACTTTTGTCAGGCGAAAAAATTATTAATTTTTGCTGACTTTTGTTGCATATCTGTTGGACTCTGGCTTGGCAATGGATGAGCACGCAAGAAGAGTGTCTGCAAGCTGATATGCCACACTTCGTGTTCTCAGAGAGGCAAAGCCATTAATTCCGCATGACACATTTGTTACCCTGGTACACTACCCGTTCACATTCAAAAAGCTGCCTCACCTGAGCTTTTTCATGCCAATTTAAAGACTTATTCTTCTAATCAATGTTATTCTTAATTAAATATTTTATTTTGCATTTTTTTAAATCGTCTTTTGTTCTCACTATTTCATTTTGTTGTGCTCGGTCGTGTCTGTGCGTTGGCAGTGCCTTGATATCCTAGGACTTGGATAAAAAAGGCACTTAAAATATTTGCGGAATTGAATTGAATATCTGAGGTTCGCTTAGAAGCACGGGACCGAAACTGGAGACACGCTATTTGCTTGTGTCTGATTAATTCTCGAAGATAATTAACAGGATACGTCGGCACATGCGACGCCAAACTACCACTTGAATGCCATTACACCGAACCATTCTCTCGTTTTTCGACTGACGCTAATGAGGACCTAATGAACAATACGTTTACTTAACCCTAGCAAGAGGAATCTTAAACAAATCAAAACATGTCTGGAAATGTTATGAGATAAATCTTGCTTGAAAGGATAAACATTGCACGCAACCTTAAAAGCGGCTAAAATTGCCATTCGACCATGTAAATCATTGGATACGACTACCAGTATCCTATTTCATTATATCACTTAAATGACT
Source organism: Hirudinaria manillensis (assembly GCA_034509925.1). Classification (NCBI taxonomy): domain Eukaryota; kingdom Metazoa; phylum Annelida; class Clitellata; order Hirudinida; family Hirudinidae; genus Hirudinaria; species Hirudinaria manillensis. The sequence goes on along the minus strand of CM067530.1, from coordinate 7,440,125 downwards.
GATTTTTTTGGTGTGAAATACAAAAAAAACTCATCACCAATCGCACAAATAAATCCCCTTAATTTTTATTAAAGTCATTGTTAGCCTCATGGTGTAAACTCGCAGAAATCAAAGCAACATTCGTTTTTAAAATCGTGAAATTCATCTTATTATTATATCGTTTGAAATCGTTTAACCTTATTATTTAATTCACAATGTTTTGATGCCAACTGCTAACTGGCCAACTAGAATTGTGGAGTCAAATGAATTTAATCTAAATAGTGCCTTTTTGAGTTTTCACATCATGTTTGTAAAAACGCTCCCAACAATTTGCCATATGCTTTAGGGTCTGAAGAATAGTTGACAGCAATATTTGGATTAACAATTTGTTGATAGTGCCTTTAGATTTTTAAAATATAAAATTTTTTAACTACAGAAAATGGTACCTGACGAATGTTTTCTTCCCGATATCTGGCAAACTTTTCTGAACGAGTTTCCAGATCTTTTCGAAATTATAAATTTCTTTTTCAGTCAGGTGAGTTACGATTGGGTGGTGTTTGACGTCTTCTAAGACTTCTGCCGGTCTGATTCTGTTCTGTAAAGGCCAGGGACAACAAAGTCTGTAAAGTTCAACTACGAAGTCAAAGTTGCTCTTTATTGTCTTATTTTCTTCTTCATTTTCTTGTTCAGCCATTAGGCATACTCCAATCGACCTAGAAATAATTTTTCTAAAAATAACTGATCAAGAACTTCTCTTGGGATCGAAAAGGCCGGCTTATAGTCGAAGATGCTAGTTTTCGCCATGCACCTTTTGCCACGTCCCTAGGCAGATTTGTTTTTTGGAGAGGGATGCAGGGCTATGCCCCTTCAACGCATTAATAATGTACTCAGAGAACATTGCAATGTTTCGGAATAACCCTCGGAATCGTAAGCATTTCACTTCTTATACAAAATTTGCATCTAATTACCCGATAGAACTGAAGCAACTTCACAGAAAATTACATGGTGCAATAATCATCGTTATTGCAATTGCTTATTGATATTTAATTGCGTATTGGTTGGTGCTGGTAATGACTCAATTAATTTCGAATGAGGAGTTTACCTTAAACATCGAACCTGCGCTGATCCAATTTTTCCTGCTAGGCGTTTTTATAGCAATGGTTCGACCGACCATTTCGTGACTTTCACATGCTCATGTGCTTAATCATGAATATAGATTTAAAATACCAAATAAATTTGTCATTTATTTCAAATGTTTCGCATTTTTTAAGGCACAACAGTTTTATTATAACATGGCATTATTTATCATAATTTATAACAAGATGCGAATTATTTGTGATTTATGCTGTATTTCCATTTCATGATTTCATTTGAAATGTCATTCACCAACTCCAACAGGCAAAATTCTAAGTAAATTTTCTAAGAAGTCACGTGATATTTACAGGTCTTGATTTCGATGGGATCATCGTAGATGCCTCTGAAATGGAACAGTCGCAGATTAAAAGTGATTAAAATTATTAAAGCTGCGCGAATGTTTGATACATACTTTAGAAAATGATCGGCAATAAGGTATCATTTATATAATACACAATAATAAATAATAATAATTTAATAATTTATTCTATCGTATGTTTCACCCAATTTAATTTGATACCCATTTGCAAAGTTATCTCCTATCCATTAAGTTAAAATAAAAATGAAGTTTAGAATTCCTGAACACACCCTTGTTCCCGTGAGGACGATGATGACGATGACGATGATGAATAGAACGAAGAACAAAATCCCGAGACCCACGAGAGCAACATATTCGGGGGCAAAGTTCAAGAACGTATCAAAACGATTTTCTGCATTTTGCTGTGCTTTGACTGTCAAAAACAAAAAAACAATTTCTTCACATAATAGAATCACTTTTAATAAAAAGCGTCTTTATTATACACAAGTCCTGTGACTTATCCTTACTTGTTTATATTTACTTTGTATATTAATTACAATCCGCAAAATATTTATTATTAGCTCAGTTTAGATAATTAAAAATGCGACCTTATTATATTTATGCGATTAAATTTAATTATGAAGGAACCATAACGTAAAGTTTTCTCAAAACAATCATATTGAAGAGATAAAAACATTTATATAATTTTAATATAATACGCTTTCAAACCATTTCGTCAGACACATGGTGAAGTTCAGAACATAAACGTGTCTTTGATCAGTAAAATGATTTTCTTGAGGGAATGTGAGAAATAATTTTTAAAAAAGTAATGGTGATACTTACCAAAATAACTTGTGCCAATTAGCAGCATAAAAAGTCCAATTTGTAGCAACATTTGTAATTTTAAAAGGTTGTCTCTTCAACTGAACAAATCCTGATGGAATCCTTCAATCAAGACTAAGGCAAGAAATACTTATATTGTAAGTATTTCATGCTTGAATGATTTCAGCAAATCGTGTCTTAACAGTGACACATTAGGGAGTGGTAGGTATTTTTAGAAAGACTCCTTAATATTTTAATAAGTTGTTTAATCATCAAACATCAAGCGCTTTTGATAATATCAATTAATTTGTAAATATTTCAATGCTGAATAGAACAATTTTTACAAATCATAACAGAGTTATTGCTTCTATAATCAATTTTTTGATACATTATTGCCAAAGTCAGCAAGCCCAATAGAGGCTCATTAATATTAATGGTATTGGATAAATGTAGATTGTAATTGAAAAAATGATTTCATAAAATATATAGAATTCCGGCAAATATATATATATATATATATATATTTATGATGTCACCAAGTGGATATCCTTACCTCGAAAGGCCTGTAAAATAAAATATATCGTCATAGGATGGAATAAGAATAGAATGATATATCAAAATACTATTAATAATTTACTGACCCCAAATTCTAAATAAAAGACTTGCAATTAGGGGCAAATTCATTTTTAATCAAATTTGCTAAGGTAAATGACACGGTTTCTAAGGAATGTATGGGATGGGGTTGCAATTCATGCTACATTCACTGGCGAATTCCTCAGTAATAATCATTGTGATTTTAATATCATCTGCAGGTTTGAATAATATTAGAGAATCGGTCATACATTACAAATCATATCAAACATTTTATTGCAAGAATCGCAAGACAAGACCTGCAAATGTTTGGAGCCGAAGTTTTGCTTTGCGGAGAGACTATGTCTTGACTATCAATGTGCTAGAGGGTGGCAAGGGGCTCCACTCTGCCAAATTCGTTAGTTTTCAGAACCGTTTTGATAGATTGTAGTTGTCCTTAACATATACGTCCGCAAAAGTTTTAATAGGAGAGAAAAGTTTTTTTTTAAAAATAGTTAGAACTTAGGCTCTAGTATATTAGTAAAACAGAGTAAACTTCAGAAGCATTTTACATAAAACATTTTAGCAGTAGAGAATTGTTAATGTTCCCCTAATGTTGCCTTTAAGGCTTGTCTCCCTTGCATGAAAACCATTTTTTGTCAACTTATTCAATAATTCCCAGAATCTAGTCTTTTCTTTAATGAGAAACATAATTTAGTACAATGTAATTGGATTAATCTAATAAATGTTGTAATAAATTATACATTATTTAAAATTCCAAAATTTCCAGTTATCCCCATCTCTTCTTATAAAAGAATTTTATACATTAACTTTTTAGTGTTGTAAATGCACGAATTGAAATTTTTAGCTTGCACAAATGCTACATTCGGTATCAATTGCAAGTTCACATGCCACTGTCATAATGATGATGAATGCAATCCCGTCTCAGGGTTTTGTCTCTGCCATGAAGAATGGGGAGGTGCTGGTTGTCAGACGAGTGAGTTCTTGTGATCAGTTTGATCTGAAAAAGGCTGTTGTGATAATTCATAGTTCGACTCTTCTCAAATTTTATTGAGTGATAGTAAAAGGCTTTCCCATAAATATGTTACTGATGTATTTGTTTGTGTAGCACTCTCTCTTTCATTCTTGTGAGGTAAGTGGCACTGGTTTGAACATGCTTTAATCACAGTTTAGCCGTTGAGTTTATCACTTCATTTATTGGCAGTCATACATTTGAAGTTTCAGTAGCTCATTGTTTATGCAGGACTTCCCAGACTTGTGAATGCACCTTGGGTTGGCAACATAACATGCAACTTAACCACTGTTTACTGGGAGCCTTGGTCAGCCACTGAGGATGTGGGAGATATAGAATTGACAATAATCTCATACAGGTTTTTCATCAAAGGATATCTTCAGTTTAGGTTCTTGATATTTATCTGATTATATTTAAAATATTTATCTTTTCATTCAGAGTTGAGGTATGTATTAATGGATCAATGAAATGTAACAAGCTGACTGGAAACATAACAAGGGAAGGAATCTTCGAATCAATTCAATTTCCAGTGGAAGATCCTTGGAGCAGCTATGAATTTAGGGTTCAAACCATTTGGAGTGACTTTAACAAGGCCATGGATGGACTCATAGGACCAAAGTCCAGCCCTGTTATACCCAGTGACCACTGCATTGGTGATTTGTTGCATGTCTTAAGTACAATCGTGATAAGCCTTCAGCAAGATATTGATCATTAGCAAACAATTACAGAATTATTATGATCAAGGTGCTTAAATTGATATTAAATTTATTTATTTGTTGTGGCCTGAAATAGGTTACTTGCAATGATACTAACAATATTACTTGTGTTAAGGTTACTAATTGATAACAACCATGATTATATTATGAATTATAATATAATATATATATTATAATATATATAATAAATATATTATAATATATATATATTTAATATATTATTATATATTATAATATAATATATAATAATATATTATATATATATTATATTTATTATATATATTATAATATATATAAATGATTATAATTTATAACGTGATTACTTATATTGTAATTACTATTAAAATATGTGATTTATTTTTAACAATTGTTTTATTTGTTTTAATCAAGTTGTTGTTAGCTGAATTGATGTCGCATATTAATTTCTTAAAGGTTATTTATTAATAACTTGTATTTGCTAACTCTTCACCTCAACAAAGACTGGACCACCCAGATTAAAAGCACCAAAGGTCAAATGTCAGCCAAATTCACCACAGCCAGCATTACAACAACAACAACCATACCAACAACATCAACAACAATATCAACAACAATGGCTCCAACAACCCATCAAGCATCTTCACGTGCAGTGACACCAAGACAAAGTCTCAACAAATTGGAAATTCAAGATTTATTCACGTTTAGAGTTCTGCTTAACTAGTGTTAATTAGTGTTTTTCAATTAGGTCGAGTTGGTGTTTGTTATTATTACCCTCATTTGTTCAATTGCATATAATTGATTTCAAGGAAACCATGTTTTTCAATGCATGAATACAAACATTTTCAATTCACTTCAAGAGTTGACTTGAAGCTAGTTAAGTGTTTAGCCGGCAGCTGTACCTAATTTTTATTTTCACAATAGATTTATTAATTTATTTTAAATCCTTTGTTTTCGTTCAGGTCTCCATTGATCATGATAATACTATAAATAAATATAAACTTATTTACATTTCATTTTAAAGGGTCAGAAGCATTAAAATATGCATTATTAAATTAGATCTTAAGGTAATCTAACATAAAAATTGTTATTCATTCTGTTTCAGCACCTTTAGGCCCTACAGATATTACCCTCTTGTGGTCAAATGAATCCACCCTTTATCTTGGATGGTTAAGCAGAGTGCCTGAATCAGTGCAGGTTATCCAGTACAAAATCATCTACTCAATATCTGAAAGTACTGCCAGAAAGAATTACATTTTGAGTGGAAGCAACGAAACTAAATTAAATCTGACCGGTCTCACCCCAGGGATGTCTTATGAAATACTGGTAAAGTAAAGAATCTGCATTTCTTAATAGTCTTGTAGATTTATGAAATGTCTGTGATTCTTAAGTATATATTATTAAACAAGTCTAATAAAATACTGGAGAAAATTGGCAGAATACTTTGAGACCACATCTGTGTTGCATTCAAGGTTTTGGATTCTTCAGTTGCAGGCACAGGTTCTTCTGGATGTGAACGATGGGTGGAGTTTGCTTTCGAGTCCTGTGGTTTTCAAGACTCTTGACGGACAACCTGGACCTCCAAGGGACTTGAACAAGACGTTTAGAAATGAAAGTTGCATCTCAGTAATTTGGAAGCTTCCCCTATTATTGAATGGATTGCTGACAGGCTTCAATGTTAGAATTTAATGCCTCTCCAAACTAGATGTCAGTTGAACAAAGTTTTCATAAATTATCCAGGTCACCTGTCAATCAATTTCAGTAGCACCTGCCTCCTTCTCTAGAACATTGGCCAAAGGACCATCTGATATGCAGGCCACATTTTGTGACCTAGCTTATGCTGTTTTATATAAGATATCAGTGTTTGCACAAAACAGAAATCATTTTGGACTTCCAGCTTCTATTGAAATTTGGACAAGCGTGAGTCAACCCTCCCCTCCACCAGCTCCTATCGTGTTGGGACTAACTAATTCCACTGTCACATTGAGAATTGAACCAGCAATCCTTAAAACAGGTCCTCTTTCTGGATATTACATTGTTGTTAATGTAAGCATGACAAATGGGATTGTCAAAAGGTCTATTGAATCTGAGTTTAATGCAGTGGATCCAGCTGAAAATCTGGACTTGGAAGGATACACGTGTGCATGGTTGAGTCCCGATCAAGTTATGCCTCAAAGCAATTTCACTGTGGGTGACGGAAAGATGTATGGTCATTTTCTAAATAAGGAACTGGAAACAAACAAGTATTATGTGTTTTACTATGTTGTTACCAGTACTGTGGATGGAGATACAAAAATGTCTTTTTCTAAAACTTTGCAACCTGTGAAAACACTTCAATCTCCCACAGACGAAACTTCTAAATATCCTTCGAAAAATGAATCAATAAATTCACAAATTGATTTGAGGGTGCTGGCAGGAGTGCTATCATTGCTAGCCCTACTGATATTATTGTTAATCCTTGTGATTTACTTTTGCTGCTGGAGAAAAAGATTCTCTGAAAAAGATGAGGATAAAATTATCCTCGGTGATTCTTATTTAGTTACCCCTGATAATCGATATCAACCAAGCAAAAAGTGGAGTGATATCTGGTCTCTAGAAACTTCTCGTCACCCGATTTATTGGGATGATCACGAGGTCTTAGAAAATTCTATGCAATCTGCCAAGCATCCACCTATATCAATAGAAGAGGAATTTGAAAGGCTTCCCAGTGAATCTATGTTTGCATGTGAAGTGGCCAAACAAATTGAAAACAGGTCAAAAAACAGATTTGAACATATTCTGGCCTACGATCATACCAGAGTAAAACTTCGAAATTGTATAGGAAGCGACTACATCAATGCAAATTTCATCTTCCGCAACACAAAGAAAGGAGGTAAAACATACATTGCAGCACAAAGTCCTTTTTCACCTCAAACTATTTGCGACTTTTGGTCAATGATCTACTGTAGAAAAATCTCAGCAATAATTTTTCTGTCACAACTTGTGGAAGACAACATCGTCAAATGCGAACAATATTGGCCAGAAGATGACTATCTTCGCAAATATGGCAAGATTTTTGTTATAAAGAAAGGAACTCAAAAGTTTGCAAACTTTATCATAAGGACGTTTGAGATATCAATTTCTTCAGATCTCTCAGACAGGAAGTCATTTATGTTGAAACAGTACCATTTCTTATCTTGGAACTTCTCAAATCAGCATCTAAACATTTTGGAATTTTGGAGGAAGGTGAAAATGGATGCAAATCCCAACTGCTGGTTGGTTCATTGTAGCACGGGAATAAGTAGGACAGGAGTCTTCATAGCTCTAGATAGCTGCTTAAGAAGCAGCAAAAGAAATAAGCTGGTAAATGTTTACCAGACCTGTCTGAGCATGCGAGGAAGCCGTCCATCGATGGTGAGGTCACTGAAGCACTACAATTTGATCTACGACCTTCTTTTTGAGGCTCTACAGATCCCCTATAGAGAACAGTTTATTGATCATAGCAACATGGCCACGTTATTCAACGAGCTGAAAAGCATTGATCCCAACACTAAATTAAGCTCACTCAAACAACAGTTTAACTTTCTAGAAAAATTTTCTTCCAAGCCAAATGAGAAGATGTGCTCAGTTGGAATGAGCCCTCAGAACAAAGAAAAAAATCGATTCCAAATCATTGACTTCATTCCAAGGGATGAAGATCGTGTCAGACTTTGCAAATTAGAGAATTCAAGTAATTTATTTATTAATTCATTGTTCGATTCATTATTTCTGAAATTACTAATATAATTGATTATCAACTGTATCCATTTTTCCAAACAATATGGGGTAATAGTTTATCCAAATCTTAAGTTTATGCTCATTATTGGGGAATGCACTTGGTGTGGCGTTAAGACAAACTTTAAATTAACCATCAAAAAAAATTCTCTAATAGAAAAATTGAATCAATAATCTGGATTGTGATGTACAATGAAATTTATAGTTTTTTTTTTTAATAATATTCTGATTTTGAATTTGTAAACTATTCTGACAGACCAAAATGGTGAGGCAGCCACCCAGAACTACATAAATGCCCTATTCCTGAATTCTTATGAAGAAAAGCACTTCCTCATCATCACACAGTCACCCCTCCCCGAAACAGTGACAGATTTCTGGCAAATGGTTTATGAAACAAATTCCCTATGCATAGTAAATATTAACCCTATAGATTCGGTAAACATCAGTTCTGCCTCATACATACCACGTGAAGAGAAAGGTTTAGCAGGGCATTTTGATATAGAATCTTTAGAAACAGAATCTCGTGAGCATTTTGATATCGAAAGACTCAAACTTATCAGCAATTCACTTTCTGAAGAAGAGACCCGAGAGGTTCTGCACTTTCGATTCAAATCTTGGAAAACGTGCGATCGTGTGCCGACCCCACGTGCTTCGGTTTTGGAAATTATCCAAGACATTAACCAAATCAGGAGTTCATTACCAAGGACTCCCATAGTCATCCACTGTATTGATGGAGCCAGCTATAGCGGTCTACTTGGGGCATGCTTCATTCTACATGAAAAATTTCTGAGGGAAAAGTCCATTGATATTTTCCATGTAATAAAACATCTCAAATCAAAAAGGTTTCCCTTCATAAACTCTCATGTAAGTTTAAGACTTGAACAATTTCAATGTTTGAACAATAACTAATCAATTCACTGTAATTCATGTAATTTCAAAACAGTTCCAATACACATTTTGTTTCAAGTTCCTTTGGGATGTCATGAACAAGCCAGTAAGTCCTTAGCAATACTGACTATAGTTTTTTCAACAAATGAAATTATTCAAGAATGCTAATTATGACAAGCATTTACAAACAACGATTTTTACTAATCTCTTTTGAAATTTGGAATGTTCTTAAACAGTTCGCATGAAAATGTTCTTCACATTCAAAAGTAACAGAGTTAATACTGGTTGACACCGTAATAACTTACAGTCATTCACATTTTCTAACAATTCAGTTAATTTTCATTCATCATTGACCACAAAAATTAATTGCTTAGTATTCAGATCACTTTAGAATTAAAATAATATTTTATTACAAATTCAGAAAATGGCCTGAAAAATTGGCTTGTCCATGTCAGACTGAGTAGGCTGGAGAGCCCTCAATTTTGCTTACTTTGATGCAGGAATAGTGGATGGCTCTTGCTAGCGTGATGATAGCCAGAAGGAATAGGGCTGTTAGAAATATGGAGGAAATGATGTTCCATCATTGCAAAAACATTAATCAAACAGCCCTATCACTAAATGATGGTAGTTAAATAAATAACCATATTAAATGCATTCCTTGTCTTCCTGAAAGGACTAAATAGACTACTTTGAATGTGAAAGCCGCAGCAAGTAATTGCAAGCAGCATTAACGATGTCGCATGACAAAATTGTGCAACCATCTTTATCAACTATATAAAAGCAAAATCTTACTAATGTAGCCAGCATACAATACTTTGTATGTGTTTGCATATGGGGCGGTAAGACCCTGAATTAATTAGGATGTTAGTGTCAATGTTAGTTTTCTTCACATTAAACGAAGGCTTAACATAAACGGCCAACTTACTGAAAGAATGCTACCAGTTATGAGGAATAAGATGCCAATTAACATGAACATCATAGAATACTTCCTTTCATATTCGGGTCGAATGCTTGATCTATAAAGAAAACAAGAATTACAAGATGACCTGTGCCCCTGCAATTACCAAACTTACACTTTTTTGCAGTGAGGACATCTTGCTAGGTGCCCAGTAGATGAAAACTACAAAAATGCAGGGAATGTTTGCTTAAAATATAGTATAGTCTTGAAGAAAATATGAATGTGTATGAATTTAATGAGTGAATCAGATGTCAAAGACTTGAACTTGTTGGTCTTACTAACAAGCTAAGAGCACAAATTACAGTGGTATGAAATTATTATACCACTATTTAATTGATTATTGTTCTTTATTACGTTGAATAACATGAATGCCAAGATTTTGCTAATATACAGAGGACATCAAATAAATCTGCAAAAGTCATAAAAAAAAATTGAAAGACAAACAATTTAAAAAATACTAACAAAGAAGGTCTGCTGACAATGTCCACATACAACTCTCAGAGAAACTGTACTTGGTTGGCCTTGATTTTCAAACGATGGTTCGAGGATGATTATCAACTTGCTATCAAAGAATGGAGAATTCAAAAGTTATTCAATGAACAAAATAAGGATGAATTATTGTCGTTGTATGAATAAAAAGTGATATATTTATAATAATCATCATAGTTATTGTTAAATAAACCTTTTTGCCATCCTTAAATATTACAAATATGTGTAAATGAAATAATTCAGAATTTACCAAATATTAAGTAAATTTTTGTTTGAGTTCAGTTGTTGTACCAAAATCATAAAAGTAATTCGTATTGAGCTAATTGAGCCTTTGGAATACCATAACGAGATGCAATGGCATGGCTTAATCAATCTGAAAATTTATATAACACCCTGATGATGCTGACTGGGTTGTGAACATGATGCATAGTGACCATTGCTACTACCATTTGGCCAATGTTGCATTGTTATGTAGTTAAACAAGCAAAAGTGGTTTAAATATCGAACACAGACCAATTCTCTCTGGGGCATGCCACTCTTTTTGAACCAGCCTTGCAGATAAGCAAACAGTGACACTGACACCTCACATACTTCTTACCAATAGGTGGGGCCTTGATTGGCTTTAAAGTTAGTTAATGATTTTTATTAATTATCTCACAAATCAAAATTATTGGATTATATAGTACTCAGGTGCTCTGACTTACCGTAGCTTCTTGACAGCAGTGGCATTTAACTACATAACAATCCAGTTTTCCATCAAGATCTATTAGATTGTTGCATACTTTACATTTAACAGAAGGAGTTCCACTATTGGAAAAAATTGGTTGGGGCAGTTCATCAGCATCTAGTTCATCTATTACCATTTCCCTGGCAGGTGCTTTAAAATGATTAAGTGAATATATGAATGACCAATATTGGCCCACAATATGATTAACTATATTGAGGCCAGATTGTGGTGAAGAAAATCGTTGATACATCGAGTATGCCAAAAATTAGTAACAAGCTGATAAAAAAAAGTTAAAAATCACTCAATATGGAAAAGCATAAAGTACCCAATAGTGGTGTTCGTTCGTTGGAAGTCATCTCTTCGTTAATAAAGTAACTTTTCTGTAAATCCCAAATATTAATGCGATTTCGACTCAAGTCAAAATCGGCAGACGTTTGTTTACTTTTAATAACCTAATTAAGACAAAGCGAGACCTCTCTGGGGCACCTTTAAATAAATCCCATTTGTCACATGGTCGACAGTCATAACCTAATATCGATTTTATAAACTTTCAGCCAATTTTTAAAAATAATTTGTCACTTATTCAAGAAGACATCTCAAGAACACAGAAAAAATGCATATCGCTCAAAGCGTACAAATATCAGCTTTTCGAATTCGACAAACGCCCACATATGTTAATATTTTGTCAGACCCTATCGGTAGAAAAGGTTGGCATGGGTCTCTTCAAAAGGAGGAAAGAGGTCGTAAATCAAAATAATAATTTAAAATCAGCCAGGATCTGGAATTAATACTTATTAACATTTATCACTGATCGAAAAAACAACTAAATGGAATGCAAATGCCTGATATAAACTGTAAGGATCTCGTAATCTCAAAAATAATTCAATATTTCGTGGGAAGTACGCTAAGCGTGAAGAAGATTCTAGCTTTGAACACTTGAATAACATTCTCATCCCCAAACTAGAACTGGTTTATGCAAATGCACAGCACGCGTATTGACCACGCTTATTCGCAAGTTCTGCAAGATTGGGTATTGCAGTTAAATAGGACAAAAGTTTGCCTATAACTCACATCCACCCACAGCCCTGAAAGGAAATCATGGCAAAAACACACTATAAATAAAGACATACAGACCAAAATCTGGCAACATTTCTTATGTCTGCAGGGGTATTCTCTGGGCTCATAAAAAAAAAAACAGAAAAAGCTAAAATCATCTTCCTATGCAAACCAAATCATTATGGTTCAGGCCACTGAAAATCTAATGAACGAGTTTACCGGAACACTGCCAATACTGGTCACATCATTCTCTCGGCTTAAAAATGGTGATATTTCAACACTTCAAAATCACAGTAAATATATTATATTTTCTAACTACCCCCATCCTAACAAAAAAATCTGAAAAAATTCTTAGAGGCACTGATCTAGATAGATGCCACAGTTATAGGACTAAACGACCCCAGGTTTCTAGAGAAGTTTAATAAAAAAAAATAAGATAAAACAATAGCTGTTTACACCATAATATGAAAGGACAATACTTCCCAAGGTATTGTATTAGGAAGGTTAAGAGGGAAGATGAGACATTCAAAAATTAGTTATTTGGATTCATTTTGAGGATTCCTCCTTTACATAGGAAGTTGATTTTCATCGTGGGTTTTCTCAATATTTTTCAGAGGTTCATTTTTGTAGCCAATATCAGCATTAACCAATTTCTTTTTGTGCTGCAACATCACAGTTGCTTTGTAGAGTTTGTCAACAAAATCTGGGATACCTGTCATTAGAAAAATAATTTTAGTATTCACACCTAAGTACTGTTAGCAATCAATCTCTGACACCACACAAACCTGAACTGGTCGCCCAACTGACAGCCACCTTCGGTATTGATGACTTTGGATCATCAAAATATGTAAGTATGTAATCAAAGCCATTCTGAAAGATAACATTTTAAAAAAGCTTTATAGATGTAAATCAACCCGCAATAAACTTAATTTATGACACAAATCACAACATACTAATGAGAATGTCAAATAACCTCATCAAAGCTGGTGTGGGGTTGTATGACCATTTCTGAACAATAATCTGTAACTCGGACGTGGCTATTGTTCATTGGAACGGCCGGATGTTGAGGAATGCCCCTGCTGATGATAACCATTATTCTTTTATCGTTGTCAATCTACAAAAAATTGTTTACTGTATTATTTCATTAAATTAAAAATTGGCATTGAACTCATTAAAAACAAAACAAAAAATTAGTACTACATCAACAGCTGACATTAGTTATATATAATATCATTCCTGATTATGATTTTAATTATTCATGCCATTTTGAACTAGCAATATGTTACAATCAGACATTCCCATAAACGCAATGCAATAAAGAAATATGCTTCCAACCATTGCTATTCCTACACATTTAAAATGGCAATTAAATCAACCAATCTTATCCTGCATGAGCTAGAAAATAAAACAGAATAAGCAAAGAAAAATTGTATACTACATAACTACAAACTGACCTTATGTCTCCTGACGTAGACATATTCTCTGCTGGACATAGGATACTGTAATATAAACATGACAGTATATTAACAAGATCAATATAGGTTGAATCAATAAACAATTATCCATACTGGGAATTCAGTAATCCAATGAACTACTTCTGAGCCTGAGGACACATCTTTGTCAACAACATTTAGACTTATGACATGTTTGTCCCACTGCTTTCTAAAATCTAGATCCACCTTAAAAAATCCAAGTTCAAATTATATCAGATGGATGATATTTTTAATAATTTAATTTAATTAAATGATAACTACACAATATAACTAAAATTTGATTGTATTAAAAATTATTCAAGTTAAATACATATATTATCAATAAATAGTCAAATATAATAACAAATGCATCTTAGAATATATTTCAACATTTCTATTAATTCAAATTAATCATTTTTCTAGTTTACGTTAATGCCAAACAACAATCGCAATCATGAACCATGAAGGAATCTAAATTGCAATTAAGATACTATCAATTAACCTGAGTTTGGAAAAATGATCTGGCAGAGATATCTTTGTAAGTTCCACTCACTGTTTTTAAGTAAAAAATGATATTAATGAAATATGAGCAAACATTTGCAATGTTAAGTTTCAATACCTTTGTATTTATAAAGCCCTTTTACTGGAATGGATTGTCTCCAAATTAATACATCATCTTTATTAACTATTAACTCCCACTCGGGATTTGATTCCTTCTCCAGGCGTTTTACTTCAATATCCTCTGAAACTCTAAAAATAATAATGTTAGAGCCATTTGTAAGTACTCAAAACAAAGACTAACCTGTCAAGCTCTGCATCAGACACCTTGTCTTCATCCCAAACAAAAATTGTTGATCCTAACACAAAATACCATGTGTTCTTCCAATCTTTTTTAGTAAAACTCTTTAGCCACCTTTCAATCAAGAAGCGGAAATATTGTCCATCAAATCCTAAATTTGTGCATTGATAAAGTATTTGACTCGATTTTCTTATTCTTTGGATGGCCACAGACTTGTAGTGTTTCGTAAGGAGGAATTTGAACACGTTTTGCTCTGACGACGTCCATTGCCTCACACGCTTCGAGCAACTATTGAGACACTCTCGTGCATTGAAATATGATTTAACATTAAATTTGCGACACAGATTTAGTCCAAAAAAAGTTGATGGTTTCATGAATGTCACGGTGGTAGATCTTTGGGACACCGAATTCAAAACTGTTGCCTTTTGCGAAAATAAAAATAAGCAGTCGCGAAAAACTTCTCTAAACGAACACGCATTGAATCTAGACATTCCAATAATAAACACGAATGCTGATAGCGGCAATCATTAAAAAGCAATACTGCTCTCAAGGTTTAAAACTTTGACTAACGTAACGATCACGAGTATATCTTAAGTTTTACAAAAATAATTTCACTTTAATATTTTTAATTATTAGTTATATTGTTTAGAAAATTTGGCTATTAATTTATATGCTATTGAATTGTATGAGCATTTGTACTCCTTTGCAAATTAAGCCGAATAAATTTTAAACATAAACAATTAATTGGAGAAGATATTTACTGCATTCAGAAATTGTACGCAAATATTTTAACTGCTGTAACGAGAATGGCAATGAATGATAATTATGAAGGTCAGGAGGCTGAAGAGGCCTAATCCAAGAAGTAAAAGTTAAATTATTAGAGATAGGCAATTGGCACATCAAATTTTATCAAAATTTAAATAGATTAATACAAACATATGTAATTAGAATAGTTAATATAAGTTAGACTAATTGAATTTGAATTAAATATTTACTTGATTACACATAAGAAGACATCGTTACTAAAACTGAATTTATGTCTAATTTTGTTATTATTTACAAATTAACCCCAACAAATAAAAAATATTATTCTTATTTTTACAGATCGATTGTTGTGTTAATAAATCCATGTTGAATAATTCACGTATAACCGCTCGACCAAGGTTGTTGGGGCTCTCTCGTCGTTGATTCTACGAATAAGTTGTGTATTTAAAATTGTGAAATGGCTATCAAAAAGAAAGTAGTTTATGATATTTTGCATAAATCTACCGTGTCAGTCCTCATAGGGATTACGGCGGTTGGATCAGCCTTTTTAACCTATAAATTAGTGGATTATTTCATCAGTGAGTAATTTTATTTATTATTTGATTTTCATTGTGGAATCTAAACCACTATAACATTTTTATTGAAACAGTTAGAAGATATTTCTTCAAAAACCAAAGACTGCAAATAGAGGAAAAGTAGAAGATGCCTTCAAATGACAATTTCTTAAATAAAGCTTACTTGGAAATAATTAATATTATTGGTGGAATTTTTTCCGATTGGAAAGAACTCGACCTTAATGTAGAATCAATTTTAAATGCCAAAGAATTCACAATATCAATTCATTAACAGGACGAGTTACATAATACTGTCTGAGGTAATTTGTCACTTTGAACCTTATCACTCTGGCTCAAAATTGCAACATAGTTTGTGTTTCTTGATAAACTTTTCAGTTGGAATGTATCAGATGAAAATGATTTTGAGATGGAATGTTGGCTTTGATGAATCCCTTTCTTGCCAGCTGTAGAAGCTGTGAGTGGAAGTAGTATTGGAGGTGGTGAGTTTGAGCTAGACCTAAATTCAAAGTGGCCTGTCGAAAGTCCTTTGGTGATTGAGCCTGTGGCAGATGAGATTAGTTTGTTGGGTCTTGGAGGACGCCTGGCAGTTACCTGGTCGGTACTTATCTGTCCTGCAGAGCGGAAATCGTGATGGAAAGTCGATTGGGCTTTATGCTTTCTGCTATCCGTGGCTGGTTCTGCAACGTTTCCTTCAGAAGCTGCGTAAGCACTTGCTCGTCTGGTTTTCAGCCTCTCAATGCTCTGCCTCCGTTTCTCAGTTGGAGAGGAAGTCAAAGTCTGGATGAGAGTGAGTGGCTGGCAATCTCTACTTGGAATCATGCAATGTATTGATATTGATTTTATGCATGATTCTGTAGCCAATGCTTTATGGATCGTTTGAGGTGGTTTTACATTTGATGTCAGAAGTGTTTTTTTCTCAGGCTTCCTCAAAATGCTTTCTTCTTTTGGTGGGATGGGTCTGTACTTAATTCCATCTTTTTGGGAGGTTTTATGAACTGCGTTGCCATTATTAAGGACTTTTGAAGCCTTTTCTTGTCTTAGCATCCCATCTATAAGTAAAGTGATTTTCTGACCAGCCTTAACTACAAGTCATTTAATTTATAGTTTCCATATCACTAGAACCTTGTTTACTGGATCTTTGAATTCTAGGACTTGATGTCTTGAGGGGTTTGTCTGAGTACCAATCTGCCATGTCTGCCTGGTCTGCCAAACCTACTTGAAACAATAATAAAAGATAATTGGTTTTATTTGAAAGTTTTTGACAAATTACCATACAACTGTTAAATCCGAAATTCACTCATTACTTGCCTTTGGTGGCATCATACTGTTTTTTTCTATTCTTTCCACAGCAACGCTTAACTTGAAATGTCAGATAAATGATTATAAATGTTGTAATGGTTGAGAACAACCAGGAAATGGCGACGGTTGTCCAGTTGATGTCGCCTGAAAATTTTCGATATCGTAAACAGGTGATGAAATCGTGAATTTTCGGACATTAGGTGCTCACCTTCCATTATATTTTAAAAGTTGTTTAATCAGAGCATTTTATCCTTTTTAAAATGACAAAATATTAAGGTGAATTGGCATTTTTTCGTACGTAATAGGATCGCTTATTCACCTGGAGATGTCGTCAGTGGTCTCTCACTTCGATGCTTTTGTGCGTCCTATGGGCATTTGTGCGACGTTCTATATTTGGAAGCTACCTGTCTATTGCAATAGGCTTGAACTTCAAATTGTTTACGTTAAAATGGGCTTAACAAAGATGTGCAACCGAAGCAATAAAATAATTCACACGGCATTGAATTTCCAAATCCAAAGAATTTAGCCGATCTGGATTTTTCATACTAGGTTCTAATTTCTGTAGTTAGCTCTGTGCTTTTCGCGGCGGCTGTTTCTCCGAACGAGTGTTGTACGTTCAAGTTACAATCATTTTTTAAAATTAATTGCTTTACCATAGTTAATTCTATTTGCAATACAACGTCAAAATACTTTTTATTCAAAGACGATTTGTTGAAATATCCTTGTCAGCAGAATTTTTTCAAGAATCCGCCATTTTAGTGATATTGTTAACCTAACCACAAAAGTCACATTATGAATTTATTGATAAAGTTATTAGAATCAACTTATTTGCTAAAAAATAGAGGACATAGCACCTACCGTATATATCATAAATTAATCTGGCATTATTTTGACTTCCAAAAGCATGAAATGCAATTAGAGGTAATTATACAATCGTAAAACCACAATTATAATATGTCTTATCTGTTTATATCTTTAAAAGGCAAGTTTGTTTCTGTTTAACAGGGAAAAGGTATAAAGACGCAGCTTTGTGTCTGCTGGGAATTTACGTATAAATGGAAATCTTGGTGCAAAATCTTCTGCATTCGTAATTTTGAAAAACTCGGATTTGGAGAGAGGTAGCCTTTAGTTCGTAGATTTTAGAGACTTTTCACAAATATCCAAATTTCGATTGTAGCTGAAACAATTTCATTTTTCCTCGATAAATCTTTGAAAATTAGATTTTCTTATAAACATGGATTATCGAAAGATCGAGATGATGCGATCGAATCATATGATAAGTAATGATTGCAAAACAGGAACGTTTTTGTAAAACATTAAAAATGGTAAGGAGAGCGCTGACCTTTTCCAGGACAAGTACACTTAATATTTAACTTTATATTTATTCACTTTTAATGTAAATATTTTCAATATACATTCGTAAAGGTAAACAATTGACAAAAAGTACAAGGTTGTGTACAGTTTAATAACGCCTTTCTTTAGGCAGCTGAGCTGTTCAATAGAATTAAGCCTTCAGGTCGTGCTCATTGGAGTATGTCTGAAAGCATCATTTGCTTACGTATTGTTGGAAAAAGTTCTCTTCTTGTACTAAAATGTCCGAGTACATTTCAATAGCACTGAAACGTGGAAGCTATGCTGATCTGAGGAGACCGATTCTGAATTATCTTGATGACGTCAAGCAGTACGGAAGCTCGGCTGAATACGAGGCAGCACTAAGCGAATTGCAAAATCTCAGACAAGACTTCATCGACAAAATTAACGAGAAGAACGACAAAACTTTGAATATTTTTCACAGGTAGGAGATTTTACGATGATGCATTTCTAATTCATTGAAGATCTTCCATTTGATACTTCAACGTATTTGTGAACATAGATATGCTGATCAGATTGTGGCACTTGAGTTGAAGCTCCCACTGACGGAAAATCAGGTAATTTGGAGTTATCCTGCATCAAGTTCCTGGTTTTTTGATAAAGACGTTGCTCCATAATTTAAACGCGTCTATCAAACGATCTGACCACAACTCATAGTTATTTAACTAAATAAAAAGTAATTAATACATCCTTCACACAGATAAGAATTAACTTCAAATGGCAAGATGCTTTTCCAGGCCTAAGAACAAGGGCGAATATGTATCTAGGTTAGTCTGTTCTTAACAAATTATTTTGAAGGTTTGGTCCAACAATCTGAAAGACATTAAAGAACACTGATCCAATCGGGCTTACAACAACTGCTTTAAAATATTTCAACTCTGTGAAGCTAGCCCCTCACTTGAAATTATATTGAAATGCTGTTAGAACTCAATGTAATCCCATTTGGACTTATTATTCCCAAGGACTCGAGCTAGATTTTTCCGAACTTGAATGATAACGCAATTCAGTTTTAGGAGCCTCTTTTCTAATGGTGTTATATTTATCATCCAAACATTCCAAGTTAATGCAAAAATCTCCCGCATTCCGAAACGTTACAATTTTCCATATTCATTTTATCGGAAGATACACGAATGTTACAACTCCGCTAAATGTTTCTTTATCATTTTTCAAATCAATCCTATATAACAATATTTCCCCATTATTTTTAGATATCAAGGAACAACAATAACAGAATAAAAACTTTTTTATCTACTATAGATGCTACAATTTATAAATCTATTAAAGCATTATTTCAGCCTTTGCATCAGGTGCTTACGAGAAGTCTTGTGCCCTTTTCAATGTGGCAGCCATGGAGAATGCTGTGGCAGAACAGCAACAACAACTGGATACGGACGAAGGACTTAAAAATGCCGCTAAACTTTATCAGGTTCGATTACTTTTAGTTTACCCGAAAATAACCATATAAGAGAAACGATTTAGAAATTGTATAAAATAATGTAAAAAGAAAAACAATATGAAGGGAGAGTTTAGGGAAATTACCGAAACACCCAGCCCAAGTCCCCACGATACCCCATGAGGTCATCGCCAGGCACTTCGCCCCAACTGCCGCAGATCCCATCACTCCCACCCTTTTATTTCAAATAATATTTGCATTTAAATAAACAATTTGAAAAAAATTGTTCCGAGCAGCAAGCCAGCGGTATTTTTACCTACCTCCACTCTACTATTCTCTCCGTATTCTCTGGGGCTGAGTCAACGAATGATCTCAGACCCGAAGTACTGAGTATCCTTGCAACACTTACGTTGGCACAAGCACAAGATGTCTTCGTAAAGAAAGCCATGAAGGGTTTGATTTTTCAAACACTTTCATTTAATTTACGAATTCAAATCGATTTATTTTCTTACATATTCGTAGATAACATGAAACCCAGTTTGCTTGCTAGATTGTGCCAACAGTGCTCGTTTCTATACGAAGAATCTTTGAAACTCTACCAAGAAAGTTCTTTGAAGAGCATTTTGCCAAAGGTTAACTTTTGCCTAATTGAATCAAATAATGAATCAGTTATTTCTTTTATGAACATTTATTTTGAATATAAATGAATTAACGATTTTATAGGATTGGCCAGTTATCGCGACCGTGAAAAAAGGTGCCTTCCAAGCTTTGGCATATTTCCACGACGGATTGAACTTTCGGGAGAACAAGAAACCAGGGGAAACTTTGGCTCGCTTAAATGTTTGTGAGAGTAAAAATACTTCTTCCATCTTAGCCACTTTGTAACCGATTTCATGACTTTTCCAGCAAGCAAAAGCTCTGATGACCAAATGCGCCTCAAGTTCTCCGTTGAAACCGTTTCCATTTGCAGTTCAATTGAAACTTATTGAAACCGAGGCAGGAAGAGCAGCGAAAGACAATTCCTTTATATTTC
Organism: Hirudinaria manillensis; assembly: GCA_034509925.1. NCBI lineage: Eukaryota > Metazoa > Annelida > Clitellata > Hirudinida > Hirudinidae > Hirudinaria > Hirudinaria manillensis. Next base: position 7,419,019 of record CM067530.1, on the reverse strand, counting down.
ACGCCACTGTGCCTGACGCTACAAAGCTTCCAGACATTGAAAAAGCTGTTCTCGCGAAACCAACTCCTGTGGAAAACATCAAATTCAGTCCAGAATCTCATGGTATGACTGTTTAATGATTATCCATTTAGTTTCAGTAACTTCTTATGCTACAACAATTATTATTAAAACCGTTAATTTTGATATAAATTAATTATAATGGTAGTTTATTATTATCCCTATTTTTATTTTGCCATTATTTGCCCACATTTTCAATTCGCCTCATCCATGACATTGCATGTCATTGCAATCAACATACAGATTTAGAAGTTGAAATTTACTTAAGTATTTCATTACCTTGGTTAAAAGAATATAATGGTTAAACAGAATATAATACGAAAAAATTATACTTTTATACTTTACTTTTATAGGCAATCGATATTAAGTTCAATTTAAATTTTTATGAAGATTTGCTAGGGCGCCTCCTTCCTCTTTCGGTGCATCAAGCAGTGACGAAATGCGAGGAAAGAAGATTGGACATCGTACAAAAAGAAATAACGAGACTGAAGAATGCTTCTCAAATTCTCAACAAGTTGATTCAAATGTTACAAGCATTTGAAGGTTGTGGACGTTAATTTGACAATTTGTTTTACATTTTGTTCTCAGCCTCTTGGTATCTCTGAATCTTCCTGCTGCCATAGAAGATGTAACGAGTGGAAAACTTCCAAAGTCCCTTGTGGATAAAGCGGCGGAAGTTCGGAAATTGGGAGGCTACCAACACCTGGACAGATTAGTAGAGGACCTGCCTACCATGATGCAAAGATGCAGGTGCATACTTGATGAGGTAATGGGTGCATCTTTATCGAATAGATTCTATCTTAAGATGTCAACCAAATAATCTTAGATTTAATTACTTTCAGTGCGAAAAGCTTTTAGCTGAAGAGGAAATTTTGGATCGCCAGCTCAGGTCTAAATATAGGCATGATTGGACTAAGACTCCGTCAGACATTTTGAATGGACCAATCAAGGAAGAGATTAGAAAGCATAAGAGGGTAATACAAGAAGCCCTTCAGGCTGATGCTCTCGTTCGCCAGAAATTTTCTCTCAATAAAAGCGCCATAGCCTTGTTGAGTGAAAATGAGGTTAGTTAATATAATAATTATGTGTTTGGCTATGTTTATATAAACGGTTATTTCCGATATTGTTTTTTTTTTACATTTTTTTTATTTTCAGGAAGACATCGAAAGAGGGCTTCCTCCATCAAATCCTGCATTGGCCTCCATGAAAAGTCAAAAGTTTTTTCAAGACCTTCATATTCTAATGAATCAAGTGGAACAATTGAAAGAAGAAAGAAACAAACTCGAAGAGAGGATAAGAAATGCCAAGACCGATTCGAGTGCGATCAATCATTTATTTTTTCTATTGCATGCAAATATTAAAAGCACTTGAAAATATTTGAAGGCAACAAGTTCATGGCTGCCCTCAAGAAAGATGGACATCTCTACGAAGAATCTGTTTCCATGGCTGAAATAGAAAGAATTTTTGGACCTCTAAGAGAGCTCTCTTCTAGAAGTGTTGCAAATCAGGACAGAATCATTAAGCAAATACAGGTTAATTTAACAATAAAATCAGGCTATCTATTTCGGAATGAACGCATAAATTTTCAACACTCAGGCTTCAAATGCTAGCTTCGAGCAATTCAAAAACCAACATTCAACTGCTGATAGCAATGCAAGGGAGGCCAAACTGAAAGAATTGGCTTCAGCTTATGACGCCTACATGGAATTAAGCAACACCACAAAGGAGGGAAACAAGGTTATAACAGCAAATGATATAATATAAATAAATGGTTATCCATCAATTGCGGATATTCATAATTAAATCAGTTCAGTGGTTCCAAAATTCTTTTTGCTCGGTAATTTTCGAATAAATAAAGTTTAATTTTATAGCCAGAAATTAAAAGAAAAAGTAAAAGACAATCCTTAAATTTAAATTTTAAGTCATTTCTATTACCCATAAATTCCTCCTGCGATTGCATAGATTATTTCTATTGAACGAAAATTGTTCTAAAATCCAATCAGGAATCATTTCTATGCTCTTTCTGTTTCCATACATAAATAACACGAACAATTTACCTAAACAAGTTTCTTAAATTTCTTGCTGTAGCCAATAAAGAAGAATAAAACAAAAATCTTAAAATAATGAAGTAAACAAAGCAAAATACTAGATGATAATAATGATTTTCATTATGAATAAAGTATAAAGCAAAGTAAAGTTCGGCTCCAACCGATCCCAACCATCTTTGGAACTACTTATAGATTACATTTAATAATATTTGTAGAAGCATCTTATCGCTGCTATAACATCTTTACAAAAAATCCTTGAAATGTGATTACTTTCACCTTCATTTTGAAAGTTATGATATGTTTGTCTTTTCTAGTTTTACGGCGATTTCACCCTCTTGTTGGAAAAATTCCTTCAAAAGGTCAAAGACTTTTGTTCAGAAAGGAAGAGGGAAAAGGAAGATTTGGTTGGGGAAATGCCTTCAGTACCCACACAAGGTCCTGCACTTGTGGGATATCATCCGCAGGCCGTGTGTAAGTTCACTTTTAAACTACAAGTTTCTGTTGTTTTGCACATTCTCCTTTGGTAGAGTCAAAACAAAAAAAAAACGTAATGAATCGAGTACTTGTTAGTCGAAGTGATGAGATCTGAATTATGATCTTTTAAGAGACGTGGTTAAAGATCGTCAATAAGCTTTAAGCTTTAATTACTTAATCGTACAAAAATTAATTTATTGATAATAAACCTTGTAATAATTATCTTATTGATAATAAACATTTCCATGAAATGGATATTAGTCTAGGCTCTAATGGAGACCAATTAATGTCGTTCTCTCACTGCCTCGAACTTCTGCAAAAATTACTTCATGTTACTTGAAACATTTATTCTAACTAAAAAATAAAACTGGACACTCTTGCAGTTTCAACTCAGGCATTGTATGGTGCTTTACCTTCGGCTACCGTCGTTCGTTAGTGTTTGATGAATTTAAAACATTTTTAATACACTTTTGTTTTAAATTATGAAACGAAGTGAATGTTTTCCGTTGTTTCATTCCTCAGATTATGCCGCTCCTCCTCCACCAACTGCGTATTTCTATCCTGGATCCGCTCCAGCCACTTTCAATCCCTATTCTGTTTTCCTACACAGATAAACTTTAAACTTTGTGAATTGAAGTAAATTAGTTATAAAGACCTCAATTGCCATCAGTGCCCATGAAGGTCCCGCGACCCACTCTTCTTTTGAATAGTTTGTGCTTTTAGAGAAGGCTGATATTAAAAACCCCATAAACTCAACTAAAATCTCATTAAATAAATATCGTCTGTGGCAAATTTGAGGCAAGACAAGAATTGAGAAAAGTTAAAATACGGTTCGCACATTAAAATCTGATGTCTTCCTTGATGAGAGATTCTTGATTCAAAATGTCTTCTATGTTACTTAACCGTAACTTCTCTATTGTTTACAAACAGAGTGTGTATGATTCCAGTATTCTTTTTGCCAGAGTTTGTTGCTTTTATACAAGCCTGCATGCCGTCAATTACAAAATGAGTTTCTGTGCCACTGTCAACGAATACACCCTACAAAGTTTAAAAAAAATCATTTACCTCGATTTTATTTGCCTCAACGTATCCAAATATTCAAAAATCACCTCGGTTTCTACTTTTTCTCCATTTACCCATACGTCGAGAGAATCTTTTTCTGCGTTAAATCGAGTATTGTCAGCTTTTTAATTACAAATACCAGGTCCAAACTTACCCAAGGCAACCCTATAGCTATTGGTATCGTTCTGAAATATCCAGGTTTTCAAGGCCTTGAGTTGTTGTTTTGCGAATTTCGCTATGTCCACATCATTAACTTTGAGTCTGTAGTGATAATCCAGGGCGCTGGCAGTTATGGTGATAACCAGTTTATTTCCGAGAAGAGTAAAAAATTCGAAACCAACCAGATCAAAAACAAAATCTTTTCTGAGAATTTCCTGCAAAATTAAATATTTTAATAGAGGTTCATCATGTTGTAAAAAAATCATATTGTTTAAAGAATTACATTTCCGTCCACCCAGATCACTCGCTTTCCAGTCAAAGTGCCATGCTCAAATTGCACCAAGTGTTTTTTGTCCGAAAGCTCAACTTCCCATTCTGCTACTAAATCACTCATTTTCGGCATTTTGGTCGCAGCCAAATCTGGTTTCAACGACGCTCAAAGATAAACATTTCCAAACTCGGAGTTGTCCCTAGCAACCAAATAGAGCAAATTAAAAAAAGTCTAACTATTTTATTGGAAAATGCGCACCTTCTGAAATATAATTTTTAAATTACATTACATTATTATAGCGTCATCAACAGTTGAAAATAAATTTCGACATCTTCAACCCCGCAAGGCGCTCAACAGAGGCGCTGTTGCTGTTTGCTTTTCGTTCATAATAGCCCAAACCTAAAACAGCCTTAAAATTACATCAGCCTTAAAGGTCTTAATTGTCAAGGAGGACATGTTTTCTGTAACTGAAGTATGTAACACTTTCAGGATGTTGTTTAGCAATACTAATACATACTCAAAACATTTTGGTTACATCTTAAGCTTTTTCTCCACTCAGATCATAATACAGAATATCAATGTTAATGATGGTCGGAAAAAATAGGGGCTATGTTTGATATTAACAGCCTTCACCTCTCCAAACAACTAGCTCATTTTACTGAATACAAAAGAAAACTGTTAAGAAATTGGCTTCAATGAGCTCTGATAGAATTGATCCAATGGCGTATAAGTTGGTGAGCAATCGTCTGCATCGGTGGAAGAGTAAAGCCACTTGGATGTTGTCGAGCAAGCATCTGTTCCACCTCCATCCCATCAAACCACTTTGCCTGCATGATCTCAGTTTCATCAGCCTGAATAAATGAATGATTCTCAATCACATAGAGCTTGAGGTAGTATAAATTAATTACTTTGATAAAATTATTTAGAGCATAGCCATGGCATCCTATCATCAGGGAGTTTGGCATTGGCCAAGGCTGGCTGGAGTAATATTTTACACTTCCAACTTGAACTTTAGTTTCTTCATAAACTTCCCTTCTGCAGGCTTCCTCTATGCTTTCACCTAGACATTACATTGTGAATGATGGGATGGATGTGAAATAAATCACCTTCATTTTAAATTATCATAATTATTTATTCATTAAATAAACTTATAATTGTATTTGAAAATGAATCAAATATTAAACAGAAAAACAAAGGTGTTCAACCTGGTTCTACAAAGCCTGCTAATATTGACCACATAGTTTTTGTGTGGCGAAGCTTGTTCTGACCAAGCAGTAGTTGTTTGTTATCAACAGATGAAACAGCAATTATTATGCTGGGATCTGTTCTTGGATAGCAGGTATTGTAAACTCCTGCTCCAAACAAATAATTTTAAAATTTTAATTATTTAATATTTTACTTTAAAATACTGTTATATGGTATTATCGTCTCATTGGCTCATTTGCTCTTTTGTTTTGAGGAATTTTATTAAATTCAAATGAAATACATCAAACTAAATGATGGAATCTAGAATTATAAAATGGGTATGTTGAATGTAATAAGTATTATAATTAATAAAAACAGTAATTAATTTTACAAGTAGGATATAGAAATAATGAGACCTTTGTTACTTTTACAGTCGTTGTTGGAGCATTTTCTTCTATAACCAGCATCAGCTGATTCTGATGGATGCCCACACGATGGACAGAACTGGTTTCTGTCATGCCAGGCTAAGAGGGATCTTGCTTGTGATACAATGGCAGCTTCAGGTTTTGTGAGTTGAAAGAGTCCAGATAAAAGAGGAAGTGCGGTCACATTTGGTATAATTTTCATAATGTCAGAGATTTCCAACTTTGACTCAACAGAAAACCATCCAAAAGGAACATCAAGACTCTCATAATTTGATGTTTCTGCGGTCTCCACGCCCAGAAATATGCACTTCTCCAAGCAAGATTCAAGGTTCAATGCTTTGTTATAGTCGATTCTTGCCAGTCTATATAAATCTTCAGATCTCTGTTTATTTGAAGTTGAAGCATCAGCATCCTTTAAATAAACAAGAGGAGCAAGATTTGAGAAAACAATGAAAGTAGATTTTGGATGTTTCATGGCCATTTCAAGCCAAGTAGCATCAGTCCTCCTATAAGATGCTCTTTCTAGAGGGTTTTGGCATAAGTAGTTTAAACCAGGTACAATATGTTGGCTTGAACTAGAGAGGTATTTAGAAATTTCTGAATGCAGCCAAAAGTCTGCAATGTCTGCAGCTGTCTGTCCATTTGAATTAGTCTTGAGAATATCACATCTAGTCAAAATATCATCAACAATATCATAAATGTTAAGTCATTAAAAATGATGACTTTGCATAATAACAACTCAGTAACATAACCATGGGGAGGCTTTGAGGCAAGTGCCCATAACCTCAGCTTCTATACAGACTTAAGTTTTGAGCAATTAACAAAATATCAGTCATTCCCAACCCCTAGCTAATGTCCTCTAGCTGACAAATGTTTATAACCCTAATTATGCCATTGCAACAATTAATATATTTAACCCTCTTTTCAAGAGTTCTCTGACCATGAGAGAGTTACCATTCCTTGCAGCAAACATGAGAGCAGTCCAACCTCTTTCATTTGTTACATCCACTTGTGGCACACCTTTAATTAAATTTCATTATTTGAATTTCATGAAACAATTTGTTATTAAATGTTAATTTAAAGAAGAATGAAATTAATTAACTGAATTAAATATATTCTATTAAACATTAAAGTTTAATTGACTTTTTAAACTTTCCAGAAAATTTTCAACGTTTCCATGAGAGGCTGATAGAAGAAAATCTTGACTTGCTTTCTGAATGTTTTCTAAATTTGGCTCCAACATATTCACATGTGTGGCTTGGCTTCACTTCTGCACTTAATTATAATTACAATGACTTAAAATTTAGGTGAACAAGACATTTCTCAGGTAGAAGAAATACATAAAATTTAAATTTTGCCATTCGGAAAAGCTTTGAACCGCCACATAAGACGAACTAAAGACTATAGGCAGTTTGTGGAGATCCTTAAAATCTGAAATTAGTTTCGGAAAACGAACGAAGTAAGAGAGCGACGGAAATCAAATGCGACTCAAAAGTGCTTGTTTTTACAAAATTAATGTCCTGAAAGCAGGGGTTACGAACAAAAATAGCAAAAAATACCCATTGTGGATGAACAACATCCCTGCTCTTTGGCCTTAGGTCAAGGTTTTCGACATCTTCGCAAGTTACCTTAATAGATCAAGGCTATATAATAAATTTAGTAGGACTATAAAAATAACTTCCATTTACTTCAATGATGAAGTTCAATGAAAGGCTATTGTATACTTTTATATAAAAGACATTCTTCAGTAAAAACGCCAGACTACTTTTAACTAGTTTGCAATAAGCTTTGAGCCGAAAATTTACTATATTTTGTTTGATCCAATTGCGGGTTTAATTGTCGAGATTTCCAGAGAAACCTACTATGACCTAGAATGATAGAATTTCAGCTGTCTTGACGGCTAATTGACCAACGGCTTAAATCGGCTGGCTTACGTCGCTTGACTCGTCAGTCACAAGCAGTGGTCATTACACAACTTAAAAGTGCAGTTGCAAACTTGTTTCTCTACCTTCCTCGTTCCTTGTCTAGGATTACTAAGTGTTGAAAATGCACTGAAGTTCAATTGTTCCTTTCAAGTCTTTCAAATTAAGTGAAAAAAACAAACATCAGGTCACCTGCTGTCACTTGTAGCAACAGGCATGCACTTAGGCATTGATATACGTGTTAGGTACACAAGCAACTAATCAAACAATGATGGTTTATAAACAAGGGGGCATCTAGAGATCATTGATTGCTGAAGCCAACATTCAACAACTTTCCTAAAACAAAAGTCTGCAGATCTGAAGAAATAAGCTGAAAAGATATTTTGGAATTAAGCATTTGTTAATTTGTCAATTAGCAATAATAATCTGTAATGATGGGATCCTCTCTTTGAATGCCAAGTGATGAAGATGTGAAAGGGTTGGCCACAGGAGGTTCAAAAAGTGGTGGAGTTATGGTGTTGCTCTGCAGGGGTCCCATCGATATGCTGTGCTGGAGGACACGAGGAAGTTCGGGGGTACATTCCGCCGAATGTGATCTCAGTGTCCGATTTATCACATTCGAAGTTCCAGATGTTTTGAAGGATATAACTTCCATGCTACCAACCCTCATTTTTTTCTTAGAAGTACCTGATTCTTGAAAATACTGTGTGCTCCCTTCAGGAGTTCTTTCAGGAGTACTGAAGTAGCCACTGCTGAAAGAGTTCTGGTCGCAACTGGCTGTTTGTGGTTCTCCGTCGTGATCTTGCGAAGAAACCTGAGTGTCGTTGATGTAAGGTGGAGGATGCGAAGATTCCTGCTTAGAAAAGATTTTCGAGGCACTTAGTCTGTTGATGATGGGCAAGTTTTTGAACAGTTGCGGTCTCAGGTGACAAAGGAAAATTAAAATCAAAGCAATGATTATTAAGCAAATGAGACTGAGACAAACAGCCAGGGTGATGGTAATACTTGAGTCAGTACCTAAAATTAATAACAATTCAATAGCAGGAAAATCAACACAATTGAAAACAATTAATCAATTATTACTCACTTGTAATCTGAGTGGTATCTAGAAATAGAAACAGAATTCAGAAAGAGTTTAACATGTAGTGAACCTGGGGATCTTACCACTGCTCCATCCTGCACAAGGTATGGTACTGAAAAAGGGAGAAAGCATTTTCCGATCGTAGTTCGTCATCCAAGCAGCAGCTGTTTCCCCACAGATGACCTTCAAGTTGTTGTTAATACAACCCAAGTACAAATCTCCAGTCCTGTTTAATGAAGTTCATTGGAAGACTATATTTTGCTATATTTTGCTTGAAATGGAGAATCCAAGAACTTTACTGGCAAATCCTGTCTGTATTTGAGGCAGCATCTGACCCATTCTGAACCCTTTTAAGTTGTTCTGTCATAGAATTATTGCATATGGCTGCATTCATTTGTAGGTTGGTATCTTTGAAACACTTCTGATGTTCAAGATATTCTGTGGAAGGATATCAAGGAAGGAAGGAAGGCATGTGATATAAGCAAAATTAATAAATAATTTCATAACTTGTGTAAGTATCAAATTATTTATTATAAAAACCAATTTATTCACGATGACAAACAAAATTCCATTGCAAACTGACCATCCATTGTTTCTCTACAGAGATAAGAGAAAGCATTTCTATGACCCTCATAAATTACAAGTATCTTGAATTCTATGTAGTTTAAGCATGCATTCCTCACTGGGGTGAAACATTTATCAAAGTAATCAAAGTTTCTGCAAAATATTAACGAATGCTTAAATGTTTGGTTTGAAAGATTCAATTTATTAGCTCTTCGAATTTATTATTTTAAATTAAAACTTACTATTTCGAAATTACGTTACTAAAATGGATCAAAACATACTTGCAAAAGCTGGTGATCTGGGAATTATTTAGACAAGGTATAACATATTGAAAAATACTTGAATCTTGGATGTACAACCAACAGCGTTGTACATTCTCCTGATTGCAACTGATAGGAACTTCACAGACGACTGAAGGAAAGAAGAAATTTCAATTTAATCAGTTCATTGCTATTATTCTTAATCAGCCCTGATATTATTAGTCCACAATCTATCAATTTTACGAATAAATTACAAACAAACAAGGACGTGGAGAAAAGTTCGTATTTTCGAGAACCTACTGAAATTGCAGGTAAAGAAGTAGGTAACAATTATAGTGGTGACTCTCCGCGTCATATTCCGGACTTTTAAATTTTACATCCTCATAATTCGTCATTAGAAGTTTATCTCCAATAAAAAGTCGCAGGCAGAAAAAGTTCGAAGGCAGTCGCTTGTAAATGTAAGGGCGTTACTATTCAATGGCTTCTACTTACGTTATTAATAGCCCTCTTTGAAGTTTGGGTCAGATTTTAGCACATATAAAATACATTATTCGTGTCTTTCAGTGTAGATTGACTTTCTTCTAAACATTTTATCGGATATTAAATATAATGCGAAAAAATTACCTGTAACTACAATTGTACCAACAAGTAATATTGCAGAGAGACTAGTAGTGATAAAAAAATGTAAAACCATTTACCAGGCGAACAAGGCGAAAAAAACTACGGCAACACAAAGGTTAAATGGATGAAAAGCATACAGAGAAATTCTTAATTAAATAATTATATCAGTAACTGAAATAAATTGAAAGTCTTTGAGGAATGAATGAGTCACAATCTGTTAAAACTTCAGATGTTTGGGGAAGTTATCAGATGAGATTGATATTTGTCTGAATTACCTGAAATAATATCATTCGTCTCAAGTTATTGATCCTTCAGCTTATAATCTTACCAGCTTGTCAAATTCTCGGTTGAGATTGTAGAGAGAAAGTTTTGGTGGTCGAGAGGAGTCGCTCGATTTCATGCGATCCTCTCTCTTTGATCCATAATTTGATAAAAAAAAACCATCATCCCGAGAATTTCGGAATAGATAAAAGCATTCGTCGTGTTTATAAATCATCTGCTTCTTCCTCCTTATCTTGCTTTTTTTGCATCCATCTCCCGATATTCCTTTTAAGACATGAATCGCCTCAAGGTGATCATGTAGTAGTGACTTAAGCTTTTTTATTTGAATTTATTAAATTTTCAAAATAAAAACATAAAGACAAGTAAATTGAAATGCTTCCGAAATATCGGAGTAGATCAGGTTTGAATGAAGGACAAAGACCCACAAATCTAGTTTCGCTTCGAGGGTAACTTCTTGAAAGCAGTCACCTGCCAATCAAACTCACTTCATGCTTTCCTTCACCTGTTTTTTTTTTTGACACCTGCTACGGTGTTATTAAGAGCTTAATTGGCCGATACGTTGCCAGCGATTAATCGAAAATACGCTGCTGAGTTCATTTTAACTGCCGGCTTCTTTCGAATTATTTGTAATTGATTTTTATCGGGACGAGCGTGATACATAAAGATAAGATAGCATGGTCTTTATTCAATGTAAAAAGGCACATAAACACGCGTGCAGATTTTATCAGAAACTGGAGCAGAGTTTCGGACAAGAAATGGCACATAATGGAACTTTAGCCTGGAAAGGGTTACTCGATCCTTATGACCTCAAGAATCACCTGGAATATCAGGTTCCATGAAGCTCTCTTATCCTTCCATCTCCATCTGATAAGAACACGTCCGCTCAAAACATGGGAAAAATGTGAAATCTTATCCACAATAACAATAATCACGTAATGAAGTCAGACTTGCTGACGACGACGATGACGACGGTTAGTACAAGTTAATTTTTACGACAGGCAAAATTAGTTTAAAACAAAAAAAACAGTTGTTAAATAAACAGTTAATTATAAGACTATTTAATCATTTTGTTTTATTAAAAACACTTATCAAGGATAAAGCGAAACATTACTTTCGAATGTAATGCGAAGGATTGGCAACAATTTGGTTAATAATCAGCACATAATTCCAAGAAGCATAACTTTTTGTTGCATCTTCAGACATTTATTGCCGTCCATGGAGACATAAAACATTGAGGCACGGAATTATTATGGAATTATTACGGAATTATTTTTATTTCGAATGAAATCAGTTTATTTGGAGATCAAAATGTCCAGATATCATCGTGACATTATCACATTAATATCGGATGGTTCAAAGGCTTTAAAGACTGATAAACTTCACAGCAACTGATAAAACTTTTCTGGTTGAGTAACTGACTAATGAGATGGTATAATAGATAATTATTATATAATTAATAATTATAATAATAATTATTATTATTATTGTGGTTAACGACCAATTTATAATTGTTATTTTGTAACTGGCAGGAACTTCTTATCGTCTCGTCACGATTATGCATCACCGGCATCGCAATCTTATCTCCATCAAGAAATTAAGTTAAGCTAATGTTTCATTTTAAAAATAATAAATAAACAATCAAATAAACAAACAAACAAACAAACAAATAAATAATACAAGTAAATAGATAACAAATTAGAGTGAACAATAAAAATTAACGATGACTTATACTCGAAAGCACCCAACACATCCACGGTGAATTACGAGAATGGAGTGATGGAGTGATGGTTCCTTTGAGCCTGGAAAAACTTCGTCTGCGCAACTCACGCACAACAGCAGACGGCGTTGATATAAAATTTAGACGAGTTATCATCTGCTAATCTTCTACTTCTTCTTCTTTTGGCTGGAAGTTCTCCGGATAAATCAGTCGTTCTCTGCTCAACGAGTTGAGTTTTCAATAGTCGTTCACTAGCTAGTTATTTTTTTTTAAATAGCTAATAAGCTATGGCTGACGATGAAGTAGATAACGATTTATTAATTAGTAAAATAATTATAATAATTTATTCGAGAAGAGGGGAGGGTAACGTAGTATTCTCGATGTGCTCAAGAATTTTCGAGAATTCGCTGCGTTAACCGTCTCCGAAAACTCAAAGCTTCAGAGCAGTCTCTTGGAAACGTTCCAAAGATGGCAGACCAAAGATGAACGCCATGACAATCGCTTCCGGACGTTTCAATCTCATTATTTTAATTGTTTCCTGGAAAAAAAGAAGAAAAACTCGAGCAGGTGCGGAAGATTTGAATTCGCCATCAAACGAAACTTAACACCGAAGAGATTATCCTGAGAATCACACGTGCCATTTGTGGCCCGTCCCTCAACCTGCGAAGACGTTTATATTATATATTATTTTATATATTATTTAATTCTTCAGCTTTTTCTTTCCTAAATAATCATTAAATATTTTGTTTGAAGCAAATTAGGCTGTGTTAAAAATAGCAAACGATAAGAATTTCGTCTGGATTCATTATGTAAGAATAATGTTTGAATATTTGCATTTAATTTTTATAAGTATCTTTTTAATTTTTTTAAATAAAATTTCCTCTCCACCATAAACACCAATTTATTTATTTATTTATTTGTTTGTTTACATATTTACCTGCTTTTTGAAGAAAATGCCAGATTAATGTACGATTTTTAATATGATGATTCATCTCCCAGCTTTTTTTTTACAGTTCCATAAATAGGTTATTACGAATCATGGAGAGATCAGGGGTGAAACCCAAGCGTTTTATTCCAGGTCCTTATTCTCCTATCATTACCTCCATTAACCCATCCGACTTTCCATCCATCTCTCCATCCACGGTTTTAACGATTTATTCAGAATTCTTTCATTCGGTTGAAGCACGCCATTTTGTTTTGAGAAGCCAAAGTTATACTTCTGCTCCGTTGGCGCCTTTCGTGACGCGTCAGTTTATCGCAGGTCATCGAGTTAAAAATGCAGGCGACGAAATATTTACGTTTCCTTTATTTTTCCAGAGTAGAAATTTCCGCAGCCATCACGAGCTATTTGTGGATTCATTTTTTAGAGGATGGACTGAAAAAAAAGGAATATTCGTTCAAGATGGATTGAAAAAGAAGGAAAACATCAACAACAACAACAACAACAACGGCAATATCAGAAAGGCTTTCCTGCCAAAACTCGACTTAAATTTTGAGCGAAGATGGAGTACAAGTCCTGTGACGTCACCAGGTTCATCATGCTATGACGTCATCACAGGACATCACAGCCTTGAGAGAGACAGAGGGTTGCGTGATGAGGTGCATTACCAGATTGATGGAGTAGATGACGGTGATGATGACGATGACGACGATGACGTAGGTATTGGTGATGATGACGACGATGTAGATGACGGCGATGATGACATCGACGGTGATGATGACGATGACGTAGATGACGGCGATGATGACATCGACGGCTACATTGATGACGAATCACTGGAGAGATAATGATGATAAAGGATGCATTGATGTTGTGATAATGGCGATGATGGAGAAGGGAAGTGGTCCCGATGCTACTGTTGAGTGGTGGTGGAAGCAGCTAGGAGTTGCAGATTTGATGATGATGATGATGACGATGACGACGACGACGACGATGATGATGATAGTGATGGTGATGGTGATGATGATGATAATGATGATAGTGATGGTGATGATGATGACGGTGATGGACGGCGATTTATTACTTATTAATGTCGAAGTAAATATTTGCTATTAGGTTATATTTACTATTTCTATAATAATAATAATATTAATAATAATATTAGTACCACTACTAATTGTACACAACATAAATAATAAATTATAACAGATAATTGAAATAAATAATAATAATATTAATAATAATTACTCATATGTCATCAGTCGTACATTACTAGTTATAGTTATTATTAAAGCATGGCATCGATGTCAAAGCAAGCCACGCCCACAAAATTAATATTTAAATTATTTAAGCGTTGAAATATCTTTGTTAAGCAGATATGATGATGAATAAAATCACAACAAGGATCACAAATTATTGAAAATATTATTTTATAATTACTTTCAGGCGAATTTTGCTTGAAACTACAAATATTTTCATGTCAATAACAAAATGGCCGACATGAAATTTCAATTTCAAACTTCGTGTTTTGAGAGCTGCGGAGGTCCTTTTGTAATTTAATGTCTTTATTATGTAATAAATTGTAATAAATTAGTAATAAATTGTATAATTTAAAGGATGTCGGTGTAACTCAGAATAAATATCTATAATAAATTTATTGCATATAATTTACGATAAATTGTATAATTTAATAGATGCTGGTTGTCTGATGATCCTTGTCCAAGTTGCTTTGTTAACAATTTGTGCTTATAAATTTATGAAGATTTATTTTTATAATATTTTAATTGGACGTTTAAAACAGAAGAAATATGATGTTCTCAGAAGTTGCTTGACGTCGTAAGTGATACAGTGATACGTCTGCTAAGTTGTGACATCCGTCAAAGTCTGACATGGTTGTAACAAGTTTTGAAGTGTCATTTAAGTGTAGTTTTTGTTCTAAACGTTCGATTAGATGAACGTGATTAGATGTTGTTGTGTGGAGCCGTGGAAAGAGAAGACATGAATTGCAAACAAACATACAAAGCAACTCTTGCTTCTTAAGAGGATCTTTGACTAAAATGTTTGTCGTTATTGAATCAATATCGAAACGATTCTTTACTTAAATCTTTCTCGATCAAACCCTTTGCATTTCACGAGAATTATTTAATATATAATATAATGAATAAATATTTAATCAATGAAGCAGTATTTTTAATTAATTAGGTAACATATTACCAACAACAACAATGAACACCCAGCGAATATCAATTTAATCAAATTTGTTCAAATCTATGAGAATTTCTTTGAAGCACTCGTCGGAATTAATTTCGATATCTAAATAAATAAAAAAAAAAGATTTCCATAATTAAAATGATATATTTGAAGAAATAAAAACAATTACTTGACTCACGAAATGATAATTCATTTGTTAGTACCCGTAACCTCGTGGATATCGTCGGAGATTTTTGAACAAATAACTATTTTTTGCAAATAATATAATATAATTATTTTTATAAATAATAATTATTTATTAGGATAGAGTGTGGATGGCTGGAAGATTGTTGGGGTTAATCCAACCAAATGTCTTTAATGCGTTTCAACTACTTACAGCGAACTTTTATAATTAAAGTAAAAACTCCAAGCAACAATGAACAAGATTTTGAAGGGTTTTTAAATAATCCCCAACACCATTGTGGACGGTAACGCAGGAGATTTTAAAAGACTCCAACTGTCCACTCAGTTTTCATCACGTCAGTTCTGGTTGAGACAAAGCCTGCCTTGGATGAGTTCACTAAAAATTATCGCCACGTTATTAAATTATAATCTTTTGTTTCATCAATCTTTTGCTTTGCGCCGATAACCGTAGGTCACGAAATTGATTTATTGTCTTACTGCATTTGCAAGAAGTGTTTGAAATTGATTTCTGTTGGGAGTGTTGGATGTATTACGCAATATTGGAGAGAACGGGGAAGGTTGGTTTCCGTCCAACCCGATTAACTTGAATATTTAATGATTAACTCTCACTTATTTACATTTTTATTATATTTTTATTTCACGTTGGCAGTTTGTGTTTAACTCAACGGCATGGTAACAATTCTGTTATATTCAATCACCGAGTTAGAAATAGTTATTATATATATATAAACTACTATATAACTATAAACTAACTATATCACCGAGTTAGAAATAGTTATTATATATATAAACTACTATATAACTATAAACTTCTAAACGTTGAAAACCTTGAAGATTATCTGAAGTGATTAATTTGGTGGCTATTGTTCAAGAATCGTCAGGAAAGTGAATGAGATGAGAAATGAATTCACAAAAATTATAGCTAGGCGTAGAAGCTATTGTCCCTCCAAAGAGTACGAAGAATTTTGTAGTTTGGCATATGAACAGGGGAGAGTGGATGACCTGAAAAACATTGCATTTTTCAAATGTTATCCGTGAAAACTCGAATCCACGTGCATCTCGTTAATGTGTGTTTGCAGTCAAATGAGGCAGTAATAATAACATTCGTAATTAAGAAATGATGTTTCAATAATTGTACAAGATGGGCAGTTTTACAAATTAATTCTCAATACTTGATCAAACTTAAAACTTGATCAATCCTAACTTAGCCACTCAAAGCAGTCGGCCAAAGTCGTCAGGGTTTCTTACACAGAAATCAAAATATGCAAATAATATATTTTATAATAATAATAATAATAATAATAATAATAATAATAATAATAATCATAATCATAATAATAATAATCATAATAATAATAATCATAATAATAATAATCATAATAATAATAATAATAATAATAATAATAATAATAATAATAATAATAATAATAATAATAATAATAATAATAATAATAATAATAATAATAAATCAGTAAACCTAAAGCCATCTTGTGAATACTAAATTCTTGTTTCGATGACGGTCTTATCGAGTCTGAGTTAAACATTTTAATAGGAAATCACTGAAGCTTCTTGTTCATTAAAACAAACCATGACCAGAGTAAAAATTATTTTCACAAAATTATTTATCAATAAACCTGGAGAAATAAACCGATAAATGAATCAATTCATTAATATATGACACAACAGCATGTTAATAATATTTTATAAAATTAATTTCATAATTAATTCCCTAAATACTTTCGGACAAATTCCTGACTGACCACTGACTGTATATAAGATGATGAATGGATCTGCGTGCCACCATCGTCGTCGTCGTCATCATCATCGTCGTCGTCGTCACCATCAACAGCAACAACTACTCATTTTTATATTTAATATAATTTTATATTATTAGAAACTCAAAAACACAAAATTCCCCTGGCATGGCATGACACTCGCTGGCATGGAAAAACTCCGCGTAACCTTCCTAATGTGGAACCAAGTAATAATTTGAATTTTGACAATAAGTGCCGACATTTTGTTGCGAGGACAATATTTTGAATAATAATGTAATAATTTATAATATAATAATTATAGTAATAATGTAATAATTTTTAAATAATTTCGAATTTCCGAAAAAAAATTAAAGTGCAAATCCATTCGGAAATGAAATGAATTTTGATTGAATGTCTATCATTCATTTCGAGCCTTGAAGATTCTCATCCAGTAGAGCGACAGTCCTTTTTATAAAGCATCGGATGTACTGATGATATTCTTTTACTGTCAACAATCCAAATCGTTTTCCGTTCAAATTCATATTCAATCCGACATTTTCGTACGAGTCACATTGAACGCTGGCATTAATATCCACCCCGATATTTGTATATTTGTTTCCATAGAGACCGCGCTATTCGGTAATTATGTTTGCCAACAAATGCTCCCGGAGAATAATTTCCCTAGACGTACCGTCTGAATTATCAATAAAGTTTGATTTATAATCACTTGAGGTGAAATCGATCCTTTTGGAAAGGGGGGAATTGGTGAGATGTTGAGGAGGCTGGTGAGGGCCGAAGTATTTCATGGTACACGTTGCAGGCTTTGCATGACGGAGTTTATGCTCGACGGAGTTCAAGTACGGCTATAATAATGTTCGCATATTAAATTATAAATTAAGATATTACAAATGGCTATAAATTAATTTGTTAAATTTATTTTTAAATTGCCATAACGTTTTTGAAAATCTATTAGGTAATTTTTAATTTGTCATTTTTTAAAATTCATGTATTGTGATTCAGATCTTGCGTTCAGTGCTTTCGTTATCAATCGTTAATCAAGCTGTTAATCAATTATACAGACTTCCGGATATGTTACGCCAATTTGGAACCAAAAGAACTCTTGAAAACCTTAACCCTACAATCTGATTGGTCAGTAACTGACCTATTCATCATACAAATCAGTTCAATCGACCAATCAGAAATGAATCTCACGACCTCGGCCAACCAATCGACGACGGCTCTTCCTCCCGTCGAGTACGAAGAGGTTTGGACGGTGGAGTCCGTGCAGAGAATCGTGGGCATCGTCCTTCTGATGATCATCACCTTCTGCGGAAACGTTACAATCCTGGTGGTCCTGGTATGGAAGGGCAGAAGATCTCAGCCCCTTCAAAGGTCCAGCAACAGGGTAAACATCTTCATCATCAACCTGGCCATCGGTGACCTCACAGTCCTTGCATTCACGATGACCTCGGAGGTCCTGTTCGTGGCACTCAAAACTTCTTGGATCCTCGGAAATCCGTTCTGCAAAATCCTAGTGTACGTTCAGGTCGGCCCCTTTTTTGCATTATTAAAACACGGCTCATCGATATTGATGTTATTATTAATTCATGTTAATACGGTTAATTAATTATTTATTAACTTGTTATTAATGCATTTTTATACGAAATAAGTTTGTATTTGTAACATAAATGGTAATAGTAAATAATCTTAATAACCATAATAATGGCAAACAATGATTATTACTGAACAGATAGAATACACTGAATAAAAGCTTTATTAAAAATAAATCCATAAATAAAATTTTTTAATTATTTGCACAAGATTTGTAAAAATTTATTTCCTCATGCAATTGAAAGAAATGAGTTAAACATGGCCCTCGAGCTGCAAAGTTATGAATTTATCTTTTAACGTGGACTTCATTTTTTAAACTATAATTTATCTGAAATTCAGATATTTCAAAATAGATATTCTTATTTCAAATTAAAAATTACATTAAAAGTAATTGATTATTTTGTTTTAAATGATTAATTATATATAAACTATTATTTTAAACTATTTAAACTATTTGATTATTTATTTTTTTTTGTAAAAACTATTTGAATTAATACAAATTTATTTTAAGGTAATATGAAAAATAATTGAAAATAATAAATGTTTTTGTTTAAATTCTTGCTTGCAAGTCGAAGTAGGCAGATGTTCGCGCCAATAAATTCCGGAAGACCTCCATTTTTGCTTCAAGCGACTCTATTCACATCATCGTCATCATTATTATCATCGTTATCATCGTCATCATCGCCATCGTCGTCATCATCATCGTCACAATCAAAGTTGTGTCATCCTAAGTGACGAGCGTCCATTTTACAAAATTATGGACACGAATTGATTGAAAATAATTGAAAATGATTGACATGAATTAACATGAAAAGCGTGAGAATGTAAAACTAATCTCGAAAATCTGAGATAATTTCATGCAAGAAAGTTTCTCATTAAAAATAAAATAGAAATAATAAATGTTTTTATTGTGAGTTATTGTGATGATTGTAACCGTTGAAGAGGAATATACAAGTCTGGTGGTTGTTTAGAAACAACATAATCCGATTAATTACGTTAATGGATTTAATGGTAAACTTATTAGTTTGAGTTTGTGGCTGTAAACACCAATCATAAAAAAGATATTTATTTATTAATTATTTTATTAATTATTATTTAAATTAGGATTAATTAGATAAATGAAAGGATTAAATATTTAAGCAAAACAAATATTAAATTCCCGATGAAAATAAATTCAATTTAATTTTGAAATAAAATAATTAAATGATAACAAATGACCTCATCCACGGCATCAGGATGTCCTTCGAAATGCTGTTAAAAATGTAAATTGGCTCAAAAAGGTTATTACGGGTCGCTGAGATCGTATTATTAAAATTAAATAATTGAATTTTATATTTTTATTATTTTATTTTTGAGAGTTTATTCCAATTTAAATCAATTTATCAATTTAAATTACGAATAAATTAATAGCTAGAGAAAGTGACGAATCAGAAAAGCTTTGTTATGTTCAAAGCTTGAGAACAAATATAAATAATATAAGATAATTAATATTGTTGGATCCCTAGATCCAATAAATTGAATAATATTTAAAATTATATTGCCGATTAATTATTTTAATAATTAATTAAATTTAGTGGCAATATAATTTGAGAATTAAATTGGTGCTATTCAGACTCTTTGGTTATGTACCTTTGACAAATGGATTTATATCGGAAAGTAGAGCGAGAGTAATAGAAACAGCAGATTTCAAGACTTAATCAATTAAGCATTTTACATCTTCCAAGCCATCTGACAACGTTCAATAAACCTGACCTTCTATAATTAGTTTGAGGACCCCGGGTTATTACATTGGTGTCAGGAGTGGGATTTAGAGTTAAAGGGTATCCAAAAGTAACTAAAGTAGAAGCTTGTTTAGTTGAAAAGTGAACGATGCCGAAGTACTTGGATGAATTGTACGTGCCTCGATTGAGACAAGAATTGAGAGAGCGTGGCCTGGATTGGAAAGGCACGAAAGCTGAGATACGAGAGCGACTTGGGGCATGGCTGACAGAGAATGGCCATGACCCAGAGGAATACGAATTCGAGAATCCATCCCATAAAAAGATGGATGAATTTCTTGATTTTATGAAAAAGTCCGTAGATGAGATGAGGGAATGTATTAGGAGTATTAGGGGTGATTTGAAAAACAGAACGGTTCCGTGTCAGAATGCCTCTTTGGTTTCTGATGGAAACTCTACTGAGAAGAGTTCTGATGTTCCAAGTACCGTTTCTGGCAGCATTGGGATGGAGTCATTAGAAGGCACATCCAACCACAGTGCGTACGTGTCTCCAGAAACTCTGTGCGTGATGGCAGACTTAGAGAACTCGACGTTGGAGCCCATAGAGTTACCAGAACAGGTCGAGTCGTCAGCAGGGCCCAGAGAGCTCACGGAGGTTTTAGTGGAGCAAGTGGAACTTTCGGAGGAGCCTATGGGATTGCCGGTGGATCATGTGGAGTTGTTGGTGCAGCCCGAGGAGTTACTGATGAGTCTCGTGGGGTTGCCGGTGGAGCGCACGGATTTGATGGTGGAACAAGTAGAGTCTACAGAACAGCCCATGGATTTACCAGCGGATGTTTCGGCTCCATTGGAAATAACAGAAGGGAGCGCTCGGGATTTCAGGAGAGTGCCTAGCATGGAAAGTGGAGCAGGTGATCCTGAGGAGAGTCTGGGATCTGGCGACATCGTGGAGCAGGAGAGTGTGCATAGAAATGGCGATGTTCCGCGGCTGAAACTTGCGGGACGCAGAAGTAAAAGGGAGGAGACAGAAATCCCAGAAGATGACAAAGCAAATGGATCTGGGATTTGCAGCCATGAGATTGTTGGAAGATCGGATCCTATTCCGAGAGTAAAAATGAAAATGGGAATAGATGTCTGTTCGGGACGAACAGATTTAAGGAGGGGGCAGTGTTGGATCCCTAGATCCAATAAATTGAATAATTAAAATTATATTGCCGATTAATTATTTTAATAATTAATTAAATTTAGTGGCAATATAATTTGAGAATTAAATTGGTGCTATTCAGACTCTTTGGTTATGTACCTTTGACAAATGGATTTATATCGGAAAGTAGAGCGAGAGTAATAGAAACAGCAGATTTCAAGACTTAATCAATTAAGCATTTTACATCTTCCAAGCCATCTGACAACGTTCAATAAACCTGACCTTCTATAATTAGTTTGAGGACCCCGGGTTATTACAATATTATTATAATTATTTATTTATAATATTTTATTTAAATCCGTTTTCTAATCATCACTATTATTTTGAAAATCTGGATAAAGAAGTAAACAATTCTTGTTAATACGTTAAAATGATAACAAAGACAAAATAAATTATTATTTATATAAAATATTTATTATAAAGATTAAAATGAGCTATAAATTATACAAATTATATTGAAATTAATTTAACTTGAATAATGATAATAATAAATATAAATAAATGAATATAAATAAATGAATATAAATAAATGAATATAAATAAATGAATATAAATAAATGAATATAAATAAATGAATATAAATAAATAAATATAAATAAATGAATATAAATAAATGCATTTAAATAAACAAAATGGCCTTTCCTTCCTGACAGAATCAATTAGCTGAGAAAACTTCATTTTCAGTTCATTTGCGTTTTCCTTTCGAGAGCTTTTAAAAGTATTTTAGGGTTTTCAAACGTTCTTAAAGCAAAGTATTAAATTACAATTGAAGAGTAAATGAAATAATACATAATTAATTGTATAATAATGAATGATTGATAATAGAAATAATAATTTCACTTCCTTCCTGTTGAATGTTGGCAGATTTTCTTTTGAAGTTGAAAGTTTTGAAGAATAAAACACGAAGATTGACTTCAATCTGCTACCTTTTTATTTTGCCTGTCACGAAGCAAAAACCAATTTCACGGAAAGTTGAAAAATGAAAAAGAAGTTGTTGTTGAGAACGATTTTGTTGCAATTGTTCCATGAAGTGTTGTTTTTAGTGAAGCTTGTTTTACAGAATAATTTGAGGTTTTAAATTTTCAGCTAAATTCCCGTCGTAGACGTCGTTGTATTGTTGGAATGTTTTGCTTAAAAAACAAAACAAATAAGCCATGTTTCGTATCTCTGAATACAACCGTAAATCAGTGGCTCTCGATTATTAGGGATTCTGCCGTGGTTACAAATGTTGTAATAAGTACAAATGTTACGTGGAGTGAAATGATTTGGTGTGATACACGGAGCCAATTAGGGCTCCCAGACTCAAGCAATTTATCACTCGAAACGTTCAGCCAACGATACTTGTAGGCATGGCATCGATCAAGAGATTATTTCATTCGATGACAGAACATCACTTGTGGCACGAATACTTGTTAAATAAATGTCATTACCCAAGTATTGCGCATCTTCTTTTACCGATTTTATACAAATATTCTTTCGTAAGAAAATGAAATATCGATAATTTTACAAATAAGATTTCATATTAAATTAAAAAAAGTAATTTATCGACCGGGATCAGCATTGTAAAGTTTCTAAAAATAATTGAATTATTTTTATTTTTAATTGAATTATTTTTAGAAATAAAATTTGATTAATTTTAAAAAGGTCATTAAATATAATTAATTATAATTAACTTTCCTCCTTTAGGAGGCTTCCTACCAAGTACTTTTCAATTATTTAAGAACCACCAAGAATATGACTTTTGTGTCTCAAGAAGCCATAAAGAACAAAGATTTCATGTTAATGGGTTTTATTTTATTTTCCATGGAGTTCGTCATAAATACATTGCGTTGGAAGTTCTAACAAACTTTGTAATTTTCAAGTATTGCTTGATTTATTATTACATCTACATACAGATATGTATAAACTACTTGTATATGTATAATTGTATGTATAACATAATTAATATAATATATAATTTAATACTTATATAATTAATTTAATGTTTATATTAAATATTATTTAAATAATATACAACTTTTATATAAAATATTATATAAATAATATAAATTGAAAGATATAAATAAAATAAGTAAGACAAAGTAGCATTTTAAGAATAAATAACTATTGCATAGAAAATAGCGATCTTCTGTTTGGGAGAGATTGTTGAAATTAAGTCTCTCGGAAGGTGATAAGCCACGTTGAAGGATTCCATTGTTTTGTATTTCGTTAATCGGGAAATTTCATTTTCTATTTTAAGTTCATCTCGATGGAGCCACGCCCATTACACCCATTGACCTCTGGTGATGTACGATTCCAATTTATGTTAAAAGATTAAAAGCAACAAAGATTTTAAAATTCACTCGCAAAGTCAGGTTAAAAAATGTTCTGAATTGAAGCACTTCATTCTTATCAATAAATTCTTTGACGTAAACACCTTTGTTTCGCGAAAGATTAAATTTTTACGAAATGCTATCGTATATATCGCATAAATTTTTGCTTTAATTTTGAACAAATGCAGTTAAAATATTAGTTAAAATGTAGTTTGAAATGTATTTTGAAATTGAAAAAAGAGAATAAATTTCGCCTGTTTGCTTTAAAAAATTATTGTTCGTCACTTTCACCAATTTCACTGATTTCCAAGCAATGTCCATTTCTTCGGCATCTTCGAAATCCAAAGTCGCCAAGTTTTTAAAATCATCATTTTCCACATCAAGTCTAAGCTTCCAAGTTGTAGTTAACCTACATTATCTCTGTAATGATAACTTGATTTTCAATTTACGTACGAAATGATAACTTGGAAGTTTATTTTGAATTTATTTCCAATTTTTTTATTAATACGTGTTATTTTTACACCTTTGCCACAAGGATTACTCTACTCGCTTAGCTAACAGTCGGCAAAAGGTGACAAACAGCAGTTTGATTGGAGTGATTTTATTGGTCATTGAGAAGAAAGTGTTTATAGAAAGTGAAGATGGTGAAAGTAATGAGAGACTTTGCAAGTGAAATCTGCTAAAGCTCCAAATTTATTGCTTCCATCTTTGACCTTCAGCTCAGCGGTGTAATCGACAAATTTCAGGGATCATCTGAAAAATGTTTCAATGCTTTGCAGGAAATGTAAATGTTTTATTCATTGTATGCTTGGGATGGTAAAATAATAGGATCTGAGGGTCTTATGCACCGAATGACACAGATGTAACTTAGAAGTATGAAAACATAGATATCAACTAAAAATTATGATTTATTCCCATGGTTTTTATCGATGTTATAATTGCAATTCACACTTTAAGTAAAAGGCAGGTTATTGCAAAATGGTTAAAACCGAAGTTTAAATTTAAAACTGACATAATTTTACTAAAAACAAAAAAGAAATCGGTGCCGGAAGGCATCGGAAACTCGTGCGGCGTAAAACAAGCACTGCAAAAACAGGGTCATTTTCAAAACAAATACCAAGAAATAAACAAAACGTACTGGGCACTTGAGTGATATTATTTAAAGCCCGACTAAAGACGGATCAGAGCCGAAATCCGGTGCATGTCTGTCACTAAAAAAATAAAAATAAAACAAGGAGGACAACATGGAGTGGAAAAGCGAGAAATACTCGTGGTGCACAAGACGCATCCACGAAAAGATTACTCGGGACATTTCATCCCCTTCATGGCTCGTGATTGCTTCCTTTGTTCGACTTTAATTTATACTTGGATCTTTTCTTTGATAACTCAAGTAGATTACAAGATGGAAGAGACATGCTTTTATGAAATATATTTAGCGTCGAGCTTGATTTTATTTCGACTATAACAAATTGAAATAAATAAAAATTGGAATTGCTTTTAACTCGGCAAGAATCAAATCGATTTCAACCATGCTTAGAAATTATTTGGATGTTTAACTTGCCTGCATTTTCCACCCGGTTGATTTAATTTCAGGTGATCACCCTGGCAAGCACAACCTTCATCTTGACTGGAATGAGTATCGATCGCTACATGGCCATTTGCAGGCCTCTCAGCGTCAAGTCTTTAACATCGAGGCCTAGGAAAATCATCGCCATCTCTTGGATTCTCGCCTTCATCTTTGCTTCTCCACAGCTCTTCATCTTCAAGCAGAAGGCGGTCGGAATCTATCCCGACGGAGCGGTGAAGCTGGTTTGTGCCAGCTTGGGATACACGGCCTGGTGGCAGAGAAAGACCTACTTCACTTTCATGACGATTTATATCCTAATCGTGCCGTTCTTTATCATTTCCTTTTGCTACATCAACGTTGCCAGAACGGTTTGGTCTCAAACTTCCAATCTGAAACTGCAGGCAAATGCGACCTTTGCGAAATTCGCCGAGAGACCTGCCGATTCAGATTCTGTAGTGTCTCGATTCAAACGCAAGGAAAGGTCGGTGGAAGTTCTGAGGAAATCGGTCAAGAACAGTTCTGCCATCTCGAAAGCAAAGATGAAAACGGTAAAGATGACGCTGAGCATAATCTGCATCTTCATGGCTTGCTGGACTCCTTATTTTCTCGTTCATCTCATCCACATTTGGACCGAATATGAATACGAAATTCCTCAGTCCGTGTACGCTTTTGCCGAAACTTTGGCCTTCTTGAACAGTGCTCTGAATCCCGTCATTTACGGCTGCTTCAACATCAGGCTCAAGAAAAAGTCATACCAGGCCTACGACAGCCAGGGTCAGTGCGGACAGTCGGACGGAGACCTCAGAATGATCAGGAGTGAGGACGGTCAGAGAAAGACGGACAATGCCGAAGAAAGAATGACTCTCAAAGAAGAGGATCAATGCTCAACTCGAGAAGAAATCAAATTGAAACCATTCCGTTGCTGGTAGCAGTTCATTTGGTGTCACTAATAGTAGTAATATCACTGAAACGTAAGTAATACCATTGTAATTTGTAAATAACATCATCATAAAATATGGACAAAAATATGTCATTTAAGATGACTAGTATTTTCTCCATTTAATCTTCATTTTTTGTAAAAAAAAATGGAATGGAAACAATTGTCGGAATGATTTCTGGGGAATCCCTTGTGGTTTTAAGTAAATTGCTGCAAAAACGAATCGAAACCGACGAAAAAAGTTTATTTTCACATAAATTACTCGCAAGTTTATATATCGACTATAAATATATATATAATAAATAAAGAAATATTAAACTATTAGAATGTTATAAGAGATATAAATAACATCCAAATATAAATGATGGAACATTTCAATGGAATCAGTTAGGTATCATTTAGGATGTTCCTCTTGTTTCGAATTAGAACCTATAAAATGTACTCAACGTAAATTCCCAAGACGAAACTCAATGCCAACTCAAAGTATTCAAGTATTTATTGAAGTTTGAGGTAATCATTAAAAATTATTTCCAACCACATTTCAAATGTTTGAAATGATGAATTCATGCATTCATTCCTCTTCTAGTATAGTCCTCAAGTCCTCAATTCTCCTCATCAACATCGTTGTCGTCGTCGTCTTCATCATCACAACTGCCAATAAAAATTTCATTAATGTCGTATTTTAATACTCTCTCAACGTCTAACATTCACTAATAAATTGTTGGAAACATCTTAATAATGCCAAGCTGCTGCTGGTGATGATGATAGTGATGGCCAAAGCGTTGAT
This sequence comes from Hirudinaria manillensis, assembly GCA_034509925.1. NCBI lineage: Eukaryota > Metazoa > Annelida > Clitellata > Hirudinida > Hirudinidae > Hirudinaria > Hirudinaria manillensis. The sequence continues at coordinate 7,391,667 of CM067530.1, read as the reverse complement.
GCTGGTAAACATCAATCTCCGTCCACCAAGAAAGTTCATTTCATCAGCAACAACCTCCAGGACACGAATCTAATGACATTCAATCAAAAAGTAATTGCGAAGGAAACGAAATTCATTTGAACGTTAAACGTAATAAATCATTTGCATCACAAATTTCCGATTTATTGCTCAAAAAGCAGGATTAAAGAGACTAAAAATCGAACCAAAGTCGGTAATTTTACATCGGATCTGAAATTAAAGTCATTTAAAGATAAATAATTTTTATTTGTTTATTTAATTAACTTATTAAATCAATTTCAGTTTAAACTTCCTCTCGGCAAATTATGTTGAAATTACTTTGCAGATTCAAACAACTTTTTCTTAATGAAATCATTTTGAGACCAATTTACCTTTCTTGAAAATACTTTACAAGAATTACGTTTCCTGACGAGCAATTAAATTGAGGTTTTAATGATATATAATATATGATATTGATATATAAACAACAACAGCAACAACAATTATTATTATTATTGCTAATTATTCATAGAGGCCTGCAACAAAAACATAATTGAAATCAATGAGAGCGATGCAGACCAGCAGAATTGTTTGATATCGTGCCAATGAAGATTTTTTCTGGACTTGAAATTTGTTCGAACATCAAAAAAGTCCAAAAGTCTGGAATAAAGATGACGACCATAGGGTTAGGGTCAGGATTAAGTTTAGGGTTAGGGTTAGGGTTAGGGTCAGGATTAAGTTTAGGGTTAGGGTTAGGGTTAGGGTTAGACACATCTTGCATTTCATTAGTGATACACCAAGATTGTCCACCTGGGGTTTTTTTTTCTTTATTCAAAGCTGATCATCGCTTGGAGGTTGACGGATGGGAATCATGACGACCGAGGTACTCCTTCATTTGTCTGAATACTTTATCCATTGCAGATTAAAACAACATCAACAATAAACGATACAATCGTTTGTAGTTATAGTAAATAATAATATTATATATTAATGGATAATAATATAAAATTAATAATATTAAATATAATGGATAATAATATAAAATTAATAATATTAAATATAATGGATAATAATATAAAATTAATAATATAAAATTAATAATATTGCTTATTAATGAACAGAGGCAACTTACTAAATTCGACTAAAATCATTTGGCCTTGAGCAAATCAGAAATGCTTCGAAAATCATGATTTGAAAATTCAAATTTCTTTGCAAATTTTTAAAATTAAAACAATAAAAATATGAAACTATTGGTTTTCAAAATATATAGTATTTAAATATATAATTATTAATATTATAATTATAATTATTATATTAATAATTAAATATTATATTAATAATTAAATAATATATATTTATAATTTATTATATATTTATGATGATATTTATAATTTATTATTATATTTATTATTTATTATAATTATTATATTAAAATTTTAATATATAATATTTAATATTTAAAAATTACGATAAAATTGTTGGAAGAAAACACAACCGAAGAAATTAAAGTTTTTCTGATATTTTCGAATAAAATGGATTTAAAGTTTTTTTTAGGAAATTAAGACAAAATCTTTGCTATCGGAGGAAACAAATCTTTGTTGTTGGAAAAATACATCATGGAAAAGTAGGTCGTCGAGGGAAGGAAAATCAATATTTAAGGCAAAAATGGAAAGCATTTTTATGAGTAACATTTATTGAAATGAGAGGATATTTGATTTAATATTAACTTTTATTAATTTATATTTATTTAGGAGAAATTATAAAAGTCTCAATGAGTTGAATTAGTGGCGGAGATTGAACGTAATGCGTCAGAATTTAAAAGGGAATCTTTAGGTTGTATCAAAATTAGTGGTGAATTATCGCTCGATTTATCTGATTCTTTTCTTTTTTTAAATTTAAAACATAAAATATTGTAAAAAGAAAAAAAAACACGTAATTTATGAAATCCATTCCTGGCAAAATGAATTAAGGCACAAAATGTGGGGCACACAAGCTGTTTTGAATCCGCAGGTAAACAAGCAACAAACATCCAAACATACGTTGCGATTAAAAACATTTAATACAAAAATATTTAATTTTCCGACAAAAAAGGTCGCAGGGCCACGTGACCGGTTCGTCGAATTTGACTATGACGAATGCCCTGGTGCTTTGTTCATGCCCGGATGTCAATGCTGGACAATGACGACGCCGAATAATAATAATAAAAATAAAAATAATAATAATAATAATAATAATATAATGACAATATATTTTAATCAAAGACTTCTATTAATAATCATATTAAATTATAAATAATGACATTAAATTTTAATGATATCGATAATGGAGTTTGTTTATTTTAATTTTTAAAATATGATTATTTTACGATATAAAAAATGTAATTAAAAAACCACATCAAGTTTTCAGCAGCTCAAATCGATCTTCTTGCACTTAATTTCATGTAATTGGAAATTAAAACCTGAGACCAATCTAAAATAGCTTCTCAGAGACAATGATGATGATGATGATGATGGTGATGATGACGGTGACGGTGATGGTGATGATGACGACGTCGACGATGACGACGACGACGATGATAATGAGGTTGCTATTTATAAAACTTGCAGCAGTAAAAATGCGCAACAGCAATCCCGTTGGTTGAACCGGTTGCTAGGATACCACAAATAAAAACATATAAAATGTTTACGATTGAAATTTCTTTGGAATAATATTGAAAATTATTCTGAATTATTCCGAACAATTTACAGTCGAACGTGAATTAAATTTAATTAATCTTTTAAAACATAAAAATGTTATCAAAATGTTCACATAAATTCCACTTTCATTAAATCTTATCTTTGTGACTTTATTTTAAAAATTCTTGACATTTTTTGAACCGTTAAATTATTATTATTATTATTATTATTATTATTATTATTATTATTATTATTATTATTATTATTATTATTATTATTATTATTATTATTATTATTATTATTATTATTATTATTATTATTATTATTATATTATTACTATTTAATTAAAAATCAATTGATTACTCCAAAATAAGTTTCACAAAAAAACGTCTATTAAAAAAAAGGCTTAAAAGTAAGCATAAAATTCTTTATAATCTACGAGAGGATTTTTGAAGCGATTTTGAATGAAAATCTGCAAATTAATGAATTAATTCCGGATATAAATTTCGTCGCAGATTTTTTCCTCACAATAATTTTAATATATTTTAAATTTATTTAAATATATTAATGTATTTTAAATGAATTATAATTTTTATTATATATCAATGATGCATTGTTAACTGAATAAAAGATATTTTTAATGCAACGGATGAGGTAAAAGCATTCATGAAATACCATAATTAATTTTTGATAATAAATAATAATTTATTAATAATACATTACATAAATATATTTCTTATTTCATTATTAAAATATAATTATCTATTATAATATTATAATAAGAAAATTACAAATACCAAATTCTGCTAATTCTTATAGTAATGTAATAACCCGGGGTCCTCAAACTAATTATGGAAGGTCAGGTTTATTGAAAGTGTTCAGATGCCTTGGAAGATGTACAATGCTTGATTAAGTCTTGAAATCTGCTGTTTCTCTAACTCTCGCTCTGATTTTCGAGATAACTCTATTTGTCGAGATTCATAACCAAAGACTTTAATCAATCTTCAAATTATATTGCCAATAAATTAATTAGTTACTAAATTAATTAATCGGCAATATAATTTTAATTATTCTTCAATTTACTGGATCTAGGGATCCAACAGTAATATCATCATCGTCAATTTAGTTTGGTCATAATTTATTACTGTCATCGTGGTTTCCATGGCGACAGCATTCTTGGAATGGATTCAGTGATTGACGAATGAATGCTGTTGACGTTCGATAGAGATTCACGTGACCATGCGACGCCATCTTGGAATCAAGCATGGGAGTTATTTGCACGGTTAGAGGAAGCCATCAGAAGACTTCACTTTATGATTATGTGTTTGCATGAATGAATAAATTTGATTATTAATTTGATTATTAATTTGATGAACTTGCGATTGTTTTATTTTCCTGGATATGTCAAAAACATCCCCGTGAATTGAATGTATCCGTGAATGTCTTATCTGCTTGAATGCGTCTGAGAATCCTCACTCTTTCTTATTAAGTTCCACAACAACCTATGACATCTATGAACACCGGCCATCAGATTTTAAGTCATTTATGTGTCATAAATCATAAAACATGTTTATCTAAAAGGAATGATCTGCTAATCGCTCTATGGAATCATTTTTAAATACAACATATTTGTTTTTTGCATTATTGTGTTGCTTAAATTGCATTTTTAATTTCAAATAAGTTTAAAACAAAAATGGCTTTTTATGTTCTTTGTTTATAAAATTTTCCGGCAATTCATGCCACTTGGTTCAGTTTCCGTTGAAAAACCGTTGACAGCTCAGCATGAAGAATTGAAGTGAAATAAATTATGATTTCAGTTAAAGAATATTTTATTTATATTAAAGAATATTTTGTTTGAATTAAATCGTAACAAAACAAATTATAATTTGTCAGTCATTCTCTTCCTTGACACTGCAACAGCTGATACTCCATCGCTTTGAAATGTAATAATGTCTCGTGTAACACGTGCTGGGAATACTTTTCTGTATTTTATTATTTCGTGAGGATATTTCATTTAAGATATCTGCTCAAAGATTGATGTATTCAAATCTAATGTCTGCTAAATTTGGGAGCGGGCCGAGCTTGGACACACAAATTCGGCTCTTGCAGGTCTCCACTTCATACCCATTTATTGCCTATCATTTAGCCAGAAACCATCCACTCACCTCTTGAGTTATCATGTCACAGTCCCTCATATTTCCCTCGCAGAAGTCATTTGAAATTGCATCAAGTGTCGCCCTTTTAATCCCCACTCAAAGTCGCCATCGTTTCTGCACCTAATGGTACTTAACGCTTAGTTTTTTTACAGAATAATTGAGCTAAGGTGGATAACAGTGGATTAAATAATAATTTATAACTAGAATTTACTTAATTATTTTTACTAACCAAGAAATGGCACTGGCATATCGTTACCATTGACTGCTACATAATTTTTTTTTAAAATGGGAGGTTTGAACACTAAAACTTTATCGAGTCACTCCAAATATTTATCCACAGAACCTCTTTGATTCCCAAAGGAACATTTATCTTACCATCCATCCATCATGGAACTACCTCTGCTCCAGCAAACATTTTCAGATGCTTTTGCGATCGAATTTTGAAGATGGATTGGAATCTATCTTTTTCTTAGCTATCAAACTAAACGAATTCATTTCATTTTTGACTTATTAGTAATTACGTAATTCCCAACAATGTTCTACTGAGATTTTCAATTGTCATTGACCTAAGTATAAAATTTCACACGATTCTGACATTGAATGAATTTTTCTTCAAATATAACCTCACTTTATACAATAATGCAACTTATTTTAAATACTTTCAATGATGGAACGTTGTGGTACTGCGAGTTCATTCAAAAGCATTCTGCAGCTGGTCAAAATTTTCTACGTGTGTTAAAATGGAAGCATTTGAAGCCTATACTTCAGTTTTTATTATTTACCAGTAGAAAACATTAAATAATTAGTAAATAGCAACAGTTAATCTGTGAAGAAGTTTGCAATTTGTAAAAAGGACGAAAAGAAGTTTATCGACTCACCAATCTTACTAAATTTAGAATAAAAATATTTAAATTTAGAACACAAAGTGTCATGGATGATGTTCAGGTTGATGTATGAAAGTTGAGTCGAGCCTTTCCCATGTCTTTTTGGCAAGATTCAACAGAATTCGTAATCACGCTGTTTTCTTGAGTACCTCATATGTTTTAAGCCAGATGATACAGAATCCATTGGTCTACGAATAAACTATCCGTTGATGCTGAGATATTTTAGAATGATTTGGAACCTCAATTTTAAATATGGTGATGAACAATAGTACAATAGAATTAAAATATCCATTTAAGGTACTTGACAAAATTCCATTTTTCCAAATATTTGGACAAAATTTCCCATGAAAATATAAAAGAAACACACGCTGAAATTTTGCATCAATTTCCTAAACTTTGATTAATTGAAGATAGTTGCAAGAAAAATTGATGCTCGAAATGCTATTTCGATATCTTCGTAAAAGGCAATCCTATTGCTAAAGAAAACCAAGATTACCACGGACCTTGACTAAGCTACCATGCTAGAAAGCTAAAAAGCCAAAAAGCGGATAAGCCCAAGAAATCAAATGAGAACACATTGCAGACTCCTTCGAGGAGGAGCAAGTAAAAAATATGGAAAAAATTTCCAAGTAGGTTTAGAAAGAAATGGAAGGCAAAATCTGTCTTTATTCTAATTTATTAACATATTATCGGAATTTTCTTTAATCCTTTTAACGCAGAATATAATTAATTGAACGTTATTTTATAGACAGAGGCTCATTTTGTTTCAATAGCATCAACATCAATAATTCCTCCTAGAACTGAGACTGTAAACAGTTTCATAATGGTAAGGACGGCAACATCCTAATGTTATGCACGATGTAAGTCTAAATGGTGAAAAAAATATAATAAAATAAATAAAATAATTCAGTATTTAATTAATAGTTAATAAAGGTTAACTTGTAGTGTGTAGACTTAACCTTCTTTAGATTTCCACTAGTTAAAATTATTTAATTATCTTCTAAACGATTCTTATTAAAATATAACGTTTTAAAAAATATTTTATTAATTAATTCAATCTTAAACAGTAAATGACAATACTTTCGGAAGGGAAGCGGGATTGACCCAAGTTTCCGTCCTTGCATTCTTTTCTCGATGAGTGACAATGGCGCATGTGTGCCGTTTTTGCGGAGCTAGTTGTGAATCGATAAAATTGTTAGAAAATCATATCAAGAGATGTCATGCCTGGAGAAGAAAGAAGAGAAGAACTGGAGGCAGCAGGAGGAAAGCCAGACGTGGCAAAAGAAGAGGCAAACAGAGAAGACAGCAAAACGGAAAGGCAAATCGTGGCAAAAGAAGGGGAGGAAAAAGGCGTTCGAAGAAGCGTTCTAAGAAGCACAGTCGACGCGCTAAAAGATGACCGAGTTCCCAAAACCTTCACCGGTAACCGTTATTCTCAATGAACTTTAACGTTGGATTGATTGGATTTATTACTCAACCATATATCATAAACATTCATCCAGGTTGCCTAGAATCAGACGTCAGCGGCTGCAGCTCTGGACAAGCTTCTTACTGATCACGTATTGCCTCAAAACTGAATAAAGTTTGATTGAAAATGTTATTGTTGATGTAACTACTTTTTCTGTTTACTTTGTGTGAAAGATTGACATGGGGTTGAGTGAGCGGGGTTGGTACCTTTAAATACACTCTAAATAAAGGAAAAGCCTGAAATTAAAGGTACATTGGGTCAAAATGAGCATGGGCATGGGCTTCCACTCTAAACTTGGGGAAAATTCTGAAACTGTAGATACTTCAAAATGATCATGGGATTGGTCAAAATGAACATGGGGTTGGTGCCTTTCACTCCAAACAAGGCTAAAGTCTGAAACTAGGAGTAGAAATGTGGGTCAAAATGAGCATGGGCAGCTTTCACTCTAAAAGCAAAAGTCTGAAAATGTGTCCAGTCAAAGCTGGCTTGGGTTACAGACATTCTCAGCTGATCACAAAATAAGTTTTGGGGTAGCTGCCAAGTAATGGCAGGAAAATAAGCCAAGGGGCTGTGAAGATAAAACATAAGAGATAATTTTAAATCTTGCCTTGAGATGTCATAATAACTGAAACAAATGTCAACATTGAAATCATGAGAATGGCACTGATTGAAAATATTTGCAATGATATGGTAATGATTTGACATTACTTCCAGATAGTTACCATTGGGCAGTCCAAATGGTTAATTTTCTTATTTAATGGCATGGATATGAACTTTTATACCATCCTTGCAATGGGTCAGTTTTAATGATATATTTATCTATCCGTAAAGGCCTTTATTTATGGTTTATTTAGATAGACATCTGAATATCAATGAGAAAGTTTTCCAAGTGAAGCAGCCTGTGCTTTCTCCTAACTCAGTTATTTACAATTTTGAAATACATCATATCTTCAGTATGTGTTGCAGTTTGTGAAGTCATGAAAACACTTATTCCTAAATGATTCACTGGCATACAGTTTATCCCAATTTATTACTTTTCATCTTATTTGATTCACTATGAGACAGACATTCTCAAATTGCTAAATCTACTTCTTTGTAGCGCATATTCATAAGATATACACGGCAAGTTAATCTCTATCAAACTTCTCGCTCGGTCTGCAAAAAACGCGAGATCTGTAATAAAAAATTCTGAATCAAGAACTAGATTAGATTCATTCTAGTGGCTACGGTTCTGATCCAGATAACGTTTACTGTATCACAATGTCTTGACCTCACCAAAATTAGACATATTTTTACAAATTCATAAAGTATACAATAAATAGCCATGCTTATTTCTTTACAAACGGAGAAAATACTTTTGATCTGCTTGTTTATGTTATGACCTTCCTTATAGAACAAGGTGCGTTTTACAGTTGTCTGCTTGTTACATAAGTGAAATTACGAATAATATTGATACATTTTTACTGTGCTAATAGAAAAATGGTTTATAGGTGCACAGATATTTGTTTCAATTTTGAAACTTCATGTGCTTTAAAATTTTAAAATGTGACTAAACGAAAATCTTTGTGAGAGAAAATTAAAATCTTTCTTTATTGCGCATTTCTAGCTTTGCGAAAATTCTTTTAGAAATCGATCATTGTGCCAAAGTAAAGATTCAACTGCTAAACCAGATTTTCAAAGCTATCATTCCGAAGATATTCAGATATTCAGATATCCTTTATAATATTAGAGATTATTCAGGTATCAAGTATCTATAAATTATACAGTAATTTCGCAATTAGTGCTTAAATGGGTTTTTATTTTTACGTTTTTTAGTGATATGAAGCAATTGCCAAAAAAATCGGGGAAAAAAACAAAACGGCCAAAACAGACAAAATGCAACAAGATCAATATCAGTAAGTTTGACAACATTGCTAATCTAAATTAAAATTAAAACTGTATTCTTAACACTAGGTAAAGTGATCAGTGACTTACATGAATTAACGCGAGAATGGGTTAGTGTTAAATGAGTAATCATATTTTTTATAACTATTTAACTATCCTAAGATTATTATTTCAGAGACTTTGTAATCTGGTGGAACCATTCGCAAAAATCTCATCGGATTTGTGGTAGGAAACTTAAAAGTCGAATTTCCTTTGACACAAAATATATTCTGTACTTTATATACAATATACTTATACAGTAGATATTCTGTACTTTCTTCTAACAACCTGTGATTAATTCCCATATATTTGACTTTTATCTCATTTTGGTTAAATCTTTTTGAATATTTGTCAATATTTAAAATATTCCACATTGGCTGAATCAACAATGTCAATATAAAACTTTATTTCAGTTGTATTTTGCCTGACACGTCTGACAGAACTCTTTTCGAGATAGACGATATCTTGTACGATTACCCCGAGTCCACTACGACCTCTTCGCCGAAACGTATCAATGAATCCAGGCTCGAAGAAATCACTACGAAATGTTTCCAAAACTATCACCACATCTACATAAGACTTGTAAGCATTCTCTAAATATACTTTAATTTCATTATATAATTATAAATATTTGTTTTTATATAAGAAAATGTATAATTGCTAATATTTGCTTTAAGATTCAATCGATGAAGGAGAAGTTTTTCCATCGTTTTGATAACACATATCTTCAACTCATTGAGTATTCAACAACCGAAGTTTTTGGAAGATGCTATCGAGATTACACAATACCTGAGTATGATAATTTAGACTAATGTTGACTTTATGGCGATGGAATATTTAATTTAATATTCGTTATTTCTTCAGATTGATAGTTTACTTTATTTCCTCAAAAGAAACAAGCCAAGTAATTGTAGGACTGAAATTTCTGAAAGTAGCATTGGTCAAACACAAACAAATAATGGAAGATATTTTACTGAATACAAGTATATTTCATTTAATTTAAATACCGTTTAAATGTGAACTTTTCATATTTAAGAAATCACTTTCAGATCCGGAGGTGTTTTTGTGGCTTACAAAACTTATGAAATGTCCACGGGCAAAAAGCCGGCAAGCAAGTAGGATCTTTTCTTGGTTGAGATATCAAGGTTCTAACATTTCATTATTCTATAACATGGCACATTAAATATATGCAAAATATTAATACCTTATTGCCAATAAATATATAGCCAATTACTAACATTAAAATTCTTCAGCAACCGCAATATTTGAACTAGTGGACTTCAAAGCCATAAAGATCCATGATACAGTCAAGAAATATTATGAAGTCTACCCTTCACTGCAGGAGGTTTGTGGATATTTTATCATAACCAAATAGATCCATAGAGAATTCAGCCCTTCTGCTTATCATTCAAAAAATTTCCTTTTAACGAGATAACTTATGCTTAATATAAATAATAAATATGACTTTATTAAAACATCATGTAATATATTAATTTAACAACTTTTTCAAGGAAATATGCGATGCTAATTTCATAAATTTGCTGTTGAGGACAACGGAAGATAAACTGATATTCTCTTCGTTCCATTTCGATCACCTCTTGTGGTATTTCACGAGTGCAACAAGTAAAGAAGATAAACTCGAGCGTTTAACCAATTTTCTCAAAGGCGCTTTCATGGTATAACTTGTACAATATTTCTTAAACACTTAGCATGAGTTTAGTAATTAATGAGCTGTAATTATGCAAAATACACGCTGTATCCAATTTATAACTAATTATACTATTGTGAAGAGTGTGAAAAAAGAAGATGGCGAAGATGAAAAGGCATTAATTGACAAATTCGTTCGGAAAATTAAGTCAATTATAACAATTTTCAATGAAAAATCAAAATACCTATTAACCGTAAGAATTTTATTACTTCTGGACATTTATGTATGAATTTAAAACAATTGAAATAATTGTATTTAAATCAATAGAGCTATGAAGATCTGCACGAAGTAGCCCTAACTGCCAGCAAATACCCTCGATATGAAATCAAACCATATTTGTCTGAATATTCAAAGGAAGATACTCAGACACAATTCGTTCCCTTAAGTTTTACGGAAATAGCTAAGAAAGTTGACGAATCCACAAACCCTGAAGATAATGTGGACGGGGATGCAAATATGTTTGAACCTGATTGCTCAGTTGAAAAACACCTTTTTCTCGACGATTTTATGAGAACCCTCCACGTGTTATCCATCATACATACTGCTTATAAGAAATGTGAAAAGCTTCTTCAAGTGAGTTTTTATTGAATTATTATTTATTATTATTATTAATGATACTTTGTTACCACACTCAACAAATATTTATAGATTTGATCGTATTTTGGTTTATAAATTTAAAAAAATTTCAGATTAAGTTACCTGGAGAAGGATTGGTCTTCAGAAATGGAAACATCATTACCGACTACTTCAAAGATTTTGTGGTTAAAGGATATAACTTATTTCGTTACATCCCATGGTGCATTTTAGAAGCATTGGATAAATGGTAAGATATGAGATTATCACGATAAATAATTTGGACTAATCATAAATATTTATCACCAGTTAATATTAATATTAATAGTAGTAATTGTATTAAATTAAAAAGCAATGCATCTAGTGCATTTTATGTTAAATATGCTGAACGCAATATTGTTCTAAAGGTTAATATAAGGAATGATAATCATATGATAATGATACGATGATATTTATTTCATTCAGCCCTTTCTTAGTCCTGGCAAGTTCTTTTTATCACCTGAAGACAGACCTTGCCAAAGTATCGTTTTATTATACGTTTTCCCAGGTTTGTTATTGCTGTCCAGATCTCTAACATAAAACCACCTGTTTTGAATTAATGAATATTAATTAAGTAAAAATAATTTAACGAATCACCAATTGATATTGACTTAACTATCTCATTCACAGGTCAAAAGAGAGACCTTGCACTTTGTATTAAATAGTGCTGTTGTGCCCATGTGAACATGTGCTCATTAGATTCAAGGAATATTAACTCTTGCCTTACAAGAAGTTAATTATTCAGTTTATCAACTACATGTCATCATAGCAATAACATAAACATTTCGAAGAGTTTAGAAAAATTGCTTAATAAATAAATAAAATTAGGCTCCCTAGTTCGTGTCCTAATTAATAGGCTTCGGGTTTTAATAGCAACTCAATTGGTGGAGAGAATTCTAAGGGATTGATTTGTCTGATGCTAGGTGGAGAAGCACATTGCAGAAAATTTTGTAAGGGGGAAAACTTATTTTAATTGGTGGAATTTGGCACAACCACTAACTGGAGTGTTAACGAAACTGGCTACATGATAAATACGATGTGATATCCACTCACAAACACAAATATTAAAATGAATCGTGGCCAAGACATCGCAGACTTTAAAAGTTAAAAAATCTAGCTAGTGAACTTTGTAAATTTTACTTACACCAAGTTTTTGACAATATTTCAGCAAAAATCTTTAAAGGCAAGCTCTTGCCAAACTTTGTAGCTAATACGATGTGCACGAATGGTTTAATTGTTAATGCCTCGTCCATTTTAGATGGATGGAAGATGGAGAAAGTAGATGGAGAAAGCGAATATACAATTTTAAAGAACACGTTTTGTTAATCCATAAAGAAACAAAACACATCTAAGGCTTTGGTTTCACAACCTCCGACGTTCGTATTCAAATGTTTTAAGGGGTCTGCTTGACAAGCAAATTAATATTTGGCAAAATCTCACACAAGTATAAAAATAATTTGTTGAAATTGTTTAAATGCGCGCAAATTAAATTAAATAAAACGAGTAACTAAATTATTAGTAAGTGAATTACAGGAAAACAAGTCAACACTTACATAATTGTTCAGCAAAGCCGCAGAAATAAGTCAGAAAATAATATTAATAATGATTAATTTTCTAAGACAATCGAACCTGGCCAAAAGATTTCAATTCTGGAGATGTAAGTATAATATATAATTTATGATTATATAATTAATATTTTTATAATTTGTATAAGTATGACCTCAGTCCTCGATGTTAAATTGGAATATATTAACTAAATTATCAACTGAGGCTGGGGATATTAAGGCTGGAAATTTTAGGCAAGAGTTATTCTCCTACTAAAATTGAAGATGATCTTGATTTCGTTGTTATTATATAAATTACTTTATTATTATTTTTTTTTTAATTTTTACTTTTTATTTTTATTCCAAGTCAATCTCGGTTGACACAAAACTCGACCGGGTAACAACCGGTCTCATCCTTAGATCTCAGACCAAAAATCAAACATAAAAAATATAAAATAATTCGAAATAAACAATTTAAAATGATAAATTCTCTTAATTACAAATAGAACTAAAAGTCAACTACCATGTAAATACTATTTATTCTATTAAAAAATCGCTGTTCTTTTTTCTGCTTTTGAGAAATTGGAACATATTATATCTTATAATTTAATAAGTCATTTATCCTGGAAGATCATTGGCATGGCAGCGTGTTAAGAGATTCAGGATCAGCAATAAAAAAGCTATTAAAGTTATTTACGCTATATTAATTAAACAATATAAGTAACTATTTGGACAACAGAAATCTTATTACAAGTATTATAATAACAAATATTACTTTTAACAAATAGTTAAACAATTACTAATTATTTTGCACTATTTTAAGAATTGAATGTTTAGAAAATGGATGAGGATTTAAAAAGATTCTTATTCTTATGAAGTGATTCGTAAATTTTATGATTCGTCCTGATTTTTATGGAGACACAATTGTAGTTTCTTAGAAAATGAAAACTGAAGCATTAAAATCTTTATGTAAAAAAAAGAAAAAAATAAAACTTTGAAAGAATAAATGAAATCACTTTAAATCGCCAGTCAAATAAAAAATAAATTCGAAACAATTTGATTTTCAATTAAAGAAATTGGAAGCCAAAATGTTATCGTCGAGAAGCGAATTTTGCAAGATTAAATGGATTTCTCATCTTGGACTTGAGACCCTAACGAAATGCCCGCAGAAAAATGCCAGCAGAATCGAGCACAAATTAAGTTCGGCATCGAATTACTGGCTAGCATTTTTCTGCTAAGAATTTTATCAAACCTCCGATGAAACACAATCTTAGCACATGTTTCACGAGACCGTTGAAGAATGATTTTTTTTATTTTTATATTTTTTTTATTTGAATTTTAGAAACTCTGACGATGTTTGGATAAACAGATATTTCTTTCTCTCGTTTTAATCACATCGATTCCTTGTCTGCAAGTATTGTTTCTTTGGAACGCTTCCGATTTATGCAGAATGAGTGAATGAGTGAATGAGTGGATGGATGATGTGATAGACAATGTGATACTCCGTTCCTTAGAAAGTCATTTTTATTGTTTTTTAACGTTTTAATGTTTAATTAATTTCTTATTACGTCGTGGAACAACTATCTAGTCATTAATGTGACACTCCAGACGTAGGTGCAATTATATGCCACGCTATTTATGACTTTCTATTTATAATTTAGATTTGCAAAACATCAAAATCTCCTGTCAAAACATAATGTCTGACATACTGTCATTAAATCAGTCGCAGCTTTTACGTTATCAGTATTAACATTATAATCATAGCTAATAAATTTTAATAATTTTATTATTTTATTTATTTATTTATAATTATTATTATTTTTTATTTATTATAATTATGATATTTGTCTATCATCACCACTGCTGATTGATATTATAATTATTCGTATTATTATTATTATTATTTATCATTGTCAAACTTCAAAAATAGGTTCATATCGTGTTTGCAATATGGAATAGAATTTAAAACATTCCAGCGATGCTCCCTTTATCCGGTGCATGTCTGGCAGAGGACAGAATAGACTAAACACATCGCTATGACGTCACGTCAACACTAACCAGAGAATATGTGGTCAGATGGCCAGAGATCAATGCCTTGGTGATAACTGCATGTCTGCGATGATGATGATGATGATAATGATGATGATAACGATAATGATGATGACGATGATATTGAAGCCGACGACGACGACGAAGATGCTGTTGATGACGATGATTGACATCAACAACGTTCTAACTCAATCCATAGTCGAGCTCCCACAGCTCGCGTAGGTTGCTAGTAGCAGGCGCGTGCATATAAGTGTCAACAGTATCCGAATGATACCTCCTGTGGCATGGAAAAGTGAAGGGACATTCCAGTCGCTAGAGAAGTCTTCGTCGCTGCCTAAGTTGTTAAGTTGTTAAGAAGAACGGTTGCTGGAAGAACTGGTGATTAAAAGATGTTTTCGATGATGAAGAAGGACACTCTGAGACGCAAAGAGACCGAGATCAATACCTGCGTAAGCGAAGGACTGAAGACCATTTACAAGACAAAACTCCTGCCACTAGAAGAGTTTTACCACTTCCACGAGTTTCACTCGCCTCCGCTGGACGATGCCGATTTTGATGCCAAACCGATGATCCTCCTCGTTGGCCAATACTCGACCGGAAAGACAACTTTCATCCGCTACTTGCTGGAACAAGATTTTCCCGGCATGAGGATAGGACCGGAGCCGACGACGGACAGCTTCATCGTGGTCTCCTACGGAGAGGACAACACCGTCATTCCCGGAAACGCCGTGGTTGTCGACAAGAAGAAGCCTTTCAGAGCGTTGGCCAAGTTCGGCAATGCCTTTCTGAACAGATTCCAATGTTCTCAGCTTAACAATCGAGTCCTGGAAAGCCTCTCCATCATCGATACGCCTGGCATCTTGGCGGGAGAAAAGCAGAGAGCGGACCGAGGCTACAACTTTGCATCGGTTATCGAGTGGCTGGCAGAGAGAGTGGACAGAATCATCTTGCTCTTCGACGCCCACAAACTGGACATTTCCGACGAGTTCAGGGCGGTAATCGAGTCCATGAAAGGCTACGACGACAAAATACGCATCGTCCTCAACAAAGCAGACATGGTAGACCACCAGGAACTGATGAGGGTCTACGGTGCCCTCATGTGGTCGCTGGGGAAGGTCCTGAACACGCCGGAGGTGGCCAGGGTGTACATCGGCTCCTTCTGGGATCAGCCGCTGCATTTCGACGTCAACAGGAAACTCTTTGAACTCGAAGAACAGGATCTCTTCCAGGAGATTCAAAACCTGCCGAAGAATGCGGCCGTGAGGAAGCTCAATGACCTCATCAAAAGAGCAAGGATGGTCAAGGTTTGTTTTCGTAGTTTTTTTTTTTTTTGTCTTCTGCTTGACTTCTGCTTCAATGCACGAAAGCATTAATTAATAATAAACTGGATTTTATTTTAAATTTAAATGAAATCCACAAATGCAGCCGAACGCTAGGGAAGTGTTTTAAAATGTAATTTTATCGAATTATTATTATTATTATTATTATTATTATTATTATTATTATTATTATTATTATTATTATTATTATTATTATTATTATTATTATTATTATTATTATTATGTTCAGTGTATTTATTAATGTCTTGATATTATTCGCATTTATTTGCAAAAACGTTAAGAATATCAAATGGAAAGAGTGGATTAATGACGATGATGGTGATGATGATGATGGTGGTGATGATGATAATGATGATGACGTTGATGATGATAGATGTACTGTTGATGTTGTTGATGGGAATGGTTTTGCCAGATGTTCGAAGTCTTTTGGTGCACAGCAGACCTCACGTCATGGATCTGCAGATGAGGATGTTTTAGTCGTAATGAGTTGATATACTTTTTGTTAATAATAATAATAATAATAATAATAATAATAATAATAATAATAATAATAATAATAATAATAATAATAATAATAATAATAATAATAATAATAATAATAATAATAATAATAATAATAATAATAATAATAATAATAATAATAATAATAATAATAATAATAATAATAATAATAATAATAATAATAATAATAATAATAATAATAATAATAATAATAATAATAATAATAATAATAATAATAATAATAATAATAATAATAATAATAATAATAATAATAATAATAATAATAATAATAATAATAATAATAATAATAATAATAATAATAATAATAATAATAATAATAATAATAATAATAATAATAATAATAATAATAATAATAATAATAATAATAATAATAATAATAATAATAATAATAATAATAATAATAATAATAATAATAATAATAATAATAATAATAATAATAATAATAATAATAATAATAATAATAATAATAATAATAATAATAATAATAATAATAATAATAATAATAATAATAATAATAGTAATAATAATAATAATAATAATATTATTAATGCATTCAAACGATCGTCGTATTAAATGTCATTGTTTGTTTTTATATATATTTATATATGTATTTAATTTAAAATATTTTATTTAATTCCTGCTAGATGTCAGTCTGAATGGTAATTATAATAAATAGATTATAAATTATTAAATGTCCAATATTTGAATATCATTATTATTATTATTATTATTATTATTATTATTATTATTATTATTATTATTATTATTATTATTATTATTATTATTATTATTATTATTATTATTATTATTATCATTATTATTGTCCAATATTTTAATTTCCTTCGAATGCATTTAACAAACCATCTGTAAACAAATACTGAGTTTTTGCTTCTGTTTATTTCTTCACCATCATCACCATCATCATCATCAACATCATCAGCATCATCATCATAATCATTGATATCAGACTTATGGTACTTAATCATAACTTTAGTAATTTTAACCGGTACTTGCCGTGAGTACCAAGTACAGGTGCTGTGCAGAGTACTGTCTGCAAGTCTGATTGACACCATCGCCATATTGAAATCTCATATTCATCAACTTATTCAACATCGTCATTATCATTGCCATCGTCCAAGATGTTCTGTTATTTGCAAAATCTTGATTGATAAATTGATTGATTGATTGATTGATTGATTGATTGATTGATTGATTGATTGATTGATTGATTGATTGATTGATTGATTGATTGATTGATTGATTGATTGATTGATTGATTGATTGATTGATTGATTGATTGATTGATTGATTGATTGATTGATTGATTGATTGATTGATTGAACTTGAATTGATTGGAACGACTCATCATTCATTTGAATGTCAGACCTCATGTTATTTTCATTTAATCCTATTTTTACGTGATGATGATGATGACGACGACGGTGACGACGACGATGACGATGGCAACGATGATGATGACGTCGATGATGATGACGATGATGAATAACCATGTGGCTTAAATTGGGGATGATTTTCAAACCGAGCCGTAATTTCGTGCATTCTGCAGAATTACAATCATCACCATCACCACATCATTATCCTATCATCGTCAAACATCATCATCATCATAATCATCATCATCATCATCGCGGCATTCATCATCGGAGACGTCGTCTGCTGGAGAAGTTCACATTCTTTTGCATCTCAGACTTGACGAAGGACTTGAGGTCATTGTATTGGGATGATGATGATGATGACGATAATGATGATGATGATGATGGTGTTGTTGATGATATTGTGCTGATAGTGATGATGATGATAATGATGACGATAATGATGATGATGATGGTGTTGTTGATGATATTGTGCTGATAGTGATGATGACGATGATGATGACGATGGTGATGACGATGATGACGACGATGGTGATCCAGGCGATAATCACGTAAATAATAAAGACTGGGATTCAGCCATAAATCAATCCATCTCCGTTGCTTCGTTATTTGCATTGGATTGAGAAATGTTGTCAGGACTATAAATAACTCCGCCATTTTGGATTCTTTGAATTCTTTACGACAGGAATATTTCCATCGATGTCATCCACACGGGTGGCCATCCATGATCTGTTGGATGCCAAATAAAACTTTCTTAATTTAATTATCGCATTGTTTCCCTTGAACCGTCTAAAAATATCCTGACCAATCAGAGCGGAGGCCGTTTAAATTTTACATATTTAATGTATATCTAGAGACAATTCTACAAGTTTGTATAAATAAGTCTGTAATGACAATGAATTCTTATGAACGTAAAGAAATTATGGCCGTAATAATTTTTAATATGAATGTCGTTGTCGTCGAGCAAGATGAATGTTTATTTATTTGTTAATATTTTAATGTTATTATTATTATTATTATTATTATTTTTTTTTTTTTTTTTTTTTTTCCTTTATTTTCTCGGCCAAAAAAATCATCCAACAGCAAACGCGATCATCAAACACCTCAACTAACATCCACTGTCCCCCATCCGGGCCCGAGATCACCCCGGGACATACAACCGCATTCCCCAGCGCCAACAACACCGCGCTATAAACAAGCGACATCAACCATAATCAATCACTATAGTCCAATTCGCCGGCGCCAACGTTTATGAGTTCTGCGCTTATGGAATTTCCACATAAGGTAGGTGTCCAGCAAAACCGATGTTGCCAGGTACATCATGCCGTTTCTGGACAGACCGATGCCCCGCCATGACAAGTAAGATCTGGAGGATATTACACCTCTGAAGTTGCATACAAAGGCGGTTACTATGATCTTCGGAGAGAGAGCACCCCCAGGGTTATTGTTAGACATCCAGATGTGGATGTCTTTGGAGTTATATTTCCCTGTCTTGGATGAGTGGACCTCGTCCAGTGAGGCGGTATCAGAGACAATGGTGACGTCGCATACGATTGAATCGTCCTTACTCCATGCGACTAGGTCAGGGACTCTGATGCCTTCCTCAACTGGTATCCTCGGCTCGATTTTGGTGAAGTACCCTTTCTCGGCCAACTTCGTTTCCAGCCGATGGACGAGGTTGTTGTGCCTCTCTCGTCTCGATACATCCATTCCTGGACAAACCTGGAAAATGTGATCCAGGCTCTCGGTGACTCTGCAACCGGCGTCACACTTGGTGTTTACCTCTGGATGATATCTGGAAACCCGGAGATTGCATGGGAGGACGCCTGCTCTGACCTTTAAGCACTTTAAGTAGTCGTCGAGCAAGATGAATGTTTATTTATTTGTTAATATTTTAATGTTATTATTATTATTATTATTATTATTATTATTATTATTATTATTATTATTATTATTATTATTATTATTATTATTATTATTATTATTATTATTATTATTATTATTATTGACATACAAATTCTCTACAATAGATGAATAATGAAAACCATTAATAATAACATCAATAACAATCATCATCGTCGCCATCATCATCATCATCGTCGTCGTCGTCGTCATCACACAAAATGGCGTCAGTGATTTTTGAGTGGAAATGCGATAAAAAAAATGTGGAAAGCAGTGATGGTGTCTCACAATTGGATTCCAAACGACTGTTAGCTTCGTACTTAAGGGGAAAAGCAAATAAAATATCATTATTCCATATTATATTTATAATAAACTGATATTATTTGATATAATAATAATAATAATAAACTTCATTTTTTAAATATTATATTAGTAACAAACCGTTGTTATTTGATACCATGTTGTTATTAATAAGTCGTCATTTTAACAAATCGTTTATCATTTGTGTTTTATTTATTTTAATTTATTTATTAATTTAAAATTTTATTTCGCTTTAAATTTGACGATTCCACAACGATTGAACTTCTCTGAGACTTTCTTCAGAAGACAAAAATAAATTTTAATTTTCAATCTTATTCACCTTTCGTCATCATCGTCGTCGTCCTCATCCTCACAATAAAATTCAAAGCAAAACCTGCTGAGGAAAAAACTCGAAAACATGTTCCAAGTTAGGACGAATCTGTGGATTTTATGACTAAAATTTTGAAATAAAAAGAAATTGAATATTATTTATTTTGAATTTTATTTATTTTTAATATTATTTCCAGTTAAAAGGAATTGAATGACTTTCAATGATTTCAAATTCCTGCGTTTATTTTCAGCTCCGAAGAGAATCGTATGGTAAAATTGTTCGCAAACTTCTAACATAATTCGTAATATCTGTTCGAATTTTTTAGATTTTAGTTTTTCAATTTTATAAGAAATAAAGTTAGGAAAGTCTGCTCTCTAGGATAAATCGTTTCATTAATTAATTTCCTAATTAATTAAATTTCATAATTACTAGAAAGCTATCGAAGTCAAAGCACCCCAGAAAGAATGAGTGCCAATTCAATAGCAATTCTATTTCAAAACCATTCACACTTGAAATTCCCGATTAATCAATTCGAGATTAAACTTCAAAATCACCAGAAACGTTCATCGATTTCCTTGCAGGTCCACGCCTACATCATCAGCTACCTGAAGCAACAGATGCCTGCAGTCCTGGGCAAAAAGACGAAGCAGAACGCACTCATTCATCACCTCAAAGATACCTATCTGAAAATCCAGAGAGATCACCAAATATCGGCAGGTGACCTGCCCAACCTTAGACGCATGCAGGAGGTTTTGAAGCAAAAGGACTTCAGTAAGTTTCATTCGCTCAAAAGACGGCTCATCGAGACCGTGGACAGCATGTTGGAAGAAGACGTGCCGAGGTTCATGCAGATGATTCCCAAAGACGAGCAGGTCATCAGGGACATGTCGATCATCAAAGGAGGGGCGTTCAACGATTACATCGACGGTCCGTTCAGGTTCAACTGCGGCGAGGGCATCGAAAAGGGCAAAGGTGAAAGCGAGTGGGTAGTCTATCAGAATAGGGCCAAGTACGAAGACGTCTTCCAGTCGCTGAACCCTGTCAACGGAAAAGTCACGGGACTGGTGGCCAAAGCGGAAATGACGAAATCGAAACTTCCGAACGCCATGCTAGCGAAGATCTGGAAACTGTCGGACGTCGACAAAGACGGACTCCTGGACGTGGATGAGTTCGGGCTGGCCTTGTACCTCATCGACCTGAAACTGAAGGGTTTCGAAGTTCCGGCGGAACTGCCCGAGCACCTCATACCCCCCTCTAAAATCATTCACAACGAATGCAACCACGACTGAGAGGATGCCAACGATTTCGACTCATTTCTTTCTTTCTTTCTTTTTTAAAAATATTTTCTTGAAATCATTTGGAAATATTTATTCGGAGTTTTTGAAAGACTTTTCTTCGTGCCTGAGACAGTATTTTATGATATTTGAGATATTGATTCATTCATTCATTTAATTTTTATATTATTTATTTATTTATTTATTCATTCTGCACTCGGAAACACCGTAAACTTAATTAAGTCGTCTTTTTTCAGCGTTTATTTTTAGAAATTAATAGAACCGCTCGGAGCTAAGAACGAAGTGGAAAGGCAGAGAAGTAATTCATCGCATGACGTTTCATCTTCGGTCCTTTCATCACCTCATGATGTCATCTGATGTTTTTTTTTTCACTCACAAAGATGTCGCTTCAAACTGTAAACTTTTAAGCTTTTAAGTCTTTCGAGATGGAGTCCAGTGTATGCCTATTTATTCTAAGAAATGGCAACAATTAACTTGCGATTAAGTTGCGATTAAGTGCGATTATTGAGCGTAATTCTCTTTTAAATGTTTTCCTTTTTAATTCTTCGTCGTAGTTTTCGATGTGCATTTTCATGGTTTATTTAAACATTTTTTGTTAATTTATTATTTAAAACCTTCGAAATAGAAAGAGCAGTGATGTCAGTTGATTACGCTTCTAATGTACGACTGGACGGATGAATGTAGTATGAAATGTGGAAAGAATATTCTCTCCAAGGTTTCCGGGGAACAGGCCTTCGTACCGAGGAAGACGAGAAGCAGTTTGTTGACCCTGCAGCGGAGTGGAACACCCGAATAGTTCGCCTGGAAATCACTTGCCTGGAAATCGTCGAGGTGTCTCAGGAGTTTGTTTTGAAGCGATTCCACCTGAACTGGATTCGTCAAGAGAGGCACATCTGATGAACGAATTGGCAGCTCGAGAACGAAAACTATGAATGAACTCGATGAAACTCAATGAACCCGTTACCTGGATTGAGAAGCAACAGCGACCTCAGGTAAATCGCCTCGTGACCTGAAGTGCAGAGAGACTTCAGTCTTTCAAAGAAAGCCAACAGTATTCCACCAGAAGGTGATTCGTTCAGGATTGATGGAAGATTAGTGCGGATTAGCGAAACGACGTACACGTGATGCCAGGTTTGACCAATCAAGACCTGGGAATCGTAGGGAGACAGGCCGACCAGTGAGGTCACCTTTTCACTCCACTGAACGACCGAACGAAGGATGTGGAGTGCGAGCACCTGCCTGGAGTGAGGGGAATGAAGAGTTGAATTGAGGTCACCGTCGAGTTCACAGTTCAAGAGACGTTCAAACTCCAGCAGACGATTAAAGAACTTAAGTTGGTGACCTCCCAACGAACTTCCTTTGTACGTTCTTCCCATCTGAACTGCTGATGAGATTTTTAAGCACAAAACAAAAAAATTTAAATTAGATTTTCATGATAAATTGAAATATTTTTCGATTAAAAATTAAGAACCTGTAAATGTAAAAAATAATAAATTAAAAATGGCAGCGAATTTGATTCGCAGACGTCAGGGTTTTAAGTGAACAATTAATGAGGATTAAATTGCTTACAACTTACTCACAAGAATTTATTTATTAGCGATTATATTACTATTATTATTATTATTACTACTATTGTTAGTGTTATTATAATTATTATCATAATAATAATAATAAATTATTATTACTATATTAATAATATAATAATAACATTATCATTAGTATTATTATAATTATTACTATAATAATAATATAATAATAATTTTAAAAAAATTATTAGAATTTAAAAAAAAATTATTATTATTATAAATCATAATATTACTATTACTGGTGTTATTATTCTATTATTAATATTATTATTTATTTATTAATGATTACATTATTATTATTACCATTATTATTATTATTATATTATTAATAATGAAACAAAAGAAACACCTTCCTGCTTCATACCAGCACTGAAACACCTCTCCAGTCTGCAACTCTGGCACTTGGTTCGTTTCACTTGGTTGATTTCACACGTACCTCCATCTTTGCAGACAAAGGAAGATCTTTGGAGAGATAAAAAAAAAATAATTATTTCGTAAATCTTTAAAATAAAACAAAAATTAATCCACAAAAAAAAATGGATCGAATGAACAACATGATGATGATGATGATGATGATGACGGCTTCAGAATAAATCTTCCTGCTTTGAATCGAGTTTAGAAAGTAGGTCCAAGGATGTACACAGCGAATATTGAGCGAAGGAATGGAGAAATAAATGAATGAACGAACGAAAGAACGAACGAACGAAGGAGGTGATGGATGGCTTATCTCTTGGATTAGAGCGTGGATATAAAAACAAAAAACATCGGCAGAGACTTTAACTATTAAACTTGTTGGTCCCCGAGACCATATTATGTTTAGAGATATTATTATGCTTTAAAAAGAAATTATTTGAAATGACTTTTGTTCATTTCAATGTTTTTCTCGAGATGTCCTCGGTAATCAGGACATTATCAAATGATTGCAAGTACAGTTTTCCTGTCAATTTATAATTTTTATTATAAGAATATTTTTTTTAATTTAATATTTTTAAATCTTTCCTAAAAAGGGAACGTTAAATAACTTTGAAATAAATTATTCAATTGGTGCTTAATATGACAAGCGTTGTTTTAAAATCCATTTTAAATCAATTAAATTAATATTAATAAATAAATAAATTAATTAATTAATATTAATTAATATTAATAAACAATTATCAAATAAAACATAATAAACTCGAGAAATAAATCTGCTAGAGTCTTAAAGCCGATTTAGAGTCGCTTAAACCTAAACAAAATATATCATCGAAATAAAAGGAAAACAGATTTGATTTATTTTTTAAAAATATTCGCAATAAAAAATGTTGTTTCCCGCCAAACATTTCAACATCAACTTGTCGCTGTCGTTGTCAGCCCAAGTTTCGCTTTTTGAAATTTAAAATCATTTTTTGTCATTTATCATAAAAAGAAAAAAATATTCCTAAACCAGTTCCCATTGATTTCGGTCTCTTGTGGAAAGGCTGATCTTCAAAACATTAGTAACATGTTAATATTTTGTAATAATAATAATAAGTAAATTATTAATAATAGTAATGATAAGTATTGTTATTATTAAATCTGATTAATTATTATTATTATTATGTAGCAGGTATTGTTACTGCATTATAATATTATAATAATATCGTTATTATTATTATTATTGTTATTACTATTACTACTACTACTACTATTATTATTATTAAATTTTAAGATAAATAAATTGTTTTAGAATAACTAATCCATTAATTAAAATAACTATTAATATGAATTTTTTGCACTTAAAATGTCAAATTGCAAAAAAAAAAAAAAATAGCAGACCTTTTGCGAACGCATCTCTTAAAAAAACTTTTGCATCCTTCGCACGAAACGACACCGTAATGTTTTCCAGTACTTTTGTCACCACAAACCAAACATTCCGTCGTTTGGATGTTGTTGTGTTCCATCTCCGTCTGTAAATGATTAAATGAGCGCTATATAACTTCGCCATTTTCTTTGGCTATCATTTTGATTGGAACGTTAATAACGTAATTTCATAAATCAATTGTTAAGTTGGTTAAGTTAACAAAATAAATTATCACGTAACGAATCAAATTGCCATGGAAACCCACCTTGGAGAAGAGGAAACATAAATCACCCATTGTTTCTTCCAAACTTATAGAATCTAGTTGTGGGCGTGACCAATACAGATGTCCACTTGTGCTCTTGTGGGAATTTTTCTTCACCCCGTGAATAAAAGCGAAATGACGGATGTTATCCAAAGGGAGGCTGGGCAGACACCTTAGACTCTCGCCATTAAAATATTTGTTTGCAAAATTATTTTTTTAAAAATAAGTTTCACAATCGAAATTTTTGGGATTTGAATTTTCTTAAAATCGATTAATATATAAGGACTAATAGCTACCATTTAAGCTGGCTTTTAAGCTTCTTTATTGTCCATTCATAAACAAATGACGATTAGTGCGCAAAAACCGATACACAACGAGGTAACCGATTGCATCTACAGCACTTCAAAACGTGACCCACATTTGAACCCCGCACGACCTCTGACCCTTCAGCATCGAGGGTGACAAGCAATTACAGGCAGCAAGCGTCATAAGTAATTTATGGCTTCACGGGGATGCTTTGATTGCGCATGCGTCAGTCAGAAGCAACAAACAAAATCAAACGGATTAAGTAACAGCAAGGTCACGCCGGTTCAACGAAAGGTCATCTGAAACCAACCCTTCAATTCCCTCCCACTTTTCACCTGGCACCACGTAATTTCACTCGAACACAACCCGACGATTTGCAAGAAATTTGATATTTTAAACGTAGTTTTGTGGTTGAAGATTTTCAAGTGTGCGACCTCAAAAGATAAACTAAAACTGTCCACGCAAAATTATTTGCCATCGATCTAAAGTATCCAATGACGTCATGGGACAGCAATCCTAACAGCAATTTAAACCTCTTAAGATTTATAAGTTGACCTCCGTGGAATCTTAAATCAGATGGAAAAACAGAGAACGAAAAAAGTGGTTGCAAGAGTCACGAGTTTTGCTGGTCATGGATTGAAGGAACTGCACATGGCATTGAGAACCTCCTCGAGGTTCAACTTGAAGTTCAACCACTCGGGACTCAAAAAGTCGAAGACCGGAAACTCGGCGGCATCTGCCGGAGAAGTTTTCGATAAGTTTTCTGATAAATTAAGAACGTATTTTATTTTATTTTATTTAAAATGGATGGAAATTGTAGATAAATAAGTTCTGAAATTGGAATAATAAATGTAATAAATAATAAATAATAAAAAAAAACATGAACAAATAGAAAATTCAATGCAAACCCCTGAAATTGTTGTCAACATCTGCACTGAAATCCTGCTTACAAATTAGAAGAAGAAGTTTTAATCATTGAATAATAATAATAATAATAATAATAATAATAATAATAATAATAATAATAATAATAATAATAATAATAACAATAGTAATAATCATCATCATCATCAATTTGTGCTTCACCTGATTCAATGCAGTCTCCTTTGCCTTTTCCTTGTGTTGCTTGTTGGAATTATCAGTATTTTTCCTACCTAGAAACACATGTGTTATAAACTTAATAACAAAACAACAGCAAGCAACAAGTTGAGTCGTGACTGAAGAAATAAATAAAATCCTTAATGGATGTGCCAGGAATTCATTCAATTTAATTCTAATTTAAAACCTATTAATTGTCATTTTTAATATAATTATATAATATAATGTAATTTATTTTAATCTTATTTTAATCTAATTTTAATCGCTCACCTCTCTTGACCGGCTTCTCCTCGACTGGCTGTTCATGGAAAGCATCGCAGGAGTGGACTTTGTGAGGAACATGTTGCTGTCCTTTTGTTGAGATTTTCATTTGCTGGATTTTACCTTTAAGTTCCCTATAACAGATATTTCATAATAATTCACATTAATATTACCAAAATATTTAATTTTAATTCCATCCAAACTCCACAACAAAATAAACTGCTGTTGTTGTTGCTGTTGGTGGAACAGGTATTGCAAACTCTCCAGGGATAATTGTAATGAACAAATATCAACAACTGAGCACAGATTACTAAGCATCTTATAATTATGGGATTTTCAATTTCATTTAGCATCATATTTTCATTCATCCCCCAAATAATATTTCTGCTGATATCCATTGAAATCATGTGAATAATAAAATTGAAGAAGTTACTTTAACCTGAGGAAAGGGATGACCATGAAGAATGCATTGGCATTCATGTTGTAATGGATCTTGCATATGTTGTCCTTCTTGTGACTCGGCAAGTAATTCACCCTGAACCACGTGTAGTCCTAAACATAATAACGGAACATAAATATAAATGCCTCATAAATATAAATAAAATTAATCGGTTAATTAGTAGTCGATACCTTAATCTCCTGTCTCGTCTGAGCCTGAAACTTTGTATCCATGGAAACCCCAGGTACGATGTACAGACGACAGACCTGTTCGTTGAAATGATACTCCAGGTAGTTGTTTGGATCGACCATCTTTGTTATGTCAAATCCAGTCTCTTCAAGGACCTGAACATGTTACTTTGAAAGCCATTTTGGTTATCTCATCCAGAACATAACAACAACAATTATGTTATGATTACTATTTTCATTAATTCTATAGTTAGCATTAGTATATTACTTTTATCCTCTACAGGCAAGTAATTAGCAAAAATTACATAGAAATTTGTTTAAGTCAGTCACATGCTCCACAATTACATTTCACAATTTCAGTTTTATCACTTGTCTTCTTATTCATCTCCTTTTAGATGTAACTTTGTGTGTCACATTAGGAAAGCTGTGACCGATTTTGGAAATAAATTAACAAAACAGATAACCATCTCACCTCTCTTATGGCACAGTCTATTGGAGCCTCATCTTGATTGACCTTTCCCTTTGGAAAACCCCAACTGCTTTTTACCCAGTATCCTTGGAGCAACAGGCACTATAAATTGATTGAGTGACAAAAGAAAAATTATCACTTTTTGTTTCTTAACATTTGTTGAAAGTTATTATTGAAATGAGTGAAACCGAATTTAACTACATGTCAAATTATCCATGCTTCTCATAGCAAATGCAATAAAACGAGAACATGCTAATAACTTTATTTCTGAAACTCACGAATTCAAGTCCTGGATCGAGTATTATGGCACCATAAGTTGGAACAGATTGTTTGTAAATCTTCCAAGACTCAAAGGCCTGGTCAAAATTCTCCTTGAATTTTGTCAGAGAAGGACAATAGTTGAAAAGTAAAATGCAGTTCAGGAAAGTTATTTAAACAAATATTAGGTTCTCTAATTAAATTGTCATCAACTTTGACTATAGCATTTAGAAAGGATATTTTCATAGGCAAATTCTTTGAGACTACAGGCTTTGCACGAATTTTCTGACCAATAAAAATCCAGATAAAACCAATGAGCCAATTCAACTTGAAAAAAAACTCTTATAACGTCTTGACTTTCTTTTTCTGGCAGGTTGATAATAAATCTCCTGGATTGTGATATTTAGTGCAAATAACCAAACAAAACACAAGCTCATAACACAAGTCCACCAAGCGATACTACATTAAAAAAATCAGAAACACTTACGCGCACAAATCATTTAAAATATGGTTTGGAATCATTTTTGCATCGCAACGTTTAATCAAAACCGAACCCTAGAAACCAACAAACTGAACAATATGCGAAAAGTGAATAATTTTATTTTAAGGGAACAAGTGTTTACCTTCTATTTTCATAATGAAAAAGATAAATTTGTAAATTTAGGATTTGTGATCATGAATTTGTAATTTTAAACTTATCAATTGAAAGTTTATTGGGGATGGTGTTGTTTACATCGTAAACGTGATCTCGGTAAATTTCGTATGTTTCTTCCAAAGTGTTGAAGAATGCTCGCTATGATTGTTATACCTTTCGTCGTAATATTTATTCATTTGTTTTCAAAAGTGTTTGTTTATGCCTGTTCTTACGTTAGTGCACTTCAGTACATTAGTTACATTTAAACTTGACTTACATAAGTTAACATTTGTGGATTTGAAGATTTTGAAGAGCTTATTTAGTGAATCTGATGTTGAAAAAGCAAAGAAAAAGGATCTTCTGTCTTATCAGGAGGAGCAAAAACTATTATCCATGGTTGACGAGTTTCCCAAATATGCCAGAATTGAAAGAAAAATTGCCGAGATCAAAACGTTCTTGACAGCCTCAAGTAAATTTTGTTTGTTGTTCAGATTTAAATTCAAATGTTTTAGATTCATGCTATTTCCAGACAAACAGAAAACTCAAACAATGTTCATGTGGAAAATCATTCTGAATTTTTTCAGCACATTTTTGGGGGTATGTGTCTATTTTTACTAGCAGTTAAAATCTACTACATAAAAATAAATAGCCTAAACTAACCTCATGCAATGTGGCTCCAAAAAAATAGACAGAGATTAATTGATAAAGAGCTGTCATTATTGAATTAATGTGTTCATATTTTAGATTATTTCCTACATAATCTTACTTTACGTGTACCGAGATGAGGCAGCCATAGAGATAAATCCAAAGTGGACTTATCCAATGCATGATCTATTAGCATTTCCATTATCGAAACCAGGTAATTGTCTTTGTGGTTCTCCTATGAAACTGTTATTATAACATTCCTTTTTGCTGACTTTTAGGTGTTGTCAGTGCAACAGTGTGGATTTTAATCTGCAGAACAGCACTCACACATGCATTGGATTTATTTCAAACTACAAACTGAGTTTATTACAAATTTTGAAATTATTTCATATAGGAAATAAAGATAAATTCTTCATTTTGGAAGATTCCTGTTTGTTAGCGAGTTATCTGATTTCCTGATTTATAGAGATTCATTAGAGTGCCACTGGCATTGAGTCTGATATAAAAGAGAATCTCTTAATGTTTCTGGAGGGGTGAAACTTTGAGATGCTTCATGTGATGTGAAAATATTTCTGGTGTTGATTGGGACAAGTCATGAATAATTTCTAAAGATACAAATCAATCGAGAGCCTTTGTGATTCATGTTTTCCTGATTGTATGTCAAACAGTTTAATGACATACCTTACTTAAAGTATATTAGGTACAGTTTGGGTAGATGGTTTGCATCCACGCATGACGATGATGACAATGCTCGCGATGTGTCGTGTCCACAAGCGGCCCTGTATCGTCAGGGGACACCTCTGGGTAGGTGCGCTATAGAAGTGGTCATGAGGTTCCGTGAAACTGCACATTGAGCATTGCACAAGCTCTCTAATGATCGGCTAAATCACAAAAATGGCGAAAAATGCACTTAAATACACTTTTTGGATTGGTCAGAGGAACGCCTTATTTTTTTAAGCATTGCGATCTAAATTAGAATCAATGAATATGAGGTCAGGTTCTGGTGAGCATCTGAAACAGTTGATCGTAGTAGCCATTATTGAACACTTTCAAATTTTTCGTTCGACGAGAAGTTTCAAAATTCCAGTTTTTGTTTCTTGCGATTTTTTTCTACATGGCCGACATGTCGATCTGAATATTATTGAGTCTTATTATCTTATTATTCTTCGCCAGTCCAGCACCACCGTCATCATCATCATCATCATTCCAGTTTCAATCACCCTCGTTATTTCCATCATCATGGTCGTCGTCGTCGTCATCTTGCACTTTGCTGTTTTATAGCAATCAGAGAATCCACTTGGAGGTAGGACTTTTGAGGCGTTATTAGATTATCTGAGGATGTCAATGCATCTTTCTCCGATGTTATTAATGCCACTGTTAAGTTTGAACCTCGGTGGCGATAAAACTCTATTTTAACATCTCGCCGCGGCAGAAACACAACGCCATCCATTATTTTATGAGTCACTCTCATCAATCAGAGTGTTATTCAATGCAGAACATTGCTATTCTTTTCTTTCATTTCAGAAATAAATATTGATTCAAATCGTTGCGAGCATCAAGAAAATATTGGGATAATGAATGCAACACTGCGCTCTGCATTTTTGCTCATCCGTGTAGCCTTTTTGATGGAAGAGAAAATTAGTTAAAATCTTTTCAAAAATGTGCATGCAACCTTTGATGCCTAGGTATGTCAAGATTGTGCTTGAATTTGTAAAATTAGATACAAATGTTTCTTCGTTTCATCAAGTTGATCCCATTTTCTTATATTAACAAATAACGCATCGTGCAGAAAGAGGTCTTGTCCCATCGGATGATTGATGTCGGAGCAAAACGCATTTGAAAACTATTTTTCAAACATTTTTAAACTTTCGGGAGACGCATTTGTTTCTGAACAACTCCAGTCCGAGCATAATCGGAGCGTTAGGATACACTTAAATCATAGGATTGTCTCCAGTCAATTGGATTACAAAGGATAATTGTCTAATTAATTGCATTAGTGGGATGGGCTTTTGTTAAACTATCTCCTAATTAGATATTTATCTAATTTATCTGAGTTTCTAGATCTCTAGAAATCAGAAGTAATTCCGAGACGCTGAGCAGTGAAAGTGATGAACGAAGCCAGAATACGATGTTTTAACTTTAAACTCGTGTTTCCTGTTTTTGAAATTGAGTCCTTGGAATTGAAATCATAAACACGGAGCGCAGCGCAAAACAGCAGAGAGAAAAAGCGATTTGGAATGACACGATTCTAGAATAATAAAGAGTTATGACTCATATTCTGTACACAAGAGTTTTAGCACATCCGCTCGATTTCTTCAAGACAGATTTTACGATGCTTTCGTGCAGTCCGCTCTCCAGATTTAAATCATTGAGAACAAATTGTGTCAGATCACTTGAACCCTCTCCTCCTCCTCCTCCTCCTCCTCCTTCCAGTGCATTAGATTCGAGTTTGAAACTTGAAAATGCTGTCACAGACGGAAAGACAGAATGGAAACGAGATTCGAAACAAAAGAATTCTGGATGCTCCAAGTTCTATGCTAATTGCATGAAAACCTCGATGTTTGCATTGAAGCCATTCTTGTGTTTCACGTCGCTAGGATGATGAACATAACAATAATATCCATGTTTAGAATTTATAGGTTATAAATTATTAATACAGATTATAAAATCACCATTTAGAATTTATAGATTGTAAATATTATATGATGATAAGATAATAATAATAATAATAATAATAATAATAATCTTAAGGATCTTCATCTAAATCATGGTTTTCACCTCATCGGCCTGTATTATAACATATTATGTCATATTATAACATATTAGTTGGTTAAAAACACAAAATAATTGTGTAGCAGTGAAATCAAATATTTCGTGAGGATTCGCGTAATATTCAATATAATGGTCGTTTAAGATGGGGATGGTGATGATGATCATGATATGATCGTGATGTGATCGTCATCACCATCATCATCGTCATCATCATCGTCATCGTCGTCGTCATCATCAGATGGACTTTCAAGAATAAATGATGACTGAGTCCTGAGGATGCGTCGAGGAGTGAAAGTTGATTTTCAAGTCACCTGTTTGTTGCTACATTTGTCGTTGTTGTTGCTGCTACCATGCTGTTGTTACATGTTCTTGTTGTTGTTGCTGTCATCCTTTGGTTGTTAAATTTCAACGACAAGACTTTCACTGATTAAGAAGAGAGATTATTGAAAATAATAAGAGACAGCAAATGCCGATCACAAATGTCCAAATAGAAAATGCCTCCTAAAATGTCTGCAGTAATGTTCCTTGAATGTTTTTCCGTGCATTGATTGTTTAAATTAATATAAAATTTTATAATATATCGATTGCAAGAATAATTTACCAGAATATTCACTTATGAAAATGATTCATTTTATATCAGACTTCACGAGCCAATTCTAAAAGCATGAAGGAACAAGTTTCGGGCGCAAATGTTCTCCTAAGGTTTTTAAATAAGGAATGACCTCACAGTAATGCATTGATGGCCACGTGAAATTGCTTGTAATTCACAATCTCATTCGGCCTTGCCTCCCCACTCTTCTTATCAGGGCTGATATTGGCTCATCCTTGTTGTTTTGCAATCCTTCAAATTTCACATATTCGTCACAACTGTTTACTCTCGGCAGGAAAAATAAATTTTCGCTTCTTTTTCGCCGTTATTTTTTCGTCGTTGAAAAATTTGTGCGTCCGAAATCTTTTATAATGACCATGTCTTCGAGCCATATTTGCAACTCGAACAAGGACTGCAATATCGCTGACGAGCTACTTCTCACCAAGACAGACGGCTTGCCTAATTACCGGCAAGAAATGACCGACTTGTTTCGGGAAGGAATGGACATCAGTCCAAAGAAAGATGGCAGCTTATTGAAGATCTTGAAAAAGCCAGGCCATTCGATGACTTGTCCTTTGTTCGGAGACAAAGTCTACTTGAAGTTCGTCATGTACCTGGAAGATGGTCGGACGCTGGACTCGTGGACGGACGACTCGAAACCGTACACTTTCACCATCGGTGATGGTAAGACCTGCGAAGCGAATGCTTTATCACGACTAAACCGCCGACACGTACCTCCGTCAGCTGAATTTATTCATTTGACAAACATTGATTTGTCATAGCAGCCCTCAATTAATTATTTGCAAATGCCCGGCATCGTCATCGGTAAATTGACTAATTTAATCGACATTCCCCCCAATCATTCCATGAGCAATGGAGGACGGGACGTGAAATAAAGTGGCCGCTTCGATGGTAATCGTTATCAAAAGCAGAAAAAAGGCCACAAAAAAAAGAGCTTGAGGAGGCATAAATAATCATTAGATTTTCATTCAATGTTTTAATCCAATTTCCAGCGGAAGTTATTTTGGCCTGGGAATTTGGAATTCCGACGATGAACGAGGGGGAGTTTTCGATGTTTCGGTGCCTACCCGAGCTCGCCTACGGGTCCGAGGGTCGTCCGCCCCTCGTGCCGCCGGATGCCATCTTGGTTTTCCAGGTGGAACTCCTCCGTTGGCACGGTAACGGAGAGAGTATTAACTGAAATTGATGAATGAAATTGAATTTTTTTTTGTTGAAAATATCTTTTCTCTAAGGGAAGGACATTTCGGACGCCGGCGATGGCTCAATTTACTCGAGTTTGTTGTCGGCTGGCGAAACGTATGGAATGCCGAACGAAGGTGCGCAGTGCAAAGGTTTGTTTCTCTTCAAATTCTGCTTAAATTCACGGGATTAAAAAAAAACTTTAAAAACTTGCATTCCACGATGCATGCACGACTTCCAATGGACCTTACCAAGCTCCAAGAGCTTCCTCGTCTTCGATCTCGAATCGAAGCACGTCTAATTATGCCACCATCGTTTAAACCCAAACATCTGATATGAATATGTAAATGTATTATTCCTACTATTTCAGTGGAAATTATTGGAAGACACAAGAGGAGGATATTCGAGGAGAGGGAAGTCTCGTTCCATCTGGGGGAAGGTACACAGGTCGGGATTGTGGAGGGAGTCGAGCAGGCGCTTCTGAGGTTCTCCAGGAAGGAAAAGTCGCGGCTGAAAGTGAAAAGCAACATGGCCTACGGTGCTCTCGGGTGTCAGGAACTCGGCATTCCACCTGATGCCGACCTGGAATACGACGTACATCTGCTGGACTGCACCAGGGTTCAATTCAGTGCTTTCGGCGATTAGCCATCTGCTCGTTCATGCCGAGAGCTTTTAGCGCATTTTTATTTTTATTTATTTTTTAATAGTTTTTAGTTTGTTTGATTTTTTTGACGAAATCTAAAACGAAGGCGCGCTGACAAAATGATAATTTAAAGGCAAAAGACTTTTGGGACATGACTCCAGATGAAAAACTCGACCAGTCAAGGAAAGACAAACAGAAAGCACTCCATTACTTCGAGGTATTATGCTTCATTTGAAGAAAAAATTGAGAAGATGCATTTGCGAAATTCATTTCGAAAATTTTCCAAATTACAGCGTGGAAACGTTTTCATGGCAAAGAAATTCTTCGGAAAGGTGATCGAATATTTGCAATTTGAAGAGTTGAGTTGCGATTGCGATGCATCGGAACGAAAGAATCTCCTCACGACGTCGCACATGAACCTGGCCTTGTGCCACCTCAAGGAAAACAACCCTCACGAGGCTTTCCTGGCCTGCTCCAAGGCTTTGGAGCTCGATTCTAAGAACGAGAAATGTCGCTTTAGGAGAGCCACGGTTGAATTATTTCTTTCGAGTATTCTAAGTCGATGACGATCTGAAGTTCCTTCTTTGTAGGCTTCCATGAAAATGAAAGATTTCAAGAGTGCAGTGGATGACTTGATTCAAGTGGTCGATTCGAATCCGAATAACAGGACCGCCAAAAAAGAGCTCGAGGCAGCTCGGAAGCGTTTGAACGAATTCGCTGCAAGAGAAAGGCAACTGTACAGGGGGATGTTCGATTAATTTCTTTTCAAAGACCGCGCGATGTGACTTGACGCGTCATGACGTAACATGTGACTTGGTCGTAACATGTGACACATTTTGTAACGATTGTTATACACCGATGCCCCCTGTCGATTGATCCTCCATGTGCAGTCGTTCGCGAATAAACCGTTCTTCAGTTGATTCGACGAAGAAATCATAAAAAATCAAAATTTTCAGACCTTTCCAATAAAAACATGTCAGAAGTTTGTCTTTACAAACAAAAAGCAACGAAGGATGACAAAATAAATTCCATGTTTTTCTCCCTTTTAATTTTTTACCAGCACGTATTTCTCTCTTGGAAAATTTATGGACACGCGGTGCTCGAGAAATTAATCACGATATTATTGTTAGTGGAAATGCAAGTCTTCCCCTCGTAATAATTGCAATAAATGATTTTCTTATTAATGCCATTAAATGCTTTTATTGGGCGACGCATATGTCAACAATTGTTATTAAAATTACGCGATTTAATCAAGTTTTTAAAATATATTTTCCGCGATTAAATAAGAATTATTGTTTTAAAAACATTTATTATTTTAATTTTTAATTTAAGTGAATTAAATGAATTAATAGATAAAATCTTCATAATTAAAGTAAACAATTTTCAGTAAAGCGAACGATTTCATGGACATTTAAGTACCAAAAGGGTTCAGTCATTTCAGCGTCTTCAATCTTTCTTTTAAATTTTTGCTTTTAAATTTTAATTGAGAATTTAATCAATTTTATCGTAAATTTAATAATGGATATTGGAGCAGTTCATAAAATCAAGTAAAAGTCTCACAAATAAAAGAATGAATAAGAATAAATATTATTACCAGAAATATAGGGGTTTAGGAAATGTTAATTTAGTGATAATGGTTAACTAATGATGTAACAAATGTTAGGATCGAGTGAACTGGAATCCTATGTTTGTAAACAATGTACAAAAGGTGCTCATATCCAAAACTGCTCAGCAACCAGGTGAAAATTTTAATCCAGGTGTTATCGACTTGTTAAATTCTCGGCCACTTAAAAATCGCATTCATCCTCCAAAAGTCACAAAACATAAAGAAATCATTTCTCTTCGCTTAAGGGAAACCTGCAAAACCAAATCGGTTTGAATTACAAACATTATACAGCATTGTTGATATCAGTTTTAGGCTTGTTATCGTCTCTATTTGCGATCTGTTTCGTGTAATTTAGACTTTAATCTGCCATTGATTTAAAAAATGACCGCCGTTTTAAAAAGATTGGCGAATTAAATTTTCTAAGCCATCGACGTCATCAAAGCCAAAAATTCATTCGCGCTCTGTGGTGATCAATAATTGAGGAGCAGGTGCCTGTAAAACGTACAAAATAATAAGGCGGTAAATTATTCAATGCCGAATGCTTCAGAAAATTCACGATACGCGATCGTTGAAATGGAATTCACTTTTCATACGTCCCGAAAAGATTTCCAGGCATTTGTTACGAGAAGGAGGATTGCAGAGAGCAATTTGTTTGCTTCTGTGCTCGGCACCTGTGCTACTCTAATTCAATAACACGGTGCCCATTAACAACCCTATCAATATTGCTTTCAATCCCACAGGAATATTCGCAGACGACCGAGTCCTGCAGAAGCGATGGAATCGGAGTTTCTTTTTTCTGAAGGAGTTCAAATTAACTCCGGAGAAACTATGAACGTGTATAAAATGAAACGATTTTGGAGTCGGTGAGATGCAGTTCTCTGTAAATCAATAAGGAGGGGATGTCAACAGACATTTTAAGTCGTCGTCACATTCGCTTGAGACGCGAGCATCTCGATGTCATCTCTTCAGAACGGCGCTTCTCTCCAGACGATGAAATATTGGAGTGGAATTCCCTTCATTTTCATTTTTATTTATTTATTTTTATTTTTTTTTTTGAACATCTTCACAAAATTATTTCCCCGACGAGAGGTTAGGGACTTGCGAAATTACATTCGGTCCTGGTTATTTGAACAACTGCAGGAGTTGAAGTCAGGATTTGAGGTGAAAATGAATGCCTTTTGCCTACAAGTTACAACGTAGAATCGAGGGTTTTTTTTATTTTTTATAATTGATTTCTGAACGCCTCGAGACTGCAGACGTTTAACGGAACGGTGATGTTATGGCGGGAATGTCTACGGACTCCTAGTTGGATGGTTTATGATCTACATCGTCGTCGACATGCATGAAATCCAAAGATTCCTTCTTTAAATATTCATTTTCCTATCTTCGCTGTTCCTCTTCTATCGATTCGTCAACTTACAGCACGATAAAACATAAAGACCTTCTTTTATGTTTTATTCCCTCCGTTCAGACGGTTGCCTTTTGAATTTGCATCAAATTAACTCGGAGAAAGATTCAACAATCACCGGCTTAGACCGTGGTTCCTGTGAAACCGGGATCTCTTAAAATAAAAATAAATACGCGTCCATCTTGGAAAGCTCCGAAAAGGAAAATATCGAAGAGAAACTTTAAAGATACGCAGACTTTTGAATGGAATCAAAGAACTTCATTTTATAATCAACAGCTTTAAAAAAGAAACCTCCAACGTCTACTCTCGTTATGGGTTCTATTACGATGTGAAATATTTCCAAAGACTGCACTCAATTTGTTGCCCAAAAGACTTTAAACTCCACAAAAGAAACTGAAATGCACTTCAAAATGCTTGCTTTTCCTGTTCAAGAAAAATTTATTTCTGAGTAAATTACGAGATTTTTTATCTTTTCAACTTAGCACCGACCGAACAAAGTTACGAAAATCAAGGCAGTTTGTGTACATTGTGAACTTGTTTACCAGCTAGAAACATTGAGAAACACGATTGAGATCCAATGATGGACATCAATAATTATTTGGACGGCAATAAATAAATATTTTGCAATAATAAGAGATTAATTTGTAATATTCACCTCATCAATATTCAGCGTTGGATGTGCTAAGGTAGCTGCACATGCAACCCGAGCGATCAAATGTCAACACTTTTCATATCAGCTCCTCGCCTCATAATTGGTGATTAAGTGATGATAATGTAAATAAGCACAAATAAAATATGATATTTAATAATGATAATATTGTTATTTCAACAATAATGGTAATAATATTATTATTATTTTAACAATAATTATGAATTATTATTATTATAATATAATAACGAAATGCTGTGCAATCATGATATAGATTAAAGTAATCAAGTGATGTTTACTGAGAGTTTCTTCTTCTTCGTTCATTTCCAAATTACCTTTCATTACTGTCAAGTAATGCATTTCATAACATTTGCTTGAAATACATCAATTTTCAAACCTCTTTAAATGTTAAATACCACGTTATTACGGCGCCGTTATGGTTATTGCCGTTCTTATTATGGTTGTTGTTGTTGTTGTTGAAATTATAGCTGTTGATGCTGTAATTATTACTGCAAACATAAAGTCACATCAAAACCGTGATTCGTGGCTTAACAAATCCTTAACAATCGTCAGTGGCGAAACAGAAAGAAGAGAGCGTTTTGAAATTTCTTGGCATAGAAACAGGCACAACAATGCAACAGAGTTCATTCGTTCATTCATTCATTCACTCACTCACTCATCCATTCATTCTTCACTCCTTGTTTCATTAGTGAATCCAATAAAGCCCGAGACCATAATTGGACAGGGTTCGCACCAAGGCCATTCGAGTACCCCGCGATGAACCTTCAAATTTCTATGGAAGACGACAAAAAACATTTCCTCGCACAAATCATGGACTAAAAAAAAAACTAAAAGACACGTTCTTTTAAGCAGTCGTCGTCGTCGTGCATTTCGTAAACACCTCGACTAATTTTGATTGAAATTAATTCATAAATTGCCTCCGACATGGGAAATCCATTTATTCGTTCGTTCGTTCGTTTGTCGGTCCATCATCGATTTTTTCCTCGGTTTAACACGGCAGCAGTCAACAACAGTAACCTGAAAACAGCTTTTCTTATCGAAGAGAGAATTTCAAGAACTGTTTTCAAGTTTTACTCGAAGCAGTCGAGAAAAGACTGATTGAATAATTAGTGCCTGTTAAATCCTTTCCTTATCACTTCATCATCAAAGGCCGTCCATCCAGTCTGAGAAAGGCGGTTGATAATGCAGTTAGCTGACGATGATGATGTGGTTAACTGTAGACAACAGCCTCAAGACAAATGACAACAACATCAACAACAACGACGAGAACGCTGAGCAACTCAACACAGATTTATGCCTTGTTGATTGCAAAGGAGAACTGCACAGAGATTAAAGTCATTTGTTCACTGATGAAATTATTGGACTGCAGAAGTTGCATTAGTGATTTTCTTTCAACAAACACGCAAATGACCGAAATAGCCAGGGTTGATGTTTTACCTGAACGAGGAGGCGCGTGCAAATCATTGTGTCACTTCTCCATCTAACTCTGCACTGCTGGTATCCACACGAAGGAACGATGATGATGTTGTCGTCGTCGTCGTCGTTTTTGTTGTTGTTGTTGTACAGTGTAGTTGGATGTAGTTGATCCCGCTGTCCACGACTCCATCCATCAACAATAACAACAACAACAATAACAGCAACAGCAACAACGACAACGAGTGTGCTTGTTAATAATCAAATTCATCACATTGTTAGCTTCAAAGAGAAGCCAAATGAGGACCAGAAAATTGATTGTCAAATGGTGCCCGAAGCAGCATTCAATATCTGATGGAATTAATTCAGAATTCCGGATGCTTTTAAGCATTTACAGTTCTATTGCTTCGCCGTGCATGTTATTTTTCGAGGTCATATTTTGGAAAAATTCGATTTAATGAATCCTATGAAAGTCGTTTCAGAAGACCTGCAAGGCTTCCGGACACCTGCGCTTCTCAACCATCAACGAGGCGTTGATAAGAAAGAGAATGGATTGATTACAAATCAGCCAGAGTGGGTGTTACGCATTGGAGAGGTTCAAACGAATAATTGTCTCCTGGCGCGAGTAAAATAGTCCCTCGCGGTCGAATATTTCATCGAATCGGCAAATGCCCACAACACATGTTCGACATTTAAACCGCAAAATCAAGTGTTCCGTGCTGGGAAATCTTCCTTTTGGAAACTCTTCACCGACTCGAAGCAAACATGTCCTCCTCCCTTTTCCAACGCTCTCTCTCTCTCCCTCTCTCTCTCTATCTCTAATTCTCAACAGGACACAATGATTGAATTCTTGAAAACGATGCGGCGTTTGTTAGACTTGATTTGGAGTTTAATTTGCTTACAATACTCGATGAACGACATCCGTGTTGACATTTTGAGTCGATCAATGACGGTCGAACGATGCTCTCAACCGCCTCCATGTAAAAAAGAAAAATTTAGAAAAACCAGTAAAAAAAAAACTCGTCCATTTCCAGAGATAGAAATGTGCAAGCGACGCGTGTTGGCTTCGACAAATCATTCGTCTGAGGAGTGCAATGGAAGGACTCATTCGACATTCCGGGCGCATTATTCAGAGTGCGGTTTTCGACATCTTGCTGTTTTTAAAATTCTGGAAGCAGCCAACGATAAATCCATCCTTAAAGGTGGGATCTGGCTAAGAGACAGCATAGCTGGGACCAATTATGTGGAAATTCATGGGCATTTCACTCACCTGCAGAGGAATTGTAAATGGACTGGAGAAGAAGTTGTTGCAAACTAATTCCCAGTCCATAAGTTCGACGTTTTATATGCAAGGCCCGAAGCTAAGCATTCAAAAATCTTAGCGACTATCGACATAAATACTGGTCATCTTCAATTCATGACCTTTCAGAGAGGCATTTCGTGATTCAAAGAGATTATGACAATCATTCTACAT
Source organism: Hirudinaria manillensis (assembly GCA_034509925.1). Classification (NCBI taxonomy): domain Eukaryota; kingdom Metazoa; phylum Annelida; class Clitellata; order Hirudinida; family Hirudinidae; genus Hirudinaria; species Hirudinaria manillensis. The sequence continues at coordinate 7,349,827 of CM067530.1, read as the reverse complement.
TCTACTTTGGCATGTCGACTAGGGACTTTCCTCGATGGAGGTTGCTATTATATACAAGTGCGTGAGTGGGATGGTCTAATAAAGCTCGGATAAACTCTCTGACACTCGAATCAAACATCTGCTCTTAAAGAGATCCAACAACTCCTCGTTGCACTTCATCTTCGCCGAGTGCATTCCAACTCGGATTAAAGATTTCTGAACGGACAAAACAACGATGTGCTGTTTCTTTATTATGTCGTGAGAACACAATGGACTTGTTCTTTTGTAACAAGTCGTTCCATTAATGCACCTTCCAGGACAGATTGCGACGAAATTATTTTCAGAGGCAAGATAAATAGAGGAGAATTTGAACGGCTTTTCAAAAGGCAGCTCAGCGATGGGGAAATCAAAGCCGATTGCGGACAAGCGGAGCAGACGAAATCAGTGGAAAAAAAAGGAAGACGCGCCACTTCAGAACCGGTCGGAGATTATAAACATAATTATGCCGTGGTGCAGAGCTAAGACCAACAGATCTATTATGACGACAATATCCGCTCGTGTGCCAGGCAAGTTTATAAGAACTCCTTTCCACTGTCAAACGTGTGAACGGTTCAAAGCGATAATAAAACTTATTGAAATAGCACCATTACCCGGCCATAATCCACCAGAAAACAAAGGTGAGGGGAATTGAAGCAAACTTAAAACTGGCTTCACACACAGGAGGAGGAGTAAGAAGAGGAAGGAACCACCTCTCGGAACACACCGTGTCTATGACCGTATCGTAGGTGTCCGTGTGAAACATTTGGAAGATATTCGAGTGTCGCTCTTTCAATTTCCATGAACAACAGATGCATCAAAATGTGCTCGAATTCGACTTGCACTCCTTAGTACCGAAATCCAACGGCAAAATTCACGCTAATTCTCTACGAATCCGATGCCACCTTCCGTTGCTGCTAGAAACATTAACGATAACGTTATTTCGTGTACTTTCGCTCCAAACTCAAAGTGCTAGTTTGTTTCATTTTAGATTTTTGTTGCTACTGTTGTTGTTGTTGTTGTTATTATTTGTTGTTTTTGTTGTTATCGTTGTCCTCTTCTGCTTTTATTGGATACTGAACGAACACGACATCCATTTTCACGTCTGTATTTTGGCAAACGAGAAGCAAGATAGGACCGATACACGCGGCTAAGAAGCGACATAATTTACAGCAACATGTGACGATTGTAAACCTCTGTAACTTTACAAAACGCGAGAAGGACTCGAGGGAATATAAGCTAAGCTAAACATTTGTGGAAACATGTAAAAGACCACGGTGTGCTTCTTTGCTTCTATTCCATAAAAAAAAAGAATGGGGTGCAATAAACGTACTAACCAGTGTCGATTTTCTACGCGTTCGAATGTTTAAAAGTTATGTCGATTAAAAAGCCCCACGGATGCACGAATTGGCTACGGATTTACCTCTTGCAGATAAATTAACAAAGAACTAAGAACCGTACAAAGATCATAAAATTTAAGACTGATGCTCGCTTTAAGTGCTTTGCTTTTTAGAAAAGAGATAATCTTCAACATTGCTCGACCCTACTTGTTTGTAGTGCTTCGAGTCCTGACCGAACACCTCTGAGGCCGTATTGGCTTCTAGGGGAGTATTGTAGAGATCGTCGGACACTTTGCACGGCACTGCAGTCGGGGCAGTGGAAGGTTCCGCCGAAGGAGTTTTGCTGCATCCGAGAGGCATCGCGGAGGATCTGGGAGCCTTTAGGGTCTCGTAGCCGTGCACCTCTGACTGCAGAAGCGAGCACTTGGCGCAGTTTCCTCCAGAATGAGAAGGAGAGGAACAGGTAGCGGTCGTTGTGCTACCGGCGGCATATTTCGAGGCGTTCGATCCGACGTAGGAGTGATGATGATGATGATGATGCTGTTGTTGTTGCTGGTTGGTCGTAAAGCATTTGGACTTCAAAGAGAGCATGTTTTCGTGCTGCTTATGGTCAAACAGGTGAAGGAAATTATCCTTGGTCAGGTCTTTCATGGAGTCCGCCGACTTTGGCAGAGGCGAGCAGTCTTGGACTTTGATCGATCCGTTGGTCTGAACGTCGGTTCTGCCCAGAGAGGCAGACTGAAATTCATTTGAAAATGCATTAGATTTACTACAAGCCGATGATGAGTTATTGGACGCGGGAGAGGAGCGTTTTATTTTCTTTTTCCTCTGCGTGCCGTTCTGTGATTTCGGACTTTTTTTCTGCTTCTCGCCCCTCTTGTGGTTAAGGGTTTTGACAGCAGATGCATCTCTATTGGATTTCTGAGCCCCCTGTGGCTTCTGGGGCACGTGGGAATCGTTCGGATGACTGAGGGAATCGGAAAGTTTGGTCTTGCATTTTAACTGGAGATGACTAGGCGTGTAAGGATGCTCGTCGAGCAAATGATTCTTTCTCTTTAACGTCGACTGCTTGTTGCGTCCGTTCATTTTTGAAGCGGATTTCTGATTCGTTTGCAAGGATTTCTCGTTCGATTGGCACGTCGGAATGACATCGCTGGACCTCGCGTTGCACGAACTTTCCCTCAGGGCAACGCATTTGTGAGTCTTCAGTCCCGACAAGGACTTGAACCTCTTGGAACAGCTCGGAATCGGACAAGTGAATTCCTTCATGCAGTTGGCAGCGGAGGCAGCGGCCGCGGTGGTGGTCGTGGCGGCCGCGTCGTCGTGGAATGATTGGTGGTCCGATGATCTGAGGAGTTTCTGCGAAGAGACTCTGTTTCTCCTCAGTCGTCTGCCTTCTCCCTCGTCTTCTTTGGCCTCGAGATTCCAACTGCCATCTTTGAAACTGCGATTGTAAAGCAAACGATGATTGTTAAATAACAGCAATTTCATCTTCTTCTTCATATTTTCGTCTCCATCAATCCATCATCCTCAGCGTGCACCTGCAACTACGACAAGAGGCACAAAGAGGAGCTTTCGGACCGATTGATTTTGAGATAAATTTTCAGCGCATGAAGAGATGGAGTTATTTCTTATTGAATTCAAATCAAGTTATTATTGGTCTCTGCTGGCTACGATGACGAGAATGATGATGATGATGACGACGATGATGATGGCGATGAAGAAGACGACTATCTGACGATGGAAGAAGTGCAAGCTGTAAAGGAGGTGGAAAAGCCTCGCAAACACCTGCACATAAATCAGCGTGTCCACCAAAGAGCGGCAAACGTCCTCAAAAACACCAAAATCTGCCATCATTTCCCGCCAAAACTGGCCGACGATGAGAAAGTATCCTTTCTACTCGACAGCCTTCGTAATTACAATCAAGGACAGGATTAGGCCAAGTTAAAGGCTTAATTGCAAGAAAATGATTATTAAATAATAATTAACAAACGATATCATCATTCGCTCATGGTGTCCCACTACTAGTGAAACACTTGCAAACATGATTTCGTAATTGGAATAATTAATTGCAATTGATTCGAATTGTTAATTTTTTTTTCTTTTTTAAAGTCTGAAAAGCCATCTAACCATGGAGAGCCCCAATGGTGGTTGGAAGAGTCCATGAGGGTGCCCACGTACGTCTTGCCCCTCCAAGTTACGTTGACGACCAACAGTCCTGCGAATGTGAATTCATTATTCAATTCCACGTGGACCATCGAAAGAAAGAATTTGATAATCACGCATCATCATCGCTATGGCAACCGACACGTCATCGACATTCGACAACAGACCGTCGAACGATCGGATGCCTCGATCTTCAGAATCAGACTTTTCGAGGAATCCGCTCGGCAAAACCTACGCCAATTTACAGACATTTTGTAGGGCGAATGGAGTCAAGAACGAGTGTCTTGAATGAATAATTAGCGTGGAAAAGCGAGCAAAAGTTATGAGTGATGTGCATTGTTTAGTCTCTCGTGGTCAGCGAGAATTGACAATTAACGACGTGCAGAACCTTCATTAGCAGCACCGAACGACCGAGAGGCCTTTTAGAAATTACGGGCACATTAAAATATCGCACTGCAGGATATTTGCAAGAGATGGTCTAATTGATTTGCAAGGCTACGAAACAGTTGCAGTCACGGATGAAAGGGGGCAGCAAACAAAGGCATTTTGAAATTCAAAATCAACATCTCCTGTAGCGAAGGTGTTGAGTGCAGACACAACAAGCAACTCCCTTCCTCTGTATTTACGATTGCAATTCTTCATTAAACACTTCCGACGGTCGGTACGTCCCAACAGAGGTGGCGTCAGGTCCGAATTCATCCTGACATCCCTCATTAAATAAAGAATTAAACGATTCGCTTTAAATGTTACACGAAACAAACAAGTAACAAATTGCACCCTCTCTCTCTCTCCCTCTCGGCCACAAATAATCCCCACGGTAACTTAAGGAGCTACCCATCTGATTAGTGGCGTATAGTTGCATAACAATTAGCGTCGCGTTGTGGGACATAATGGGAAATCATAATTGGCATTTTTATAATCAGTGTAATTGGCATTGATAATCGTTATAATTGCCAGCGCCGGTAACGTCTATAAAGGTCTCGAACGGAGAAAGGCAGTCTAATTGTAAATTCATTCTGTGATTCATTTGCTGCTTCCTCACTCGAGCAATTGTAAATGGATCGGTTACGACTTGATAACTTTCTTTTACTTAAAACATGAATTCATACCGAACTAAGCCAAACTAAGCAACTAAAGCGAGAGTAGCACGAAATTATGGATGGAGATGATGTTGGCGCAGTCTATTTCTTGGTGAAAACAGTGTAGAATGAAATTAATTGCGAGCGGACAAACCATTGAATCTTAAAAAAAACAAAAAACAGTCACACGGAAAGGAGACATTGACGTGGAAATTTCCAAATCAATAACATTCCAGAAGGAATCCACTTTTTTGGTCATAATCTCCTAACATCTTGCAATCTGTTGTAGGAAGCACTTGGCTGGCGAGTGATCATTGCATGGAGAAGCAGAGATTAAGATGGCAATTACTTTTCGCATTCCACGCCAAATGCACTGAAATGTGGCACGGATCGCATTTAATTCTTTCGAGTTTACAGATCACAGTTTTCCACTGTGACGGAAAGTTAAAGAAAAATGAAGAGAGATTGAAAAGATCGCGAGCATGTATCGGAGAGTGAATGAATGGATGAAGGAACGAACGGACGGACGGATGGATGGATGGGTGGATGAAAGGAGCACAAATATGAAAGAAAATGGAGTGGAGGTTGCAGAGGCATTAATGTTTGAATTACATCGAGTCATGAGTTGATTAGCACAACACGAAAAGATTGCTTCACCGGCGATCTCGTCATCTCCACGACCTGTTTCGTGGAGAAAGACGAAGCAGGTGATGCTGCATCGATGCAAATGCATTTCAAATTCATTCATAAGAAAAGATGTCGCGAGAGGAAGAAAGCAAATTGACACTTTGAATCGTCTTTGGTGGCACATGGCAAAACGTTTGGCGTGGGATCACCGACAATGCACATCCCATGCATCGTGTGATTGATCGCATTCTGCCTCGTGCAATTTAGTCAAAAAGCTGTTGCTGCAATTTCTGATGATAAAAATTCAAACTTTCAGACGAGAAGACGTCGGATCAAAACTGCGACAAAAAAAATATCGAAATATCGAAAAGAAAACAATTACATGTATTCCTTGTGTCACTTAACGACTTCTGAAATGGAAATTCTGGCAAGGATAGAGGGCAGACCCGCAGCAGAGTTCTTATCCGACATAAATCAATTCGATGGACAAACAACGCGCTGCATCAACACGAAGGTGAGCAGTTTTTGAAAGGAAGGATTTCATTAGCCAAGATGGCTCTCGGGGCAACGAAATACTCACCATTTCTTGACTCATTCCATACGATCCCCTCGAGAACCACGGAGGATCCAGGGTCACATGGTCCCAGGCATTCGGGATCCGTCAAAACCGCGGCATTCTTCTTGATGGACATTCCTTCCTGGAAATTTGAAACACGTTCAACTTAACAGCATCTCGTGGCTGAAATCAAGACATTTCTCCTTTTAAATCCGCCCCTTATAAAATAATGGCTTATAACCACGTAAGGAGATTTCCTTTTCTTAATTATGTTTCCTTGCGCGTAGAATGCCGGAGAGGAAAGTGGAGGAGGTGATCACTAACAAGTGTTGTTTTATGTTTCCTAATCTGAGTAGATTCTGCTAGAGGCAGAGTTATCTTACTTTGATTAAAACTTGTTCAAGAGGAAGTCATTTTAAGTCTAGTGCTTTAAAACGAGAGCTATTAGTGGCTCAGATTATTATTATTACCACTAGTACTACCACCACCGCTACTAGCATCATCGCTATTATTATTGTTGGATCCCTAGATCCAATAAATTGAATAATATTTAAAATTATATTGCCGATTAATTATTTTAATAATTAATTAAATTTAGTGGCAATATAATTTGAGAATTAAATTGGTGCTATTCAGACTCTTTGGTTATGTACCTTTGACAAATGGATTTATATCGGAAAGTAGAGCGAGAATAATAGAAACAGCAGATTTCAAGACTTAATCAATTAAGCATTTTACATCTTCCAAGCCATCTGACAACTTTCAATAAACCTGCCCTTCTATAATTAGTTTGAGGACCCTGGGTTATTACATTGGTGTCAGGAGTTGGATTTAGAGTTAAAGGGTATCCAAAAGTAACTAAAGTAGAAGCTTGTTTAGTTGAAAAGTGAACGATGCCGAAGTACTTGGATGAATTGTACGTGCCTCGATTGAGACAAGAATTGAGAGAGCGTGGCCTGGATTGGAAAGGCACGAAAGCTGAGATACGAGAGCGACTTGGGACATGGCTGACAGAGAATGGCCATGACCCAGAGGAATACGAATTCGAGAATCCATCCCATAAAAAGATGGATGAATTTCTTGATTTTATGAAAAAGTCCGTAGATGAGATGAGGGAATGTATTAGGAGTATTAGGGGTGATTTGAAAAACAGAGCGGTTCCATGCCAGGATGTCTCGTTGGCTTCGGGTGAAGACTCTGCCGAGAAGAGTCCTGTTGGTTCTTTTGAGGAGAGCAAAGTGGTGCTTCCATCTTGCGAAGAACAAGGAGAGGAACTCTGCAAAAAGGTTACCAACGAGGAACAAATCATGTCCGTTGTTCCAGGTACCGTTTCTGGCAGCGTTGGGATGGAGTCATTAGAGGGCACATCCAACCACAGTGCGTGTGTGTCTCCAGAAGCTCTGTGCGTGATGGCAGACTTAGGGAACTCGACGTTGGAGCCCATAGAGTTACCAGATCAGGTCGAGTCGTCAGCAGGGCCCAGAGAGCTCACGGAGGTTTTAGTGGAGCAAGTGGGGCTTTCGGAGGAGCCTGTGGGATTGCCGGTGGATCATGTGGAGTTGTTGGTGCAGCTCGAGGAGTTACTGATGAGTCACGTGGAGTTGCCGGTGGAGCACGCGGATTTGATGGTGGAACAAGTAGAGTCTACAGAACAGCCCATGGATTTACCAGCGGATGTTTCGGCTCCATTGGAAATAACAGAAGGGAGTGCTCGGGATTTCAGGAGAGTGCCTAGCATGGAAAGTGGAGCAGGTGATCCTGAGGAGAGTCTGGGATCTGGCGACATCGTGGAGCAGGAGAGTGTGCATAGAAATGGCGATGTTCCGCGGCTGAAACTTGCGGGACGCAGAAGTAAAAGGGAGGAGACAGAAATCCCAGAAGATGACAAAGCAAATGGATCTGGGATTTGCAGCCATGAGATTGTTGGAAGATCGGATCCTATTCCGAGAGTAAAAATGAAAATGGGAATAGATGTCTGTTCGGGACGAACAGATTTAAGGAGGGGGCAGTGTTGGATCCCTAGATCCAATAAATTGAATAATATTTAAAATTATATTGCCGATTAATTATTTTAATAATTAATTAAATTTAGTGGCAATATAATTTGAGAATTAAATTGGTGCTATTCAGACTCTTTGGTTATGTACCTTTGACAAATGGATTTATATCGGAAAGTAGAGCGAGAATAATAGAAACAGCAGATTTCAAGACTTAATCAATTAAGCATTTTACATCTTCCAAGCCATCTGACAACTTTCAATAAACCTGCCCTTCTATAATTAGTTTGAGGACCCTGGGTTATTACATTATTGTTGCTGCTGCTGTTGTTGTTGCTGTTATTGTATAATTACTTCACAAAAAGTAGTCTTCTATCCTCTACTTTCTACGATTGATGCTTCCGCATCAAAACAATAGACAATGTAATAATAAGACCTTCATTGATTCAAGAACATAGCAATTTTAAAGCGTAACTCGACAGATGAACGGAGCGAAAGTGTACAAACGTCTGTTAAAGGATATCTTAAATGCACTTGGAAGCTCTAAATTGAGGTAGGAATGAAGACGTTTAGCAAAGCCAGTCTTTCTGAATTTTGATTTTCACTTTCTCCTCTAAAAACTGCAAACAGATATTCGAGTGCGGCTTTCGATTCTCGAGCTACGACGACGACGACAAGCGATAATGAATTGCAACAATACGTAAACTCACGATCGAACAACAAAAGCATTCGAGACAATCTAAGCACATCCAAGTCTAAAGAAGGAATCGACCATCATCATCCATTTGCCAGGCTTTTGTCGGGGATGCATTGTGAGAAAATTATAAAAACAAACGACGTGTAATGCATCCCTCAATTAATTCATTTGTCAGCAAAGACTCCACGAACTGGCTTTAAATGGCCGGTGTAACAAATTTTTTTTTTAAAGCAATGCAATATTCATTCGAAGCAATTAAAAAAAATTAAAAAAAAAGAAATAAGAAAAGAAAGAAAGAAGCAATAAGCGAAAAGCTGTTGCGATCATTTTTCCATTTTATGGTATAAAATCTCGAAATACCTCTCCGATGGATGCGTTAACCATTGCTTCTTGGCAAGTAGTCGATGATTCTTCGCGAGGCAAAACTGCATCTCCCGGTGCAAAAACAGACTCGTATGCGTTTAGTGTCTCATTTGAATTTTCCCGAACGAAGGACGTATTTACATTAATATCGGAGCCATCATTCGCCACCCCGAGTATCGCTCGAGATTGATGTTCTTGCCTGGTAATTGTCTCAACAGATCCTATCTCCTCTGTGTCTCGAGCACAATTTTTCAGGGATAAATTATCCTTCTCTGTTTTAACCCTCTTGTCTTTCGTGGGTACGTTTCTAGTCGTGCCTTTCGACTTGTTATGCGCTCCTAACGTCGGAAGAGATCCGTCGATAAATAGAGGATTATAAAATAGCTTTCGATCAACTAACGACGACTTGTTTAACTCTTTATCGGATCTTTTAGATTTCGACTTCATGTTTCAACATTCGACTCGAGAGAATGTCGGTTCCGAACGACGGCAAGAAAATCTTATAAGCGATATAAACGCAACAATCTTTGCTTTTTCAAGAATAGTTAAGAAGCACCCGCTGAAATCCTCTTGTATCCCTCTCCTGCTTTCAACCGGACGTATGGGCCAACTATGATATACGATATTCTTGAATCAGTGATTATTTATCATGTGGGCCCTTGTGTGCACGCGCTGTACACGAAGCTGTATACTCGGCGATTGGTAAAGCGAACAAAAAAACATGTCCTTATGTGTCGGTTTCACAACGTGTTTTTCCTCCGGGGCTCTCCCTGCTTGTACTCCAGGGTTCATTTGTGGCTCGATGATGACCCGAGTCAGGATGTGTGGCTCCGAGTTTCCCCGTGGATTTGCTCTCCCGAGCAGATGGAAGTATGCTACGACGTTCGCATTGATTGATTGGACCAATTAAATTTATTGTTTTCACGAAATGCAAGACGATAAGGTTTCCAGAACGAGTCTTGAAATCTGAAAATCGTTGGCAAACTCGACTAGACAACTCCCTTCCTCTTCTGACAAGGAATTATTAAATATGAGGCAAAGTTGCATTTCAAACAATGAATCACATCACTCTTTGTATCTCTTTCTTTCGGGTTGTTTCACAAAATCCATCAATGGAAGAGGCAAAACAAGGCAGTGTTAACTAATTAGCATAAGAGTCCCTCATAACCGGCAGCCACATTTCCTCAGCCTATTGATCTTCAAACATCCACTTAAATATTCATTCGAGTTTCTCAACCACATTTCGAACGAAATGAACTGAAGATACGTTGTTTAACTTCATCTGAGCACAGATTCTGGCAATTAAGTGCTCGGCATCGATTTCCTGTCTCGTGAAATGATGCTTCGAATTATTAATACGAATGCGAAAATCTCAACAGTTGACGAAATCATTTCCATACGTCAATCTTCGATTTGCCTTCTCTCTGTCTCTGTTTCGTTTCGTGCTTTTGTGGTCTTCATTTCCAACGAATTATTTCAATACGCCACTCGATTGCGCTGTTTCAAACCGGAGCAATTAAAATCAACTTTATGCCGGTTTTGGCTTCCGAACAAACAAGCTCTACGATGATTCACACGGCTTCGTTCGTTCGTTCGTTCATTCATTTATCTACTACTTTCATCTTCGTCATTTGAAACATCTTGGATGGCAAGTGATGCTCTCATAAACAATATTTTACCAACGATGGTGTTTCAAAGTTGAGCTTATGCGCGGTTTTCATATTCGACAACAATTAGTCACACAGGATTCGGGCTTGTTTTTTTTCTTTCGTTCTCGTGCAACCAGGAAATTGGTCGAATACATGATCGTGTAGACATTCCAGTCAACACTGGCCATGTTGAATGTCCTGGAAACATTTAGTAACGTCGAACAAAACGTCCGTGAGAGCGAAACATGGACACGCACATCGCACGAACGTGACACTCAACACGGCTCTTACGGGTCAATCATTCCTCCTGGAATAATCCACGTTTAGTTAAAATTTGAAGACAATGCAAATGGCCGGAACTCGTTACAACAACGTGGCAATTCTCCTTCCTCGTCTCGTACTTTAGAAAAGAAAATACTCGTGCCAATCTTGAAGCTTAAAAGTGAATTTAAGATATTTACGAAATGCAGATAATATTTTGTAGCCGTGCTGGAGAAAAATAAATGCAAAAATTAATTGACAAAAGCTTTGTATTTGGATAAAGGATGGGATCAGCGAGACTGAGCAAACATTAAACAATGTTTACGACGAATTCAATCCGAAATTCTTGAGAGATAACAGAGACAGTGGAAGTCTGGAAAACTTTTCGTTCCTTTTCATAATTGAACGAAATCAATTCCACGTTAATCCAATGAGGCGTCCGAACATTGCTTACTGTGTCGAAGAGTTGCAATGTTTGCATTAATGTTGATTCAATTTTCATTCCTAATATGAGTTCAAAACGAGTGATTTCAAGCCGTTCGGCTGAGTAAAGGTGCTTCAAAAATTACTTCAATGTTAGATGCCGGTCGTGACAGGACTGGATTAGAAGGAATTGTTTGAAGGGGATTTCTAAATGCATCTTCGGATGGCAATTGGAATATCGATTATGTTCTCAAAAGGGAGTTCGGATGTTCTAGTGTCACATGTTTCAATATTTCAATTTCATCGGGGGATGATATTAAACATTGCCCGTTGGAAGCTGCAATGTACGGACGCTTTCAGATTCCATCAAGTATTTCTAGCTACTCTAGCAATTTGTGTGCGTTCGATTTGATTTGGTTTTGTTTTTCTTTTTGGCTGCCGAGATCAAGTTTCTGCTGAGCCACAGTGTGTTTGTTTGCGACACCTCGTAGCAGAAGTTGAACATGTTGAAAGATTGCTTGCTCTTTCGGTCGATCCAAATGAGTATTTGGAAATGCCTGAAGGGAGGTAGATGATGGCCGAGATGGATTTGATCTCTTTTTACAACGGCTTTATTATCCCTCACTCTCCGAAATAGGCCTTCGCAGTGAAATATCGTTGACACAATTCGATCATTTCATTCTGTCTAATTTAAATAAATGTTCTTTCAACCTTTAGTGCTCAATTTTTAACAGCCACTGAATCTGTGCAAAAGCGCTGGAAATCTGCAGCTTTTCTAAAACGGATCTCATAACTCTTCTCTGAAAAGCTAATATTGGCGACCGGGTTCAGTTGCTTATCACCGAATCTGAACTTTTGGAGCAAATAGCAGATTATTACAAGTTCCAGAAGTTAGGATATAAACATTCGCTGTCTGCAAATTGAGCTTTCCGAGAAAAGCAGAATTTCTTTGAACCGTAAAACCTTAAAAGATGTTTAAATTTGAGAAGGAAAAAAGAAATTTACTTAAATGAAGGTTGTGCTTGCATACGCAACATCAGAAGAAATGCTCTCTCACATCAAGTACTTTAGCTTCGTTACTTCTCGTTACACATTACTGGGCACCAATAAATCTTGTCTAAGCTTTCCAGGCGTTCTTGACATTTCATCTGGAGACAAGCTCTCTCCCAAGACTGGAAATTCTCAAATTTTTGGTTATGCAAAATAGACACCTTCAAATCTGCTGAGCTTTTTATTTATTACCCTCAACTGCGGCGTAATGAGCCCCTATGTAATTTCTGAAAAAGAAAATATTCATATATCTTCATCGAAAAGGAAATCTTGTCTTTTCCAGCTTTCAAGTGAATAATTTTCGCATTTTAGTTTTACTAAATTTGAAACGATGTGCCGTTTCGAAGTCCCAAAATGCAGGTTCGACTTAATTTTCTTGCAGCAGAGCTGATGTTTACTAACGAAATATTCATAACGACTTTGATGAGAAAAGTGGAAAAATGCTTTATTGCGATAATCAGGATTCAATTGCACGGGTGCCAGCGTGTTCAAAGTTGCTCTCCCACATGCACAACCTTACCGGAAGCATCTTGTATCGCATTCTGTTTTATCTTGTTAATGATTATTTATGTGGCCCGAGGCAGCAAATTATTCTGATAATTGGGTTTTTAAATTCATTCGGTCTTGTTTAACATCAAACGTTTAGTGTTTTATGGACAACATGTTTGCATTCAAAACCGCATATAAAAAGCATGCGAACAAAGCTGTATTGCTCTTCGAAGCTTGAAACTCTATGAAAACAGCGAATAAATTGAGATTTGAGGAAGAGTTATGTTATAAAATGCTGCCATCTCAGAAGATATGAATGTTCAAAAATGTTGCAGTCAAATACGCTATTTTTTGAAAATTGTTTGCAAATAATAAAAATTGTCAAAAAGGAAAAAATATTTCCGATTGCACCGTTGGTTTTGAACAATTCCCTATTAATCTCAGAGAAGCAAATCCTGACAGCCGCTAACATTTCAATTTTCTCCAAGGTTATTTCGACGAAAGCATTCTCGGTCATCCAGTTAAAATGGAGAAATGCTTGTGATTCATTTTTTCAACAATATAATTTTAATTTAAAATTAATTTAAATTTAATTCATTTGCAATCACAAAATGCATCTGCGTACGATTGATGTTCGGACACAAGAACTGGGTTGTAATTCAACATGCAGCATAATTATCGAGATGCAAGCGGTTATAAGTTGAATATTGATGCACAATAGAATCTTGCCAGCTTTCCACAAACTAAGTCTGCTCCCTAAAATCGGCATTTAAATGGTTAAAACTTAATTTTTGATAATGAATTTTGTAATTTCGAATAACGACTCCAAATTAAAATTAAATCATTGTTTTCCAAAAGACAAATCGATTTAATGTCATAGTTGTTCATGCTGCTCGAACAAAGTACAATGACCATAATTAAGAGTTTCTTAATAGTGATCTTTGTGTCAGAAGTGGATTAGGCTGCTATTAACGACCAAACCTGAATGAAAGAACCAAGCTAATGTTGACATAATTGATGCATGTTACTTTGCTTCTCCACTATTTTAGTCGACTGATTTTTTTTTATGTTACCAAGGGCGTTTGAGACCTCATGAATGAATTACTTGGAGCCAGATATTATTCGCATAATAGTGAATAAGCAACAGCAAAAATAAAAGACGACAATATTATTTGCGTAGCTGTCTCAATGAGTTACGAATACTCGGCACATTAGTTTAAGTCTTCAGAGGAAGATGGAAGCATAATTACTTTGCAAGCAAAAAAAAGATTGTGATGCGACTTCCGCAGCTCGTTTTAAAAGCTCGTGTTCACAGAATAATGCCTTTCGACAAAAGAGGTAGAGAAAACGTTGTTTCCAATGATTTTAGAGACAAGAACTCAATTTTTGGGCATTATTTTTTGTTAAATGATCTTATCTTTTAATTTCAGAAAAAAAAATTTGGAAGTGAAAGGTTCAATTTTCGGTTCATAAGAATTCATAAGAATGATTGGCTCAAACTAGTGTGCATTTACTTTAATCCTAGAACATAAAGTTAGCTAATCCATACAAAAATAATCCAGATCAAACACAACGTCCAACATAAACTAAGTTGAATCATTTCATTACGAAAATTAAACGTGGATTTAAATATATGAAATCTAATATGTGAAAAATAAGTTCTTGGTGCAGTAATATTTTCAACGATTTTAACTATGAAATCCTAAGAGTGGAAGACTTATTAAATTTTTAAAAATTGGATTTAAATAATTATCAATTAAAAAATTGTATTAATGTAATTTTTCGTAATCATTAATCATATATAATTTAAATGATCAGCAACACCCTTACACCACGAACCTTGAAAACGTAAACTTAGACCTCGTCGGCGATAGACATGCTCGTCACAAATTACCGGAGTTATACTCTTTTGAACTTACTTACAAAAGTTCCGACCAACTTCTGCGTCAAAGGTTACTAAATTACTGTTTCGCCTTCAAAAATGGTCTAAATTGGTATGAACCAAGGTTTGATTTGCCCGATACGCAGAGATTAATTACAAATAATAGGTTATTATTTTTGGTCGTCAATTCATGCACAGGGCGATGTATTATACGCCAATGTCGTAGTAAACCAAATAATGTAGCCACTCGGTGCTCCAACCCCGAGGACGGTTTTGGAAATGAACATCAAAGCAGCCTTCCTCTCTCAGCAATTATGCTTATTGATTTCTATTTGGAAACAAATTTAAACAATCTTTAATTTTACAGCTGGTTCGAGAGAATTTAGCAAATGCAGTCCAGTGCAGACAAAGTGGCACCTGATGAGTGCAGTAGTAGTCGCAAGATCTCCAGTTATTACTAAGAAGAAATGTAAAATTGAAGAAGAGTTTTCCAACGTGATGCTACAAATAGAAAAAGAGAAAAGTCTCTTGTCGGACCACGGCCTACGGCACATAGAGGACAAGTAAGCTCCGGCGAATGCTTTGCGTCCGTCTCGATCGTAATCACGAATTAAAACATCACGCACAGGAAAAACTTAGAAAAAAGAAAACAAGCAGAAATGTTAGACACGGAGGTGGAAGTAGCTCTTCATACGGCACAAGAAATGGAAGACACGTGGAAAGAAGAACATGCCGCTTTCCCGTTCGGCCCGAGAACGACAGGTCGGTCGTCCGAAGACTTCCGGGCGAATTATTAAAGAGATGCAACGATGCATTCCGTGAATTTATCACATAATAAGATACTCTGTGGATAACCTAATTTCAGAAAAAAATGGTAACTTGATCATGTCCAATTGCAGAAGCTGACGAGGCCAACGACCAGAAATCTTTAGAGAGGAAATTAGATAGAAAGCTGATTCTCCTCCTAAGTCAGCAATTCGGAAAAAAATCACAATGGGCTTGCCCGATGAGTCTCAGAAAGGATAACGAATCGATGAGAGAGGTAAAACAGCAAAGTTTACATTTAAAAAACCATTTGCTTACATATTTCTCGAACTTAGGCGGCAGAAAGAACTTTGACAGAATTCTGCGGACCCCAGTTCAAGGCCGAGATCTTTGGCAATTCTCCTTGTGCGTTCTACCAGTTCGATTATCCACCAAATGCTTACAAGGACTACGTAGGAGCAAAGGTATGCACAATCTATGTCACATCCATGTTTATCTTTTGCCATTCTTATAATTTTTTTTCACCATTTCTCAGGTATTCTTCTTCAAGGCACATTACACAGGTGGCTCCTTGGCTCCTGAGTGTCCAGACTACAGATGGGTTGCAAAAGAGGAGGTCAAACGTTTCACCACAGGTGATTATGGTTCTAAATTGAAGAAGCTCATACTTGAATAACTGAATTTGAAATACAAAGCCATCTTCTGGAAGTGTTTGTTCCATCATTTCATTGAGAATATGTGCTCAACCACAAGACAGGTTAAAACTAAACTAATACTGAGACCATCTCTAATTTTAAAGAACGGCTTCACGTCGGGATGATTAGGGACAAAAACCTTGACAATTATAATTGGCCACAAGGCTGGAAAAGGCAGACATTGAACACAACATTTAAACGACTTAACACCAAAACGATGACTCAACAGGCAAAAAAAAACACGGCAAAACACAAAATTCCTAGTCACAAGCTGATGGCAATGCAGGAAGCAAAACAAAAAAAAAGGGGGAATGGCTGCAAACGATCCCAATAAATACGAAAGTTATAACGTTCTAAAAGTTTCAAACCGTTGCCTATTTGTGCCGACGCAAGCACTGCAAAAGCAGTCCTAAAATAAATTGTATGCATGCTAACAGCTGCTGAGAAGGTGCTCTAATTCCTGCCCGAATAGTGGACTGTTTTGTCCAAGGAACTCCATTTGTTCTGCAAACTGGTCTTCTTGAGGTACCTGGTATAAAGAACTCGACGTACGGCATTACGTAAATGAAGTTTCTAAATGAGCTCACCTCGTCAGAGTTCAGACGGTAATCTTCCGTGCCCAGTATGAGGCGGTTCGAAAGCCACGGGTCCATGTTTTCATCCAAAAATAGCAATCTCTCATTTTCATCTTCATCGTCGTCGTCATCATCTGATGCTTTTCCATCAATTTCAAGGTTGTTTCAATTAACTTAATAAAGAAATTGGATAAGTCGACTATTAAGAAAAGACCATTCTCACAGCTTTCATTAATTTCTGATGATTGGACTATTTTGGATGGAGAAGTCTCTTGTTTCAGAGAATCCAGTTGTCTACAAAACAGAGTACAGGTTAATAAGGACAAATAGTCGCACGAGATATTTCTGAGTAAAATACCCGATCAGAGATCTTCTGGATTTGTGTGCTACGGCAGGATGAGGTAACTTTCGAATCCTTTCAAAGACAAGTCTTTTCAAAATTTTGCCAAACAATACCAAAACTCATCTTACTTCTTTGGTATTTTAAATGACTCAATGGATGTTATCTTGGGTGTTACTTCCAAACTGAAATGATAAACAAAGTGAAAAGACAAGCATTAAAGTTGAAGGTGCAACTGGATTTGTTTAAGAAAGTCCCACCTAGTTGCATTGTGGGTGTCTTCATCATCACTTCCAAGTATCTCTTCCTTGCAGCATAAACCCTCACTCGTGAGCACCTAAAATCTAACTGGTGCCTTAAAGGCTTAAAATTTATATTGGTTCTTGCAAAATAACCTCAACTCCCATTTGCATGCATTTTGATTCATCAAGTGACTTTGTTTTCTCAGCCTTAATATAAAATTTACAATCAAAAGGGAACTATTGTAAAGTCCAGAATTCTACCTTTGGCCACTCTGCAGTGTGACCTACTTCATATTTTTTATTTCTCTGGAAATTATTTTTAATTTCAAATTAATATTTCAAACATAATATTAAACATCTACAAACATTTTTGACTCTCGTCAGCCTGTTTCTCTGTCTTCCTTTCCTGCGCATTGTAATTTCGAAAATATTAAATACACACAATAGATAAATCATTGAATCTTACGTTGGTTTTCTTGGTCTGCTGCTCTCTTTCTGGATGAAAGAGGCTTTCAATTGTTCAATCTCATTGGCACACCAAGCATATGAGTTTTCTATCTTCGACTTTTTGGCTGAGTCATTATTTCAAGATGGTCACCCGATAAATAAGATCGTCGTGCAATAGGTCGTGCCCAAGTCAGTAAAAGCATTCCTACATGCCACTTTTAATTCATTGTTGAAGCTATTACTACTCATAAATGGCAAAGTATTTGAT
Source organism: Hirudinaria manillensis (assembly GCA_034509925.1). Lineage (NCBI taxonomy): Eukaryota > Metazoa > Annelida > Clitellata > Hirudinida > Hirudinidae > Hirudinaria > Hirudinaria manillensis. The sequence goes on along the minus strand of CM067530.1, from coordinate 7,331,901 downwards.
GGGATTTATAATAAAAAAACTTTCTTAAAATCACTTGAACATTACCCTTTTCTTGGAGTAACAGAACAATGGTCCTTTCCAAAAATTCTAGATGTTGTGCTGTGGCTTCCAGAATATTTGCCTATTTAAGTAGTGTATTTTGTTTTGCTTGAATTTTTCTACCAAGTTTCAAATCGCTGTAAATACACTAACTTTTGACTGCTTTTTAATGGCCCTTTTGCTCATCGGAACAACGTGAAGAAGAGTTTCAAAACAACTCGCAATATTGGCCCGCCATCTGGAATCAAAATGCCTTTTTCGTGCTTTAACCAAACTTTCACACACTTCGCTCGGTTTTTTAGATAGATAGCGTTCCATGACTTTGGCGAAGAGCCAAACGACCGAGCAAACAAGCCGACAATCGCGTAAAGCCGCCAAGGGTAGCTGACGACTTTATCTCGATTAAGGATGGCTATTTTCAATCGAAAAATACATAATAAGGCTATTGAAATACAATTTAAATAACATATTTTAAATTTCAAACGTCAAGCAATTTTGGCTGGTTCAAATAAATCGTATATCTGAGTTAAATCAAAACCAACAATGCATTATCATATGAATAAGATAAACTTTTGATTGTGTCAGGGGTTTTTCCTCATTTTCAATAAATTGCTTTTCATGTATGACTTTCATTGTTAGGAAAATGCTCAACGCCTCCAAGACCTATCGTAATCTGTACTTGGGACAATCTTGACGATTTTTCGAGTAATTCTATTTAAAAAAAACTGAAAAATGACAAACTATGTGAAGAATTACAAATAAAACAGCTCCCGATCCAGATTTAATGTTTTTTTCCAAATTAGGTGCTTACCACTTAAAAATGCGATCCATATCGTAGAAGCGTTGCCAGTGGCTTGGGCGCGCACCCGACAACCAGATTTTACCGTGGTCATCCTTTAAAGCACTTTCCAAGGCCAAAGTGAACAAACCCCAAAACTTGCTCAAATGCTCACAAGCACATGATGCCAATACAAACCTACAGATATCTTACCCTGGGATAAAGAAAGATTACATCTAGCATATCCCAACCACGGAATTCCCCGTATAAGCTTTTCCTTTGCTGCCACCCAACTTCAATATTCCATCTCAAAATAAAACAAGGAATGCATACAATGAGGTAATCACAAAAACCAATAAAAGAGTAGCAATGTTCCATCTCTTTCCTATCAAATGATCCACAAACACAAGCAATGTTAAAATCCCCTTTATTATTTGAGGACAAGAATTTTATGGTTTAATAATTTGATTAAGTTAATGGAACACAGTACAAATGCCTTCCCTCAAAAGTGCTTAGTTCTTAGAAATGGTTTTTCCTGCAGCTCGCTAATATTTATAAAAATTTTTCAATGGAATCCTCTAATAATGTTTGTTCCTCAACCCTCTGAGAATTTGGTAGTTCAGGAACAAATTGGTCTCCAACTTTAGATTTTCCAGAATTAGTCTTTGGTGAACAGTCTGGATTTTGAGAAGATGTCTCAAACCATGGATGATCAAGTATTTCATCTGATGTTAGTCTTTGAGATGGATCAATTCTAAGCAAGTTCTTAAGTAAGCATTTAACTTGGGATGACAGAAAATCAGGCATAACAAATGACCCGGATCTAATTTTCTTAAACAAATTTGGAATATCATTGTCATGAAAAGGGTATTGGCCAACCAGCATCGTGTATAAAACAACACCAAGGCTCCAAACGTCTGAAGCCCTTCCGGAGTATCCTGTCGTTGAATGGAGAATTTCGGGACTTATATATGCCAAACATCCATGCTTGTCATAAAGTGTATCAGTTCCATCTTCCTGAATTACTAGACCTTCTTCCAATCCAGTAAGAATTAAATGCTTTCTGTAAAACAAGTAAGGTCATCAAATAAAAATTTATGAAACATTACAAAGGTCTGCAAGAACTGAACTCACTTTTCACTATCTATAAAAACAAATTTCCTCAATTTTATGTCTCTAACAACAACATTATTATCATGGCAAAGCCTCACAGCCTCAACAATTTGTTTGAATAGATAACAAGCCTCCCTTTCCTTGAGTTTGTGCTTTTTTCTTATGAAAAAGTGAAGATTCTCCAATGTTTTATCAAAAAATGTATAACACTTGTTAGGAGTTACAATTATTTCACTTATATTTGCTATGTTGTGATGACAACCAGTGATGAAATAAGGTGCAAGAATGTCTTTGTAAGTGTCAATGGGAAATATCTGTAGACAAAACTAGTATCAAAAGTCGTTTCACAAAGAATCAGTAAAGTTTCAATACCTTAACTTGTTTTTCTTCGTTTGTTTCAGTGTTGAAAGCTCTAAAACAGTGATGTGGACTGAATTCAACCTCGTTGCTAGTCTGTACCACATATTTTCCAACTTTTATAAACTGACTAGTTTTATCGATACTGCCATTAAAAGGTGAACAATTTTCGTTTCGTATCTCGGGTGTCAAAGCCCGGCCGGGTTGAGCGAAAAGTTCCTTTAAGACATAACCGTTTGGTATCTGCTTCGGAATGGCCACGCGCAAATTGGTATTCATGAAATCAGCACCCTAGTTTGAAACAAAACATCGAACTCGATTCAAATTTAGAGCAGTAGACATTTAATCCAAATCTCAATCGTTCTATTAATCAATTTCGTTTAACGATGGCGTCAGAGTAGCCAAACGTTTCATCGGCTTACGAAATAATCTGCGATGTTGTCGTGATAACTACTACGACTGATTCGATTCGGTACCATTAAGAGGCTGATTAATTTCCATGGACATTAATCATACCTTTATATCCTTTTTGCAGTCTTCATAAAGTCATTATCCAGAAATATTCTAAATACAATTACAAAACTATAAAAACCTTAATGAAATTGGATTCATTTATTCGAACTTATTCAAATTTTCGACTGTCCCCGATGACTCTAGACGGCTTCGTGTTTACACGTAGCGCTAAGCACCGCCTCTAAATGACATCATCCACAAAGTTGTAAAGATTTTATTGGCTCGCCTAGTATACAATCACTTCGTTTTTGAATAACTTGCCTGTAATCATGATCAAATGATTCACAATTCCAGGCAAATGATTATCAGATCACGAAATTGTTAATATCATGTCTGAAATACAACCAAAAAAGACCTAAACGAAGCAGAGCAACTATATTATTAGAAAATTGTAAAAGTGGCAAAGCAATAGATGCCCATTCATTCAAATAAACCTTGTCTTGTATCGTATAGCTTATCTATAACAAAAATGTTAGTTTCTGCATACTCTGCAAATATTACTTTACCTTTATTTCAGAAAATTCCCCATGAATTCTCAGATGTATAAAATTAACCCAATACCTAAATAAGTTTAAACGTTTCATTCACGGAAGAGGTTATATACGAAACCAGCCATGTTCATTCACATCACTAATCGTCCGGTGGTACGAACTTTCCATCAGTTTCGACCTATCCTGATTGGATGTTCCGGAATGTTTACGTCTTCACCAAGGAGAGTCATCATCCCCGAAATTTCCCAAAAATTTTCTGTTCTACTTTTCATTTGACGCTTCCCTTAAAATACGTCCAAGCACAATTTGCCAGATTCTCCTCGCACCACAAATTATGTAGCAGAATCACAGAAGCAGGATCTCAATCCATCCTGGGGTCGAAAATTAAACGTGCAACTCAGCAGACGTCCCTCACAAAATTTATAAAACAAATCGACGTATGTAACTACAGTACGAACACAATTATTGAGTCTGCTACACATTAAGGCATATCAACAATCAACGACAACAAACTTTCTTTTTGTGGCCATTTGCATCAACTGTACTGATTATAAGAAATGTACATTAGATTTAACCTGTAGCCATTATAGTTCATACAATCCAAAAGAAGCAAAATTCATCAAAGGCATCTCACTCAGCTTCTACCTCTATATTTGGCATCAAGTGAAATTAGATGATTCAAAAATACAAAATTCAAAACAAACGGGCTCACAAGCCTAACAACTTCTCATAAACAAAGAAAGTCTCAAATGAATCATATAAAAGTAAAAGTGCAGCATGATGTCCACTTGACAATTTAATGGACCTATTTATATTCAACACCATAATTTCCAATAAAAGAACCATCTTCATCATATTTCCCTGCTTCTGTATCTCCATATTCGCTGAGGCTCATGTTTCCATAACTTATGCCCGAGCTGATCAGAGAAAGGCGACTTCCATGGGTAGGTTTCTGCTCACTGCTGTCAACGTGGTTGGTAACATTAACGAGTCATACGCATAAGAACGCGAATGTAGAAAAATTCTTTCGGAAATAAAAAGGAACGGACGAGGACACTCACGGTCTGCTGTAGACAAGAAATCCATTGTTTTCCAGCTCTTTCTCTGGCTCATTTCCATTCTCTCTTTCCTTTTCATCAACTTCAAAAATGACATCCCAAGCAGTTAAAAAGTTAAGATTTTTAGTGGATGCATTGACCAACAGAACATAACTTAATTTGCATTTAATGGTGCAAATAAATTTTATCAAGAATATGAATGGCAACGGTGCAATCTCACCCAAGTAAGTGGCGCATCTTTGATTTTTGTAGCAGAGAAATGCCAGTAAAAGGAGCACCAACAACAGAGTCAACAGCAAGGCCACTGCATAAACCGTCCCCTTGGTCTCAGCAGCTTTAAAGACGACGTCTAAAACGAAGCAAGACAAATTATTATATCGTTATTAGACATTATTTTTAACATCTTTTTAACAAAAAGTAGAAACCGACGCAAAGAACTCTGCTCATCCAGCATGGAAATGGTGAAATTCTTTACATCTTTACTATATCCATTAGATGCCACACATGAATAATTTCCAACATAGTGAATCAGCATCGATGAATTTTGTGGATTTATGGTAAGGGTTTGGTTATTATGTGATAGATGGATATCCCTAAAGGTCTTTAAAATAACATCTCTGACCATAGATTTGTACCAATATATCTTAAGTTGGGTGCTGTCATCTGACACAGCCAAACAGCTGAAAGACAGTGGAGTGGTTATTAAGGCAGGTAATACAATACTTTCCGGTGAAGTAGTGATCTTTGTCTTCTCTGAAATTATAAGTTCATTATTCAACAATTATATTAAGTATTTATATTACAACATCATCTGCAATGCAACATAAACAATAACAAACAATTCATAAGTATTACAAACAAGACATAACCAAAAATTGCTTGCCTAAAACATTTAAGTATCCAGTGCCCCAAAGGGTACCGTGTTGGTTCTGTGCTATGCATTGGATGACAGCCAAATCTGATTTTTCACATGACTTACATACCCTTATGATGCTGAGACTCCTAAGATCTCCAGAAAGAAGATAATTTTTGGGCATATCTGGATAATATTAGAAACTTAGATTACACAAAGCAACAGAAATAGCTGACAACAGAGGTGTTGTGGAACATGAAAACACGATTTCAAATGAATTCTTTAGAATTCGTCACTGAATTACAAACACAAATTTCAAATTTAATATTTCATTTTAAAGTTAATATATAAAATAAATTTCCTAAAAATATGCCAGACATAATAATTTAATAAAGATACACTTGCAACAACTTCACTGAGAAATGAACTTGTTTAAAACAGACATTATCGGGTAACGACCAATCAACACACCATCGGTTAATGGTTTCCCATTTCTCAACCAAGTAATGTTTGCACGAGGATTAGCATGTGGATTGCAATTGATAAGAACATTGTCCCCTGCAGTCACATTTAGATCTCTTGGCCCATCAAATATGTTTTTGAATGATGGTGCAGCTACAAAACATATATTATATTATATTTATATTTAGGTCTTGCATAAATATTTTACTTATCACAAGCTATGAGGCACATTAGACATGAGTGCTTGTAGACTTGCCTTGTACAATGACTTGAATAGTTTCTCTCTGAGTTCCTGCCACATTAAAAGCATTGCAGTGATAGTAACCCTCAGAAGAAGCATCAATGGCAGTTAGATTAAGCATCCATGAAGATGAAATATTTGAGAGATTGTGAACATTATTTTGGAAATTCCAATAAACTTTAGGAGCTGGACTGAAATAATAATAATAATCAAGTTATAATTTCACTTGCGCTAGAAACAAAAATATAAAATATAACGCATTTATCAAAGGAATGGCTAATTGAATTCACATCAATAATTCCAAGTGGTCAGTATAATAAGGTATCTAAAAGTTGATAAAACTGGCAAATGTCTCAATTACTCACTATCCAGAGAAGAAACATTTGAGTGAAATGCTTTCACCTTCCAATAGAACAACAGGAGATTTGGTGACTAGCACAGGGTTTGGATGGAAATATGTATTATTTCCTTGAAAAGATAATATTTATGGAAATGCATGGAAAGATTTGAATCATTGACATTTCATGACCACTAGGTTCGTTGATAACTCACCTACTTCAAGCTCTATTGTGGTTGAATCCAAACCCACTTTAAAATCAAGGCATTTATTCCAAACATAGCATTTGAAAGTGCTATTGTCCCCTAACAGCAATCTCCTTGTAACATGTGCAAAGTATATGTCTCCTAAAAGTGAATGATATAACTCAGCACCAATAACATTGAAAATCAAAATTTATTAACATTTTAAGTACTAATTAGTATAATATAATAATATATTATATAATAATTAATTAGAAAAGTTGCTTCAAACCATTGTCGTCCAAAACCATCTCTGTCGGCAGATCTTTAGTGTTCAACGTAAATTTTGAACTCATATTATTAACGTTCCAAAAGTAAGCAGAGGGGGGAACTGACACACTATCACCACATTTTATGATGAGAGGTTCAAACTCTCTGATTTTCATTGTTTTCACCACTTGCTTTCCATTTAAGTGTGCAGTTTCAACGTTCATTGGCGGAGACAGAACGATTCCGTGTTCATTCTGGAAGAGGCACTGATATTCATGACTAGTATGATTTTTGCCAAGTTGCAATTTCTTCCTCCCCCCAACACTAGTCAATTCTCTTCCATCCTTCAGCCATTTAAGTCTAAAGTTAAGAAAATGTTAATAAGCACAAGTCTGCATCAATTATAAAACAACTTTTTTTGATTTTATAGCAGCTTGGATTTCAGAAACAAGAATTCCATGTTATTAACAATAGCATATTTTAAGGAATAATCACTATTCTTTATGGATGTGAATCTCCATAGATTAGAATCAAAAGTGCTTTCCTTCTTACAGGAAAACCTTCTAAAGGTGTCATCTAATATAATGCAGGTTTGCAATTCTCTTGGATTATATGTCACATGAACTTACTTAGAGGATATGGCAAGAACTTTTGTTTAAATGGAATACATCATAGATTAATATGTGATTATTTATATCTTATTAAATTCATTAATAATGCTAATGCACTTTACTGTAAAGCTATTTCCTATGTTATGTTTCCTAATTCTCTCACAAATAGATGCATATCTGATCCAAACAAATTGGAGATAAAATCTTCAGAGAATAACAAGGATAGTAGTGAGAGCATTGACAACTCAATAAATGCTAAAGTATTTATAATTAAACATCTGAGGCCAATAAATAAGCTAATGTCTTTAATAATTCATGTGCTCCTTTAATTATGCATTATTACCTCATAATGGCAAACAAAACAACAATTGATTCCTAGGCCTCCATCAATGAAATTTGTAACAATGTAAATCATCTCACGTTGGAAGAGGCACTCCTCCAGCATTACATTCCAGAACAATTTGTTCATTAATAAACAACTTCTGTGGCTGAGTGGGAGTGATAAGTGATGGAGGTAACCTGACTGCAAGTGATTGGCAAAAGATGGATTGCAAATTTAATAATGCCAAACCATTATCACAAGTAATAATTTGTCACAGCCTGATATATTTTTGCTATAAATTACAAGTTAATAAGACCCAACAAAGAATTTACAAGTACAAGAACCAAATTATTAGAGCTTTGAATATCTAAATTTCTGACAATATTAGGTCATAAATCATCTGTAATATTTATTAAAGATAATTACTGGTAGGAAGAATTCAACCGAAAACTTAGGTTGTTTATTTGCAATTTAAAAACTTACCAACTTAAAGGGGCATATCAAATGCTAATCTCAGTTTGAGAAAAAAAAATGAAATAAAACTCATTCATTAATCACACATAAAACTAGACATTTGGTTATTAGCAACACCTCTAGAAAAAAAAGCAAGAACATGATGCAATCAGATAAGTATCATCCAACATCCATTGAAATTGGAATCCAAGGCAGAGGATATGAAAATGGACTGAGACTTGTTTATGCGTTAGTGCGCATTTGATAGATATTGTAAATTATGAGAGATTGTGTTTGTTTTAATAAATCAACTTCGTAGGAGGAACAACTGGCCATCAAGTAAACTTCACCTCCACCCATCACATCACAGACCCCTTCACACTTTGTCACATGACCCCAAAATTAGCGAATAAATCATTCTTGCAGTTTTGGCTTACTTAAGAGATAGGAAAGTAAATTGAAGCATTTATCACTTGCATTTATCACCTAATTGAAGCACTTTATTGATTTTTGGATGTGAATTGTCTGCTCTAAACAGCATAAAACTAATAAATTGATAACCAGCAGAAAGTCAACTGAACAACAGCCACATTGATGACAACTTCTTCGATCCACTTATTAGTGACAACACATGGGAAGGAAACCTGATTCTAATGACCTTTCATCATGATTACTAAGCTCCGTCCTTTGATGTACCCCGAATGATTGATAGAATCGAGCTCCTCTCGAGTTCCTATGATCCTACATAGAACCGTACACTTAAATGTAAACTAAGGACAGACTTATCATTTGTCGGATCACACCGACATTACATAACCACTGTTGAACACTGATTGTTCGATTTAATGGTGCTGTATGTTAAAACATAACAATTGTTATGTAATAAAATGTGAGGCATAACAGAGCAAGGTTTCGTACCAATAAATGAACATATTAACTTACTGTCGGATTCTGCCAAAATGAAATTGGGAAGTTGGAAGATGGCGAGCACGACATAAGCGTTCCAAAGCATGGGCAACCTGCCAAAGTTAATTCCATGTATAATTTTACTTTGGCTTATCAATAAATAAGTCAAACTTAATGCAATTGCTAACTTTCGTAAGCTTGACGAAAATATATATTCCCACAGCGCGTTTTAATGGGTAAAAACAGCACAATTTGTCAATTCAAAATTACATTGACTAACCTCATTACGTCGACAAACGCATGTCTCAAACATTTACAGATAAGACTCATTTTCCTTGGCACAAGAACACGTGGCGAAACGGACGGGAAGTCGAATTATGACTACTATAATCCCAAAATCAGGGAATATTTCAGCGGCGGAGCAGACGACTTGTAATCGCGCTTAAACACGTTGAGATGGCAATAAGCATGTAGCCCGAGGGAAGGGCTTAGTATTTCATTCTGAGAACTTTCACGCGCGCAAAGCCAGTCATTTGCAAGATCAGTTAACACGTAATGGTAGGAACAAACCGTCTTTAACGGAAATTCTGTATCAACTGTAATAACAAGAAACCATTAAAGGTTGGAAGGCTACTGATACAACCGCTTTACCGCCAGACAACACAGACGTACAATGCTTTGTATGCGACAGCTCCTGAGCATGCCTATTTATCGCAGGCAATGCATGGACGCAGGCCAGGATTGGACGATGCAATTTTATTTGACCAAATAATCTTTGGAATTATTTATTATCACATTAAATCGCATTTATTTGTGCGATTGCTTAAGAGAAAATAACAATATGACATATTTTAAAGCTCTAAAATTAATCTATAAAATATATGTAGAATGATTCTTTAAATAAGTTTTAAGATAATTTACTGAAATTGGAGTATGGCTACAATAAATTGTAAATTTAGTAGCACTCAATTGTTAAATTCTGTCTTAACAAAGGTCCATCTTTCCTACATTCCAAGACGGGTGAGGACACTTAGTCCAGGAATAATTCTAAGGGAAGGCCTTTAATTGGACGATTCAAAGGCAGATGTTCCAATGAGTAACCACACGTCTATGATTTGTGATGCGGTCTCTTTAGGTCTCTTTTTTGTCAGAGCCATTTCCTGTCATGTGAAACAGAGAAAAATTTTAAATTAATTTAATTCGCAAAGAAAAGATATGAAACTCAATGCATTTCGCTCGTTCTAATTAATTCTTAATAAGGAATTTTCTCGTGTCCATCCATGGTTGCATCAAGAAATTTTTTCGTGGTGGTTTTTGACTTTTGAAATTCTTTTCTTTAAATCCACTTTTTTCTTTTAACTTTCAAGGACAATTTCTTCAGGCAGCGATTTAAAATCTTTTTTGTGTCAAATATATATGTTTTGAGGGATTCCATAAAATTCAAAATCTCGCATAAATGCGGAATAAATCATGAACAGAGATAATTGCAATCATTTAAAAAAAGGAAAGTTCTGGTGTTGGAAGCTAAAATTTCTGTCCGCTGCCCTTCCTTTTTTTCTCAATCCTATCAAATATAAAAAAAAAAACTTAGCTGCAATTTTTTTAAGTTGATGAAAATTTTTATACTGGATTTAATCATAAAAATCGCAAAGTCTTTGCCTTTTCCTTATTAGAATATTTTTCTAATATGAATTTTCAAGCACTTTTTGCTTAATCGAAAAGAAATTTGAAACAAATACGTAGCATCATAATTTACATTTTAATTATAACATTTTACCAACAGCTCCATTTGCAATATCACCTCATCCTGGTTCAACCCTGGAAACCATGCATCCAGTGAAGGCGCGCTAACATTACAATGGAAGCTAACAGTTCGATAGCATTGAACATCACGTAAAATTTAAAGTCATCGCATTCTAATTATTTATTCAATATGAATTATCAATAAATGTAAAAATGAATCTCCACAATTAATTAATTAATTTGAAATCAATAAGTAGTTGGAGTATCATTTTAATGAGAACACCAGATGGCAGGATGTTGAAATTTTCATTGATGGGTGGATCTGTGAAGGATGAGGGACCGAGACTGACAGAAAGACTTTAAGCACAGACTGCACTTGAATGGCTTGTCTTTGTAATGAGTGTAGCTGTTAAGAATTAACGTCATACATCCAGTATTTTTGTATTTTTTTAAAGATTAAATCTATATGGTAAAAACGATCGAAGAAAATTTCATCTTAACCATCTTGGCAAATGTTTAACACATTTTAAAAGTATCGTTCTCAAGGAAACTACCTAAAGAGTAATAAGTGCCGCCTATTTCTCGTTAAGGAGGAGATAGATTTACTAATTCATTTTTAAATGCTAAGTGAATGAGAAAGTAATGAAATGATTAGATTGAATTAAAAAATAATTAAATTAATTAATGTAAGAAACAATTCCTGAAACGTTTACTTGTGATCTCTGAGATGGTCCTTTCTTCTGAAGGACTTGTTGCAATAAACACAAGCAAATGGCCTTTCGTCAGTGTGGGTTCTGACGTGGATCTTCAAGTTGTACGATTTGCTGAAACGTCTTTGACAATAGTCACAAACGTGATCCTTTTTGGATCTGCAATTTTACTTCCTCGCTCAAATGAATCGTCTTTCGTTTTATTAGGGAGTTTGTTTACGATTTAAAGCTTTCAAGTCGAAAATAAAGTTGAGACTTTTATTTAATACAGTTAAATTATAACACAATTTTTAGTTTAGGCTGATGTCAAGTTTGACAGGAATGAACATTTAATGTAGAGTATTGTCGACCGCGGAATAAATACAACAGCAAAAATAAATATGTGGAATTAATCATCTATATATAGCTTCTTTTGTATTATTAAATTTCTAACTAAAGAGAATATGTTGAAAGTATAAGTAAAAAGGAAGTAATCGTAAACATACGTAGACTTACATACCTGATTACTTTTGGCCTTTCATCGATAAAGGTAGGGTAATCGGGGTAGAGTGAAGAAGGTGAAGAAATCTCCAAATAATTGTTCGTAGGGCCGCTGAATTTAACATAAAGGGCCGAATGTCCAGTCAAACAACAGGCTCTTTGTGAAATTTCAGGTAGGAATGGATTATTAACATCTAGGAATGCTGGGCCCGATTGAGAATGGACGCAACAAAGTTCATAATCACTCAGATGGATGGACTGTGCAAGACGTGAATAATCGAATCTTCTTCTTTTCACTATCACAGGCAGATTTGCGAGAGTGTATAATTCAGATTTGATAAAGCTATCACTCTCTAAAATATGATTTGAACAATTTGATAAAGTATGTAAATCTGGGGGACGAAATTCAAATGACGCACCATTTATTTGGCACATTTTAATCCACTTGATGACAAAAAAAGTTTAAAGTTTAAAGAATTATTAATATTACTTATATAAAAAATCTATATAAGACTATTACTTTTGCAACGAACTATGATATTCACAAAACAATCGAAATCATCTGAACAAGTCGCTCGTTGAGGAATCGTATTTTCGAACGAAATCATCTCCAAAATTTCAGGCAAGTGGCCAGGCGTTCTATCAGAGTCCTTTGGCAAAAGTTTGCAAAAGGCTGAAAATTAATTGAGGGGACGTCTCTGCTCAGTTCTCGTCGAACGAAACTTCGACATCCCACGTCAATCAAGGTTAAAGATGGTGTAAAGTCTGGCATCGTAGAGACGAATCAATCACCGAACGAAATAACGTCTCGACCCAAAAACATCATGTTTAGTCATTTCTTTCTCGGAAGTTTGAAAGTCAAAGTATTATTGTGCGAAACAAAAGCTTTGTCGTTTTAATCAAAAATTCATTCCAAACGCGAACAAATTGATCAGGAAAAGGTCTTTGACATGCGCCTAACCCCTTTCTCAAGCACTCCACCAAAATCCTAGGATGTTTAATGCGCAGTCGCAATGGTGATTATCGGGATCCGCTCAGGGAATGACTTTCGAATTAAAAGTCAACTTAGCTTAAACAATTCACACTCAAAAGACATTTAACAGCTAATTGGCAGCGGAAAGATTTACTCCATACCGTTGCATTTCCAACAGCGGGAAGTTAGAGAGTGGGCTGGCTTTTAAACAATGACGAATGTTCTTCTTTTGGTGAAAATGGTTTTATTTATTTTCCTATTATTCAGACTAATTTGTGTATTATAACGTGCGAGGCACTATTATCTTTCATTATCAAACGTTTTGTAAAATTAGATATTCCTGATCTTCCAGTGCGCACGTATTAACAAAGTAAAACATAAATAATATTAGACGTACATCAGTAAGTCATTAATAATGATAATTAAGGTTTAATAGTAACTTAATTTGAACAAATTCATCGAATCAAAAGTTCAGCATTCAACCCGACAAGTATTTTTTTTTGTATCTTTAATCTACCTAATCCGTCAAATCCTACTTATGTTGTTCCAGTCAAATATAATAATGATAATATTGTAACATGTTTAAGATATTCTCATACCGTTTTATACTGGATATGTTAATGTATTTCCGTTGTGTTATTCAGTGGACCGTAACTTAAATGTTTAACCATTATTAGAGTTTTATTGATATATTGAATATAAATGGTATAGAAAATATATTAACATTCATTTTGAAATAGCGAAAAATGATTTGCTAAAGTAAACGAGTACTATTTTGGAGGTATCGCGGCTCTGCAATTCATCAACGATTGCTTGGTTGGTTACTGTCAATCGTTCGAGTTCTCGCTATATTCTGCAAGGCTTCTGCTTTTAACGTTCAGGTGTAGGTTTTCAGTTTGTTTCTCGTCGAGTCCTTTTAACCAGGGATGTTTCAACATTTCAGCCGCTGTGGCCCTTTTCAGAGGCTCGTAGACCAGCATCGGTAGGAGGAAGTCAGAGAATTCGGTTGCATCTTTCTCGCTCCATTTGTACTTCTTGACCAGCGATTCTTTGATTGTCGTTCGTTTGTGGGCAGTGCATCTCATCTCACCTGTCGGTAATTATTTAATCTTATCCGTTCAATTCTGACGTTCGACTGAAGAGAAATTCTCATTTCAGGTGTAAGTTAAGTCGATTAAACAGTAGTAACAGACAAAATATTTATTTAGCTTTTATGTCCACCTTTTTTATTAAAATACTTGGAGTACAACTTTCCAGTAGCAGCGAAAGCCTTTGGAATGTCTCCTAACAGTTCGACAAAACAGGCCACGTGATGTTGACTTCTTGTGAAGTTCCTGCTCGCATGAGGATCGAATAAGAAGTCTCCCGTGGCCAACTCGAATGCCTGGAAAGATGGCTGTAATTATTAGAGGAGAATCGTTAACCGACAACTGCTTCGTCCAACCATGCAGGCAGTACTCCACATGTCAGAGGCTGTGTCGTAAGGTGCTCTCAGGATGGTCTCAATGCATCTGTACTGTAATGTCTGAATGTCGCTGGTGAAGTGGTGGTCCTGTGTATTAATTGTGGGAATTAATAAAAACGTTGCTATTACTATTGTTAATGGTTCACAAAGCTTATTCAGATGTATTATGACATAGGGTGATGAGACTAATTACGTGGAATACTCATCTGATGTCGATGATAATAAGTCATTGTACTTTAATTCAATCAAACTTTCAAATATATAAACTCATACCGTCCAACATGCATTTCCGAGGTCAGCGATTTTGATATTTATGCAGCATTCATCCCTGCACGGATCTCTTCCCTCGAACAAAAGATCGCTCTCTTCAAGCAAAAAATCTTCATGTTTTATACATACTTCCCATTCTCTTTTACCAATTTACTCGTGTTGGTTAACTCATCATTAATCAAATGATAAATGATGGTTTTACGAAACGCTCAGCTTTCCAAAAAATTTGGGAATGGGCGTGTAACTTGTCGAGTCTAAGTCTTAAAATGAATTGCAAACCCGTAAGAGAACAGGGGTGGTTGATCATTTGACGAACTGCCATCAATTTATCTACTGTGCTCAGGCCATTCGATGAAATCTCTTTTGAATCTATTCTAAATTCTGATTCACCTGCAACGTGTGTTAACATGTAATGCGAATGTTAAAGGACTGGCTTCGTGTTCGTGCATTGAAAGGTGACGAAAAATGTCAACTCACTTATCTGCTCGCCTTGTGCATCGCCTATCTGTTTGTTGACCCTAAAGCTATGAGAAATAATAATAGTTTCAAAGTTTTTTTCAAATACCATTTACTTCAAACATCAGCGCATAAAAGGAATCATTATTGACTCGTTCACAAAATCAAACCACCTTCCAGACTTCGGTGAATCGAGTACAGTTTTGCTTAACTTGTTCCAGTTTTTCTTGAGCGCTGCAAACGACAAAACAACAAAACGATAGCTTGTATTTCCAAGTACTTTCAGGAACGAAAGTCATACTTACCAGTGTACTGGTACGATGTTATCATGTCTAAAAGTAAAGTACTCAAATTAAAAAATAATAATGCAACTGCATAACATTCTTAAACGTTGGTTCACTCATTTCTGCTCACTCGATGAAATGGACTTCGGTTCGAGAATCGTACCGAATATTTGAGCGGCAGCATGCCAAATGAACTTTTGCTGAGGAACTATGAGGACGTTCTCTGGTTTCAGGTCCGTATGAATGATTTTGCACTTTTCGTGCAAGTATTTCAGTCCTTCCAAAACCTGGGCATAGAAAGAGATTCGTGAGCACATTTCTACAGAAAAGGGAAATTAAAAACAAAGTAAAAACTTGTCTCATGATAAACTTGACGTTGGTAATCGGAAGTCCCCTGTATTTTGATTGGATGATAAGCTTCAAAAGATTCGGTCCCAAAACCTCGGTAACCAGACAATAATCTGCAGGACGAGATACGTTTAATCTCTGAATAATGTGGCTACCAAATATTGCTTAATAATTGTTTAACTGTGTTTTCGGGAAACAATTTTTTAACTACTCACGTTTTCCGTGTACTCCCTGAATTTTGAAACTGTCGAAGAGCTGTATCACCCTCTCCCGACATAAATCCGCCTTGTCTGCATCCGATATCTTATGAATTGCATTCGTTTTTCAATGCAAATGTTTTTAAAAAATCGGTAAAAAAACTCAAATGTAAACAACACTTGCACATTTCAAGAGTCGTATTTCGTCGAACGCAGCCTCGGAGAATTCTTTTCCCGATTTCACGATTTTAAGGGCGGTGAAGGAATTGTTTCTGAATGTAAGGAAAGTAATGTTTTATTCTTTGAAAATCGTTTAGAAATAATCTAATTTAATTGTCTCAACTGGATGTCCCAGCAGAGCCACACAGTGGAAAAATAGCCCCAGCCCAACTTTCTGATGACTTTATAACGGTCGTTGTATATACTTCCGATCTGAACGCAATGATAGCCACCTGAATGTTGTATCATATTTGTAGATTGTCTACAATTGTATCATTTTTTAACCACTATCAGTTATCAAAGTTTCTTAAACTATTTCAGTTTAGAGGACCACAGTCAAGTTTTTTAAAATGAGTTTTGGACGAATTTCTTAAAATACGAATGACAATATAACTCTTAAAGGTTGTAAATAAAAGAAAAAATTATTTTTTCTGAGTATTTCTGAAAATTATAGCAAAATTGTGCAATCCTGGTTAACATCCATACTATATTTCTTATCATAATTTGGAAACCTTTTTTATATTCTTTAACATTTTCCTGTTCCTCGTCATCAACTTCGTTGTCTTCTTCTGAAGAATCACTTGTACTTCTGTTTTCCAGATTCCCATCGTCATCGGAATTCGAAACTTCATCCTCTGAATTATTCAGCGAAATTTACAATTTAATTGCGTTTAATTGTGAAAATAAAGGCTCGAATATAAAGCGAACGCCACTCTCTCTTTAGTTAGTTACTCGCAAATTTAAGTCAATAATTTTAATCTTAAATTTAAGTCTTTCCTCGAATATTGTGTCCAATTTGATCGTGATGATCATTCATAATTGATTCATGAATCTGTCTGTCGGGTGAATCTCTGATCGAATGATGGTTATTTGAGTTGGAAATGCACAAAGGACCTTCTGAGGACCTCTCGTGGTTAGCTTCGACTGTCGTACCATCCATCAAGTACACTTATAAACAGTTTCAGGGTTCATCCACAAACAATCAGTTTACGTCAGCCTACGTCATTGTTTAAAAGTGATCCGAGTAATCAATAACTGTTGCTTTTTCTTTGCGAGTTTTTTTTATAAATCTGTTCCTGCTTCATGGATTTGTGATTTACGAGGTTTAAGATTGGAATTACAATCTTTTGTTACGTCTGCGTTCCCTTGAGAAATATTCCAGCATTTTCAACAACTATTTTTACCTCAATAGGTTAAACTCTGGCTCTTGAGATGTTCCAACGATTGACTTAATTTCTGCGAGAGATAATTTATCATCGTTTAAACAACTTTAGTCGTTCTACATATGATTGATGTAATTGAATATTTTAATAAATAAAGTTGCAAACATATTTTCATGTATTACATTAAATTTTGAAGATTTTTGAAAATTTTAGAATTTTAAATACATCAAACTTTAATGAAATTATGAGTAATTAAGGTGATGTCTGAACCTTGGATATTTATTCTCAAAAGATTTGTGAACAGTGTTTTTTCCCGAATTTCAAGAAAAACCTGGAAAAAATTCTAAGAAAAGTCATTCTCAAGGCGCAGATGCAGAATAGCTGATGATGTTTCACTGAAAGCAGGATATTTTATGATTGTTGATCGATTAATTGCGAAAGAATTCACGTGATCGAAACAAGTTTCAGGTAAGCGTACGTTGTTCAACACCTGTTACTCACGTCCGACTCACCCTTAACTCGTCGCCTGTGGTGGGGCTGATATTAACGGTCCGACAAAGTTTTTTTTGCATCATCAGCGAGGATAAAAGTTATTGGATTCGTGCCATATAAACGTTGTTTAAGAAATAAAATGATATATAATCTCTTTTTGCAACGATGATCACAAACATGATCTGCAAACGATTCTGGATATTAAACGTTTTTTGTTGGCTTACATCCATCGGTCTTATCCATTGTCTCGATCCATTGGTTAATGTGGCTCTAAACAAACCCGTTGAAGCCAGTTTGACTTGTGGTATTAGCGGACCTGAACAATTCATAAGCTCCGCAAAAGCTGGAAATGCTGTAGATTCCGAAACTTGCTACAACACTTCTTCATATCGGCCTGAATTCATGGTCGATGGAAACGACAACACGTGGTGGCAGAGCACGTCAAGAATTAATTTTGTTACCAACGGATATGGTGTGAACGGAAAGCCCGATGCAACAATATTTGTAGACCTTCAGCAGGTAGTTTGTTATAATAGGTTGAATAAAAACGATAACTGATATACTGTATGTTAAAATGATACAATGAATTTATTGTATGTTTGTTTTTTTTTTAATTTAGAATTTTACCGTTTCTACGATCGAAATACATTTCGGTGAATCTTTGAGGCCTAACAAAATGGTATTCTACAAATCTATTTCATCGGATTCCCACTTAACCGTGGTTTGGTTCTACGTCGTTTCTGACACTAGAGATTGTGTCAACAACTACAATGTTCCTGCATCTCAACTACCACTTGCCATAGATTCAAAACCTTGCTTAGCTTATTCTGGAACAGCTACACTGAATGAAATAGTAATAAATATTGCTTAATTCTCTTATGAAATAAAAACAAAAGCAAATACAATAATGTATATTTGATTTATTTGACCAGGCGACCTTTGACTTTTCTAATACGAGATCAGATCTGAAGGTTAATTTATTTAACAAAATATACGTACCACTGAGAGTAACCTATGTTCTCAGATTTTGAATTTTATTCAGGATTGGAACACCGCAAGATCGGTAAAAGTTGAATTTTATGGCATTGTTTTATACATGGGAGTTTCACCGAATTCAAACGAATATGTGAGTTTTATTTTGCATATTTCATTTAATAGTCCTACGTCTCTAACAAAAAATTACCTTTTTAAAGAAAATTTTCATTCATAGCGGCGTCTGCGTGGTCGTCGTTTGCAGACCGCGCGTAGATTTGTTTTCTTAAATCTCTTTCGTTCGGTGCCTTTACATATGGCATTTATGATATTGTTTGCTCGATCGGAGTTTATTGGAGCGCTTCACTGTTTTATAGGTTAATGCCAGAAAGTAAAAAATTATGTTGTTTTGAAATTTTATGTAATTCATATCTCCAGTAGGTATTTAAAAAAAAGTCTTAATTTGTTATTAATCTTAATCGTTACAAAACGCACCCTACCCTAATTTAAGACTAATAATTATTTTGAAATGTTTTCAAGTTTTGAAAATATTTCTTCAGCAACATTTCACAGTAAGATCACTAAATGTTATGGCCAAGTGCAAATGTAATGGACAACTAACTGATTGCCAAGTGGACAACACGACTAAGAAATACAGTTGTGTCTGTGGAAACTTTACCACAGGAGAAAATTGTGAAAGATGTCTTCCACTTTACAATAATAGAGCTTATGCCTATGGAGTGGCATGTCAAGGTAACTTTTGTATCAACTTTTAATTGTTTTTGGGTGACCAATTGCGGGATATAAGTTACACAAAAAGTGCATTTTCAGCTTGCAATTGCAATGGACATGCAGACAGTTGCAACTACGATGCAACCCTTGGCTCCGGGGTCTGCATTCAATGCCAAAACATGACATCAGGTTTGAAATTGACTATAACCATATTCATTTCACTTTATACAATTACATCTGAAAGTGACATGCTTGCCAAAACATGTTCTGTTGGATTTATTTACTTTGAGAAATTTTGTTTTGAAGATTATTTAAATATGTAAATTATTTGGAAAGGTTATAAACATATTAATATATATTATTAATTAAAAGGCACACAATGTGAAAAATGTGTGAGCAATTATTATCGACCTGTGAACGTGCAGCCCACAGCAACAAATCCCTGTGTTCCTTGCAATTGTACAGGATTGTACAGCATAGGTGGATGTCTTCCAGCTACTGATTTTCAAAACTATCCAGGAATGGTTGGTGGTGTTTTAATAATATTTTAAAAAAGAATTACCTTCTTTATTAAAACTAAAGGAAATTAATATTTTATTACAAAATATTATGATATAATAACAATCACCAACACGTGATGCAACTACCGACGCAATGATTTGAATTAGAAAGTTGCTATTTCATAGAACCCAGGAGATTGTTATTGTAAACCTAATGTTGTTGGACCAATGTGTGACAGATGCAGAGATGGTTCATACGGTCTGAATATTGGTGGTTGTCTGGGTTGGTCAATTATTGGCATTATTTTAATAAAGAATTACCTCTTTGATCAAAAACTCGAATGAAATTATTGCTTTATAAAATAAAGACTTTAATAATTTAGATTCTTTAAAATGTTTTCAAATTCATCTTGAAACTGCAGATTGTGCTTGCTTTGTAAATGGAACTTCAGGAGGTTCTTTGTTGTGCAATGTGACAGGACAATGTCAGTGTAAAAGTAATGTTGTTGGTTTGAGATGTGATACCTGCATGGATGGTTTTTACAACTTGGATCCCAACAATCCCAATGGTAGTCACATAACCATGGTCTACTAGAGTTGATTTACATGGAATTTATCAAATGAAACTGACATTGTAGGCTGTACTGCATGCGATTGCGATGTTGGTGGAGCATTGAGTGCAACTTGTGATAAAGTCACTGGAAGTTGCAGTTGCAGGAAAAATATTGAAGGAAGAACATGCAAACAGTACGATTTACAAACATTTTATTGGAATTAGAATCTATTCGATCGATTGTTTTGAACAAATTTATTTGCATCGATCGTCTAGAGTATCTCACGGATATTATTATCCCGATTTTCAATTTCTTTCTGCTGAAATGGAAAACCTCAACATTCCTTGGGAGAATAAACAGTTCCCTGGATTTTATGGATATGGTTACATCAAAACAGCTGCTCAGGTTCATTAGTACAACTACTTCCTTAATTATGGAAGACATAGTAGTGTGTAGTTCTGGTGTTGATAATTTGCATATATTAGAATGATAAAACAGAATAAATCTTAAACTACTGGTATTAAAATGTGATTAGTAATAATAAAAATAATTATTAAACTCTAAACTGCTAATTGAGTTTTATACAAAGTCGATTAACATTAATAACAACTAGAAGTGTTTCAAACGAAAGTTCTAAAACTGCTGATTAATAAAATAAATAAATTAATTAAATTGTTAATTAATAAACTGTTAATCGTTAAATTGTTCTCGACAGGTGCCGGTGACCACAATGCTCGATCTCAGTCCGATGGGAGTTGGTGGTTCTGACAACTTTAGAATATTGTTAAGGTACATTAATCCATCAACTGGTAGCATATCAGGCATCATGAATGTTGGAGGAGGAGGTGAATGAACAAAATGTTATCATTTAATATTTTGGTAATATTAATACTTAACTAAGTAACTGAACCAAGTAAGCCTATAAGCATTGTGACACTTAACCGATCTGTAATTAACGATTATTTCTTTGAAGTGAATGCAATCACGTCTACAAACTCCTTCACCTTAGCCCAATGCAATTCTTGGTGTTTTGGTGCCACTGGTGATGTAAAACTTTCCAGGTTGAGCCCGCCAACAGTCTCGTTTACTTTCCCTGGTGAAGTGTTTCTTGTTAGTACCGATTGATTGATTGATCGATTGATTGATTGATTGATTTGCAATCATAAACATCCTACATCTTCAATCTAAATTTATTTATAAATACTTTACTAGTTTTGTAACCTTTGTTTCTGAGGCTTTTAATTGACCTAACAGGATCGCATATCAGCCATTCCCATAGAATATTTCAACGCCTCCGTCATGTTTGGCACGACTTGGAATGACAACTTTCAAAGGGATTGTAATCTTCTGAGTTCTGATATTTAGTAAGTGAGCAAACTTAGATTTTATTTTTAAGCTAATAAAGCTATAATAATAGCTATAATTTAGCTATAATAATATTATTTAGTATTCTATATGATGTGTAATAAGTTGAATGTCCTCAACATGTTAACTCTATTTATATAATGTATCATCTAAAATCCTTCAGTACCAATGGCATATTAAAGGATGCATGTGCCCCATATGCCTTCTCTCTTTCAACCTATTATCTCAATGGTGCCCTGCCCTGCAATTGCCTCACAGGAGCCAATGATAGCACTTCCTGCCTACCAAAAGGAGGTCAATGTTTTTGTAAGACGGGCACGACCGGTAGGCAGTGCAAGACTTGCATAACTCAATACTACAATTTGGATGCAAATGGATGCAAACGTTTGTTCTATTTGTGTGAAATTTGTTGTTTATTAACATTTATTAATAATCTTTATTAATTAAGTTAACAACAATAGCAATTAACATTAATTCTAATTGTTCAGCATTTTATTGATTCCATATTTGATGATCATTATGATCGTTTAAACTTTAAATATAGTTTAAATATAGCTCACACTGCAATTTAAATCTTTCAGCCTGCAGTTGCAACCAAACTTCATACAACATGTGTGACTCCTCAACTGGAGCCTGTCTCTGTCCTCCTGGAAGTACTGGTGCCAATTGTGACTCATGCCTGCCCAATTATTACAATTGGAATGCCATAATAGGCTGCCAGGTGATTTGGTTTTAATCAATTTTATGTTTTATGGATGAGGCCAACTGGCTTGTTGAGCTTGGAAATGATGCAAAGAACAAAAAAACAATTGAATAATTGAGAGTATATTTAGGTATAAGATTGTATAACATTGTAGATCCTTAAATAATTATCATTTCTTGTCATCACTTGTCAGTAGAGATATTTACATGTTTTATATGTTTAATAATAATAATAATAATAATAACTGCATCTTCTTTACTGTAAAAAATATCCTTAGTTCAACATTGGGTTTAATTTTAGTACTTTTTGTTGACGTTGAAAGCCGTGTGGTTGCAATCCGATCGGGTCGCAAGTTTTGGCGTGCGACGTGAAGACGGGGACTTGCACCTGCAAACCTGGCGTTCAAGGCTCGAAGTGCGATCAGTGCAAAGACGGATTCAAGGAAATGAATGCCCAGGGTTGCTCCGCGTGCACGTGCGATTCTGGAGGCTCGGTGAGCGGATCTTTCTGCGACAAAGTCACCGGTGCTTGTCAATGCAAGGTGAAAAGGACGCAATAAATACATCGCACGGACGTTCGTTTTAATGCGGGTGGATTTTCCATTTCGATAGAAAAACGTCGGAGGACCGCTCTGCGACTCCTGCAAGCTGGATTCCTTTACTCTCTCTCCGGCCTTTGCCGACGGCTGTCTGTCCTGCCTCTGCATGGGCATCACCACCACCTGTTCCAGGTCGACTTGGTTTTCGCCCACGTTTGATTTGAGGCCAAACCCGACGAGTTTCGTCGTGTCGAACGAAGACGGAAGTCCTTCTTCGGGCATCGTGCCCAAACCGCTTCAGAATTCTTCGATGACCTTTGCCACCATCACGGTGCCCTTGGCAGCAAACGTTTATTGGTCCGATCCCCAACTCAAGGGCAACATGTTGACCTTCTACGGAGCCAAGTGAGACCTTACTTGACCTGACCTGACTCATGTCTTGCAGCTTATGTCTTACAATTGTTTTAAATTATTATTAATTATTAATTATTAATTAATTCTTAAACTTCTAATTATGCATTAGCATCATCTTCAAAGTGATTTGGAATGCAGACGATACATCCGCTGCCTCTCCAGCACCTAAAAGCATTATTTTTCTTGGAAGAAACGGTATTTCGAAATATTTTTCAGTCAACAAAATCAGTCAATATATTTTTTATGTTTCATTTTTTTTTTCAGGAATGAAAATGAATTTCTTAATAACTAATTATATTCCGCCATCTGCCGGCATCGAATCCCAATTCAAGACCATGCTTTCTGTGGAAAATACTCCGAGTGATTCGGGACTGACCAGGGCACAAATATTAGTTGCACTTACGGACGTCAAAGCTGTCTTATTTCCTGCAACATTCAAGTCCACTTCTCATCAAAGCAGGTGATGTTGTGATATTGATAACATAATGCATGTCTCCCAGCATAACATAACGTATGTCTCCCAGCAAGACGTAACATATGTGTAGAGTGCTAGATGGACAGCTACTATCTATATATTAACATATAAGTTGAGTCATTTCACAATGCTCATGCTTATAGTAATAAAATAGAAATTTTGTAACAAAAATACCATTAATTTGATTGTCAGATCAATTGATTCTCCACCTGGAAGCTTAACTTTTCCTTTCCAGTTTCTCAAAAAAGAAACATTACTTACTTATTGTATTCTTTTTTTGTCCTCCTTACTTTTGAAATTCTCGGAACCACTCTTTGTAGAACAATTGAACACAATCATGTTTTATCCAAATTTTAATTTTTTTTTCTTATTAATAACAATTATTGAAGCATTTAATTCATTTAAACAAACATTTCTCCTTTATTTTATTACAAGCAAATTAGACAAGACTTATTTTAAAATTATTTTGAATGTTGTGTTATTTATAATTATTAATTATTATTTCATCGAAACAGCATCGGGGACGTGACTTACGAACAGAACACTGCCTACGTCGAGAGCTGCTACTGTCCCGACGGCTACGAGGGCGGGTCGTGCGAAGTGAGCCCTCGAATGTTTATCAGTTAATTAATTAAATAAATAAATAATTAATTAATTAACACTTTCCAAATTATTCGACAGAGTTGTTCCGTGGGTTACGTGAGGTACAACTTCACAGATCAAAAAGACAGTCTGGGTCTTTGCAAGCCTTGCGAGTGCAACGGAAAAACGACCTCGTGCGATCCCGTCACCGGATATTGTCTCGATTGCCAACAATTTACTACTGGTTAGTGATTAAGTCTCGATTTGATGACCTTTAGTGCTGATATAATAGTTAGTCGATGAGGTAAATAATTTATTATTAGTTAATTTATAAATTATTATTAAATATTACTTAAATAATTAATTATGAGTCGATGATGACGAGCACCGCTCGGATTTTTATGCAGGACCGGGTTGTGAAAATTGCTTGCCGGGATATTACAGGGATCCGAATGCCGGAAGTACCGGACCGTGCATCAAATGTCCCTGTCCGGGAGATCGGACGTCGTCGGAGGAGTGCTCCGTGATTAATTCGACCGTCGTTTGTACGAACTGCTCCAAAGGATATCTTGGCAACACATGTGACCAGTGAGTTGTTGCTTAGGCAAGCAATTATTACCTGTTGCAGCAGTGAAGCAATTCAGTACAAACTTTGCATTCATAATACGTGTTTACATTATTGTATTTTGAATTACATTTGGGCTGATGTGAATCTACAACAGGTGTGCTCCCGGTTACTACGGCGATCTGGCAAACAATCTCCTAGGTTCGTGCGAAGCTTGCTCTTGCAACGGATATGCTGCACTTTGCGACTCCCTGGGCGTTTGCATAAATTGCACCAACTCGACGCAAGGCAGTCACTGCGAAAAGTGTTTGCCGGGGACTTACAAAGATCCACCAACGAATCAATGCATCGGTGATTAATTGCATGATATTTTTTTTTATAATTTTACATTAAATGCTTTGCTTGACCATTCATACACTAGTATTAATTAATGGTATTTGTTAATCAATTTATTGATCTTTAGTCAATATTGAAGATTACTAACATTGCCAAGAATGTTTATAGTTTAATTATTATTTATATTATTTTCAATAGAATTAAAAAATATGATTTAAAAAATATATTCTAAAGAATGTAACTGCAACGTCAACGGAACCGTCGCGGCTTCCGTGTGTGACATCGAGACAGGCCAATGTCCTTGCAAGAGTGGAGTCACGTCAAGGAAATGTGACGTCTGCGACAGCCATTTCTATAACTTTTCCAGTGCAGGTGACAATTTAATGTTAATGTCCTGTTTCATTCTCATAGGCAGAGACCCAAGGTGCCTCTGATGCTCTGCAAACAGTGCCATACATTATGACTTTATTATGGTTATTATTATTATTATTATTAGACCTTTGGTTTAAAAAGATATAATTAAATGATATTCATGTATGATTAGTGCCTTAAATGTTTTCATTTTCAGGAGGTAAACAGTGCCATACAAATGACATTAATAACGTTATTATTATTATTATTATTATTATTATTAGATTATTATTGAAAATTTTATTATTATTATTATTATTAGATTATTATTGAAAATTTGTTTGAAAAGATATAATTAAATGATATTCATGAACATTCATGCCTTAAAAGCTGTCATTTTCAGGATGTATGCCTTGTCTGTGCAATGCACTCGGAAGTCAGAATCTTTCCTGCAACGAGACTGGTGGTTGCACGTGCAGGTCAAATGCAACGAATCTCAAGTG
This sequence comes from Hirudinaria manillensis, assembly GCA_034509925.1. Lineage (NCBI taxonomy): Eukaryota > Metazoa > Annelida > Clitellata > Hirudinida > Hirudinidae > Hirudinaria > Hirudinaria manillensis. The sequence continues at coordinate 7,305,525 of CM067530.1, read as the reverse complement.
TGATGTTTGTGTTAAGGGAGCATTTGGAATACTCAACAACCTCCCCTGTCAAGGTCGGAGGTCAAAGTTGGATATGTATTGCTATATTGATGTTTATGCTGACAAGTACATTTTTACTATTTTATATTAATCCTATTTTATTCTATTAATTGTGGTCTTTAAATTAAATAATTAAATTCTTAGTGTTATATTAATATATTGTTTTTATTATATTAATTTTTTCCATTAAGATTATATTAATGCCGATTATTATTAATTAAGATTATATTAATTACCATTAATGCATAAATTTGTTTTTATGTTTTAAATTCTGAAATAATGAAAATGTTTGCATTTTGCAGGCTGTGGCTGCAGTGAATTTGGAGTGGCACCACTTCCTGTGAGGTTCGCTGAATGCGATAACACGACGGGACAATGTAGTTGTGGACCGCACGTCGTCGGCAGGACTTGCAACAAGTGCGAACTCGGTTATTCCAGCGTCACGGACAGACTCAACTGCACAGGTTTAAAATATTTTAACTTATTTTTTAACTTATCATTAAAGTCCCTTTTAATTTATTTATTGATTTAATGATTTAATGAAAAATTATCTTATAACTTATCTTATAAGTTAGTTTTTAAAATGCAGGGCTTAACAAACAAACATATTTCTACATATTTGGTTATGGCTCTGTAACCATGCTACATACATTATAATAAAGATTATAATGCAAGTTTTATTGGTAATATTGGTATTGTTGGTATTGTCATTTATCATTTCCAAACCATTGAAGGCTGCTCCACCTGTGAGGAGTCGCTTGCTAAAGACGTTTCTGGAATGCAAAACAATTCGCAAAATAATTTCATGCCACACACCACGGACCTTGCAAACCTGCAAGTTTTGTACGAGAACTTCACCAGACTGGAGAATCGGTCGAGTCAGTTATGTCAGATGTTGCAAGGTTGTGCCAATGAAAACATGTTCACAAGGTTCCAGAATCAACTCAAGAGTGCTATTGATCTTGTGTCTCTAAATTACTCTAAAGCAGCAGATACATATTATGCAGTGAGTATAGATTTAGTATAGGTATAGATTATTTATCTTTATTTTCATAGTTTGATAGTGGCATTCATACTTTGGCATACTATAGTATAGCTATTTCTATTTGATATTATAGTTTTATTTTGGAAGTTTATTATGAAATATTATGGAGTTAAAACTTATCATTGGTGAATGGTGTAGACTTATTAAGACTTAAGATAATTAATCAAATTTATTTGATAATAATATTAAATCGATACCCTATATAGTCATTATGATTTCAGTGGGGTAATCTTTCTTTGGCTCTAAAAGCACTCAATAACAAGTCGGACGCCATATTGCACAAAATTCAAAACATTAGGCAGAATGCTGGCACATTGCGCAACAACTTTGGCTTGCAAGAGGCCGACTCTCAAATCATGGTCGAGAAGGTTCAAACTTACAACGACTCTGCCAACAAGGTTTGAATTACTTGATTCTCCTCTGATATATATTATGGTTTCCTATTTCTTAATGCTAGCAAAATATGAATAATTAATTGCACCAGGATATTTTAATATTAATATTAATAATTTTAATATTTCCTTGACAATTTCCTTGTAGTAAGTAGTCTGAGAATACAAAAGTAACAATACAGCAAGTATTACTTTAAGATTATTTTTACTAATAGTCAGCAGTCTAAATTAAATTGAATTATATAAAAAAAAAATGATTAAAAATATAACATTAATTAAATTTAAAAATTAAATAAATAAATTTAAATAAATAATTTAAAAAGATCTGGAATGGTCCTCCTTATAATGGATCAAATTCAACCATCGTTCAATGGAATTATGGAAATCTCTTTGACAATGAAAATGCCACTTTGTATGCTACCAATAACAGAGCACTTGTTGCTATTCAGTCAGCCAATCAACTCATCGCTGACCTTCTCAGACTGGTGACTGAAGATTTGTTTTGCATTTAAATTAATTTTTAATCATTTAAAGAAAATTATTTTTAATCTTAATATCCATTAATGCCAGTGTTTCTTCTGTGGATATCTTCCTATTTATTGCCAACTGTTGTGAATGCTAAACTGAAACAATAATATAATAAAACTCCAATGTAGAGGATGTAGAATTTATGTATTTATTTCTTGTTATATTTACTGTTGTTTTATGAAAGAATGTAATTACATGATCAATGTGACATTGAGATGTATTACATCTATTGTGGACTGAAGATTAAAGATAATTTTTTCAGAGCAATTCTTCCAGCCAATTGCAAACAGACTTGGATAGGTCCCAACAAGTATTTACAGACACCTCTAACAAAATAACGACTCTGAACAATTCCATAAATGACTACAACAGAAAGCTCGATGAACTCATGACCGAGATCAACGGGGCACTCGTAGGAACTTTGAAAATAGATTCCATAATCAAACAAACTAATAAATAAATAAATAAATAAATAAATAAATTAATAAATAAACTCACTTTCTGTTTCATTCTCGTCTGCAGACCCTTCGTTCTACGTTTGATCTTTCATACAAGAACATGATGGCCTCCCTAAAGTCCATACTTGACATTCTCTCGAACACTGATGTCAACCTGATCGTATGTCAAAATAGATTGAGTGGAGCTATTGCAGGTTGGTGTAATGGTTGGCCTTATTCTCTGCGTGGTTGTGATGGCAGTGGTTATTAAGCTTGTCATTTGTTAGCTCTGCCAACCAGGGGACAATTTTGGGTAGGAGTATCAGCCAAAAGTTGATTGATTAAGAAGTGCTTTCTATTAATTATTTCTATTAATTAATTATATTAATTAAGATGCTTAAGGTACTCAAACATCATCTAAACACAATTATTTGTTTTTTGGCAATTTTATCAACCATTTTCTTGCAATTTAAATATATAATGATGTAATCCTGTTAGAATGATGTTGTAAGTCAAGCAAGATATACTAGTAATTATTAGCTGTTCCTCAATAGGTTGATGTGTTGATATAATTCAAAAACTAACATGCATTCCTAAAAATCTTTCAAAGGAATTGAAGCATGGAAAAGCATCTACAATCAAGTGAATCAACTTCTACAGTCTCAAACTGGAATCTTGAACAGCTCTCTTGCCGCAGTCACCGCCAGTGAACAAAAGGCGTCTGCTCTTTCGACGCAGGCCAATTCCATTGTGAGGTAGGAGGGAGGATTATTAGCTAAATATTAATTTGATTGATTGATTATTATTATTATTATTATTATTAATTATTATTAATTCTCGTTTAATTACTGGTTAATTACCATTCTTTTTAACACTTTTGCACAATTAGAATGATTTTAAGGAACTTTTATGCAATAAAATTCCACATTCAAAATATGGCAATATATATTAAATTATTTTTATATTATTCTTAAATATCAGAAGTAATATTTTATTATGACTTTATTGCAGTTCTTTCCAGTTAGTTCAGCCGAAGGGTCAAGCAGCAGTGGATGTCATCAATAGGTTCCAATCTGTTGTCACGAGTCTCTTGGATGCCATCGATCAGGCCAGGAGTTTGGATGCAAACCTGCAGAACATCCTTAGGTTGTTATTGCTACCTTGCTGCCTGCTATTCTTTTCTGTTGTTATCACACAGATAAAAATGTTGATAAAAATGTTATGGCCCACCACTTTTGTTTATGATAACCTACCAAAAATGTGTAGGTCATACCATTTCTTCTACCATTGTAGGTTCACATTCTCTTGCATATTTACATCTTCTTATGCATCCTGCATCCACATTGTTATCACTGTTATTGCTGTTATCTTTATCATCAACAAAGGCTTATTTGAATCATGTTTTCTCCAGGTCGTTTGGTTCGTTGTCTCTGATCGACCTCCAGCTTCGAGCCAATCAGCTCCTTATGAATACAAACACAACAAAACAAAACTTGGATAAGTTTCTTTCGAGTACTTCTGCCAGTGGTGAGTTCTTATGAAAACCTTGCCAATGTTATCAATGAAGATTGGAAAATTATTTTTATTTTTACCATTAATAAACCATTTTGGTAATCATCAGCGCACACATGGCGCTATACAAATGACATATTATTATTTATTATTATTATCTATTATTGTTATTATTATTATTATTATTATTATTATTATTATTATTATTATCTCTTATGAGGATCCTGTCAATGTCTTAATATGTGAACAACATAAACCTTAACTAACATCTGATGCACGTATAAATGCAGCATTTAACATATTTTGTTCCAAGGACTCAACATTAGCATTGATGCTGCAAATACAAGTCTTCAGGCATCAATTGCTCTGTGGACCAATCTTAACCAGAGGATCAGAACTTTTAACCAAGAATCAAACGATTTTCAAAACTACGTTCTAAGTAATTTGCTGATTGATTATTACATTGATTATTCTATTTAAGTTCTTTATTTACTTTTATTTGTTTCATTTAAATGTGATTTAATTCAATCTACAGAATCAGATTAAGAGATGCATGTATAATATTGTCCATCATCCATTGTCGTTGTTGTTGTTGTTGTCAACAGAGGCAGTTCAGGAAAACAACCAGAATTTGTCGGCCGCGAATCAACTTGCAGATTCTCTGGCGAGCAGAATTGCTCTTCTCAGGCAGCAAAATCTTAACTTGCAGACGACTCTCGACGGAACGGCAGACTCCGTCGGCAAAGTGGCAAACACGATCGCCAGTTCATTGAACATTCAGTCGCAATTGAGTAATAATCGTAAGCAGGAATTCGTATTCAAAGCTTTCATTTTTGTCAGCTTTATGAATTTTTTCATGAATAAATTATTAAATTAATAAGATAATTAAACAATAATTGATCGAAACCCCAGAATGAATATCATGAACATCTCCTTCAAAGAACATTAGGAGATTAACATAATAAAAGAACGATTCAATTGATAGTCCAAACCGTGCTCTTTCTTTCAAAATAGTTTTTCAATCTTTCTTTCAGTTACTGCATTTCAAAGTGAATTGGATTTGGCCAATAAAACTTCAGTGAGCACGTTGAATATCAGCCAAAATTCAATATCGTCTTCAAAAACAACACTCGAGGACCGATTTGCCAAAGTTGATGAACTCTTGAAACTGGCCCAAAACAAACTGGCTGCACTGGAGCAGCCTGTGTACTTTTCTGGCAATTCCTACGAACAGGTTAAAAAAAAACAATTAATTTAAATTTTTAATTAAATCCCTAGAAATAAATTTGCGAACGGGAACCGAAGACTGAATTTGAATGCAACAGATCACCAATCCCGACCTGAATAGCAACCAGCTGTACAATTCCATAGGATTGGACTTTTCCTACAATTCCCTGGCAAGAGGAATTTTGTTCTTTGCTGAAAACACGCAGACTCAGGAGAAGTTGCTGCTACAACTCGTGAACAGCACGGTCTGCTTTGAATTCAGCTTCAAGGACGTCAAGACCACGGTGTGCAATGCCGCCCAACTTGCAGCCAGGAGTTGGTTCAGGGTCTACATTACCAGGTGTTTCTGAATTATTATTATTATTATTATTATGAATTTTTATTACATTGTAAATATCCAGATGGTTTTGTTATGCTGTTATTATGCCAAGTTATAATTTTCTATAATTATGCCAAGTTATAATTTTCTATAATTATGCCAAGTTATAATTTTCTATATTTATGCCAGATATGAAGCAGACGTCAAGTTGACGGTGGTGCAGCTGTCCACGTGGGGTACTTTGACAGTGTCTGGTCGTGCAACCTCCACAAGCAATGTCCGCATTTCATTGAATTCACCAATTTATGTCGGAGGACTTGCACTCAATGCTGCCAATGTGAGAAAAATAAATAAAGTCAATGTTTAACAGTCATCCATAATTAAATATTTAAAATTAGTTAATATTGCCTCGTTAATCAGTTAATGGTTGCAGTTCTGTTGCTATTGAATGCTTATGTGTGGGCTTCAGGTATTTAATTCAAAATCTTTGTAGGTGAGAAATTTAAATTAGTAAGGAATAATATCTATTAATTTTTAAAGTTATTCAAACCATATGAATCTGAAAAACAGGGCTCGTCCTCAGGCTATAACTGTGACTGACTGACCATGAAATAATTGCAGAATTGAATTCAATTTTTAGATCCAAAAGGTTTACAATTCTGGCATAGGCTTCAATGGCTGCATCTACAACGTCCTGTACAACGGAGCCTCGCTGCCCGTTTGGCAGAGCATCCTGAGGAGCACTTCCACGGCCACCTGCTGCAAGAAGCCGACGATCGGAGAGAGACTTTCGTACACGACGAACTGCGTGACCTTTTACGGGTTCGGTTTTCTCCTCTTCATCGCCAAGGACACGTTCAGTCTCGTGGGGCAGGCCCAAGTCTCCTTCCAATTCCGAACGTTCGCTCAGCAGGGAGTGGTTTTCGTGGTTCCGTCTCCTTCAGGTCCCGATTATTATGGAATTTACATCCAGGATGGAAGGCTCTTGTTTTCCATTTTATCGGGCGGAGCAACCGCTTCGATCGTCTCGGACAACACTTACAACAACGGCCTCTGGTACAAGGTATTCGCTCGCTTTCACCTTAGAATCGCTTTGAATAATAAACGTTTACAAAAAATAACAACAAAGCAATGTCAAAGATGTATTCAATTTGTCCTTTTTTTAAATTGTGTTTCCATTCGTTTTGAGAAAATAAAGTTAGAATTAAATAAACTAATTAATTATCTTTAATCTATATAAATAAAAATGCAATGTGTGTTTGTAACATGCAAATGTTCTCTGAAAGTACTTAACCAATTGCTTTGAAATTTTGACACAACATAGTGCTCGATCAGGGGAGTGTTTGTATATAGGTTTCATATATGTGCCACAACTACATCATGTAAAAATACGCTTTTTTCGAAAATCCGGCCATCTTGCCACGACGACGTCACGGCCTGATCTATGTAAATAAACTTTAGCGAGACATTTAAAAGCTTAAAATAACGTAATAACTCAAGCATTGTGAAATTGTAAAAATAAACATATTAGAAAATTTCTTTCTTATAAAATTAATAATCAGATTGACCCACAGCAACGCGTGGCTGGGCACCACTAGTTAATTAATAAAAATTAAGTTAATATTAACTTTTAGTTGACGACCTCTCATACGTCTCTGTCGATGACACTCACTGTGACGGCAGTCAATTCAACCCAAAGCGAAACCAAAAGCATGCCTGCGGTCATCAACTTTTCCAGCCTCAACGGAGCCAGTTTTGTTTTTGGAGGACAACATCCGAGCTTCGCGTGAGTCTTCGTTTCTTCATCGTCTTCGTGGGCAACTTTGGAGCATTTCTCAATCCTGAGCTCCATTGGGCTCCTGCAAATTTATGCAAATTCACAAACTTATTTTTAAATATAAACAACAGATTTAATGGATGTTGAAATTAATTTCTTTTATCGAAATGATATCCTCAGTTAACTACAGCCACTGATAGGTGATGAATGATCTTTATTATAAAACTTCAGACGTGGTCCTGTTTCTAACGGGTTTTCGGGGAGCATCAGGGAGTTCCAGCACACGACCACCTATTCAACCGTTCCCCTCCTGGACAGCCTGACCACCGGCATAAACTCGAGCGTCAACGTGGATCTTAACTCGTGCCTCGAGAATGTTGGTCCTTTCTGCAAAAAGAAAAAAAACAAAACAAACATTTTTAATCATTTGTTTCCTTCATGGTTTCATCAAAGCATTTAAAAACAAAATTTGAATTGTAATGAAACTAAATCCAAATGACTACAGCTATAATAGGTGCTATTTGGAAAAGGATCGACTCCATATGATTGTTTTAACCCACCCAAGGGTGATGTTTGAACATCCCCAACGATGCATTCCAAAACAGGTTCAGGCAGGACTCGGTTTACTGAACAGATCGTCCTACGCTCTCCTCAATCCTCTCGTGTCTCCGATTTCAACAATCGATTTCACGTTCCTGACCACAGTCTTCAGCGGATTATTATTCTTTGCATATCTCGAAAAGCCTACGGCCGTTAGTCTGATAATAAATTAATTAATTAAATAAATAAATAAATAAAATAAATAAATAATAGTCATTTGACGAGAAAGACGACAATATTTGCTGATGATGTGTTCAGGACCAGAACACATTCCTGTACGTTGCCCTGTACAATGGAGACATCATTGTACTGTTCAATCAAGGTTTTGGAGTACAACCAACCTTCAGAACCAGAAATCTCTACCTTAGCAATGGCTTTGAGCACAAAGTCTCTCTTAGCTTCGTTTTTAACAACAGGTTTAACTTATAATATTTCTTAATTTAACTTTAATATTTCTTAATTTAACTTTAATATTTCTTAATTTAACTTTAATATTTCTTAATTTAACTTTAATATTTCTTAATTTAACTTATAATAATCAACTAATTTATTTCTTTGTCGTAATTTTTTAAAGCCCGCGGATGAAAGTGGACAATTTTGAGACGCACATTGGAGCCGTGACCATGAGTCCGTACATGAAGCTGTTGGACAATTCACTTTACATTGGAGGAGTTCCTGCCACTTTCAGTCTTGACTCAAATGTTCTGCCTGTCAAGATGTCATTCATCGGTGGAATCAAACAAATCTCTCTCAATGACGTGTAGAAACTGATTTCAGTTTAATTAATTAATTAGTTGACTTATTAGTTGAACTTAGTAGTTATCATTTGAGAATTGAATGAAATTGAATGAATGATGAATAAGTTCAGATATGACTAGTTTGCAAGTTATTTGCAAGTCGTCGTTTGAATTTTTTGCTCAAGTTTCGTGCTTAGCTTCGCGATTCATCTATAGGTATTTGTTATGAATTTCTATGCAAATTTATTGATTAATCATTTTATTTTATGCAAGTGCTGTCCAATTGTACGACCCCAAAGTGCTGACCGGTCCTACCTCGAGGGCCGTCTACCTGAGCGGAATTCAACTCCCTCTGCCTGCCGTTCCGGCTCCTTGCAATCCGTGTCCGACCACGACCGCACCTCTTGCGTGTCTGCTTCCGGCCCCTAGCAACGGTTTCTATGGCAGCGACACTTTTGGTTTCAACGTTGAATCTGAAAATTACATCCAATACGACATAAGTGGAGATGAAAGTGTTTTTTCGTCGCCGTAAGTGGTTATTGGTTGCGATTTACTAATCGATCGATTAATCGTAACCGTAAGTCGATTAAAAACCGCGCTGGTTTTGTTTTGATCGTTCATGAATTTAAATCCGATAATTTTTAAAATCATCCTTTTCTAAAATTGCAGATTCGAATGTTCCTTGCAATTCAGGTCTTTGCAACCAGACGGACTCTTAGTTTACGTTTCCAGCGCTCCAACCCTGTCGAATTATTTTGCAGTTTATCTGTTCAAGGGTTTCATAAACGTTCTCGTAATGAATGGATCTTCATTAATGAGTGTGGTTTCTAAGAAAACATATTATGATGGTTTGTGGCACAAGGTAATTTATCTCATCTATGGTGAATGATTGTTACTATAGTCGTAAGATGACGATGATGATGGTGGTGGTCATCATCCTTATCTCCATCTTCCTCTCAGGTTTCTGTGTACATGGCAGTCAATATTTTGGCTGTTATGATCCAGGATAATCAGGATTTCAACAACTACATCTATAACGGAACCAGCACTCTCCGTGTTAACAGTCCACTCTACATCGGAGGAGTGCCTTATGCGTTGGAACTATTTCCTGGAGCAATACAAGTTGGTTATGAAACTTTTCAAAACTAATGCTTCAAAAAGGTACAAATAGAGAATAATAATAATGTTGGATCCCTAGAAATTGAATAATATTTAAAATTATATTGCCGATTAATTAATTTAATAATTAATTAAATTTAGTGGCAATATAATTTGAGAATTAAATTGGTGCTATTCAGACTCTTTGGTTATGTACCTTGACAAATGGATTTACCTCGGAAAGTAGAGCGAGAGTAATAGAAACAGCAGATTTCAAGACTTAATCAATTAAGCATTTTACATCTTCCAAGCCATCTGACAACTTTCAATAAACCTGACCTTCTATAATTAGTTTGAGGACCCCGGGTTATTACATTGGTGTCAGGAGTTGGATTTAGAGTTAAAGGGTGTCCAAAAGTAACTAAGGTAGAAGCTTGTTTAGTTGAAAAGTGAAGGATGCCGAAGTACTTGGATGAATTGTACGTGCCTCGATTGAGACAGGAATTGAGAGATCGTGGCCTGGATTGGAAAGGCACGAAAGCTGAGATACGGGAGCGACTTGGGGCATGGCTGACAGAGAATGGCCATGACCCGGAGGAATACGAATTTGAGAATCCATCCGATAAAAAAAAGGAAGAATTTCGTGATCTTCTGAGAAAGTGCACAGAGGATTTTAGGGAGTGGAGGAGGAGTATTAGGGGCAATTTGGAAAACACAGCGGTTCCATGTCAGGATGTCTCTTTGGTTTCTGGTGGAAACTCTACTGAGAAGAGTTCTGATGTTCCAAGTACCGTTTCTGGCAGCATTGGGATGGAGTCATTAGAAGACACACCCGACCACAGTGCGTGCGTGTCTCCAGAAACTCTGTGCGTGATGGCAGACTTAGAGAACTCGACGTTAGAGCCCATAGAGTTACCAGATCAGGTCGAGTCGTCGGTAGGGCTCGGGGAGCTCACGGAGGTGTTAGTGGAGCAAGTGGAGCTTTCGGAGGAGCCCGTAGGTTTGCCGGTGGATCATGTGGAGTTATTGGTGCAGCCGGAGGAATTACTGATGAGTCACGTGGAGTTGCCGGTGGAGCGCACGGATTTGATGGTGGAACAAGTAGAGTCTACAGAACAGCCCATGGATTTACCAGCGGATGTTTCGGCTCCATTGGAAATAACAGAAGGGAGTGCTCGGGATTTCAGGAGAGTGCCTAGCATGGAAAGTGGAGCAGGTGATCCTGAGGAGAGTCTGGGATCTGGCGACATCGTGGAGCAGGAGAGCGTGCATAGAAATGGCGATGTTCCGCGGCTGAAACTTGCGGGACGCAGAAATAAAAGGGAGGAGACAGAAATCCCAGAAGATGACAAAGCAAATGGATCTGGGATTTGCAGCCATGAGATTGTTGGAAGATTGGATCCTATTCCGAGAGTAAAAATGAAAATGGGAATAGATGTCTGTTCGGGACGAACAGATTTAAGGAGGGGGCAGTGTTGGATCCCTAGAAATTGAATAATATTTAAAATTATATTGCCGATTAATTAATTTAATAATTAATTAAATTTAGTGGCAATATAATTTGAGAATTAAATTGGTGCTATTCAGACTCTTTGGTTATGTACCTTGACAAATGGATTTACCTCGGAAAGTAGAGCGAGAGTAATAGAAACAGCAGATTTCAAGACTTAATCAATTAAGCATTTTACATCTTCCAAGCCATCTGACAACTTTCAATAAACCTGACCTTCTATAATTAGTTTGAGGACCCCGGGTTATTACAATAATAATAATCATCATCATCCTCACTGCTAGTTTTTATGGAGTGTCTAGTTTCTTGAATGATTTTCACATGTTTTTAAAGAAGGAAGTGTGAATAATTGGAAATTATAGAATAATTTTTATAATATAATAATTTTTGAAACTACTTAAAACAGAGTGGTAAAGCCTCTTTCAAAGGCTGCCTTCAGAACATCAACTTCCAATCAACCTCTTCAAAAAGTCTGACAATAAACGGAAGGTTAATTAGTCCGTCGACCTAATCGGAATATCATTCGGTGCTCCTGCATCCTTGGAGTACACCTCTAACATGTTTGATTGTTAACAGCAAAATCACAGTGAAGAGGGGAGTATCTCCGTGTTCTATGGATACCAAGATGGGCATGAACATAGCATCGTCTGGATACATCAGGGTCAGCGACTCCTACGATGCCAATCGTCTGTTCAACCTCCAACCTCCTTTCAGCATCACTCTCTCGTTCAAAACATCTTCAACCAACGGAGTGCTCGTGGTCGCCTGGGACAGTGTTGTCAAATTCGTTTCCATGTCCATTGTTGGGGGAGAAGTAAGGATTGCAGAAAATGCAATTATTAGAGCTTCAAATTAATTGTAATTTATCATTATTTATGATTTATTATTATTATTTTTATTGTTATTATTATTATTATTATTATTTGTTAATTTGTGCTTACAGATTCAAGTCATCATTGGCTCATCTTCACAACCATTTCAATTCACCTCGAGAGCTTTCAAGACCGGTTACACCGTCTGCAACAACGTCTTCCACAACGTTACCATGACGATCAACATAGCATCCGTCACTCTTGCCGTCGACGCGGACTACAGCGAGTCGAAGTATTTTGATACTTTCCAGTACGCTGCACCTTTGAGCGTTCCGGTCTATCTCGGCGGAGTGAAAGGTAGAATAAAGTTTAATTAAAATTTAATTAATTCATAATTAAAGTTTAATTAATGTTTAATTATTCCCAAATGAATCTATTACATTCAAATGTAGCTGCATTTGAATAAAGTAGTCGGATTGATAGATGAGGCAAGTTGGGCAGCTAAGGTTTTCTAACCGATTAATATTAAATCTATTAATATTAATATTAAATCTATTAATATTAATAACCTATTAATACTAATAACCTATTAATATTAAAATGTCATCAGATCAGTCGTGGAATGTGCCGGGTCTGTTCTCGCCGGTCGGTTTTGTCGGTTGCATTCAAAGGTGCCTCGTCAACGGGGATCCCGTGTTCATCACCCAGTCGGCAGACGTCAATGGTGCTCTTTCTGGTTGTACATAACCTGCAGGGCTTTTGTTTTTGTACATTCTTCTGTTCATATCGATCAATTAGGATTTGCATTCCTTTCTCATGGTTTTGTATTTCTTATTTTACATCTTTTTTTGTTGATTCTATCCAGCCCTCATATTGATATGTGACAATAGCTCTTTTCTTTATCCTAGATCTTCCTTACGCTAGAAATATCGAGAAATTAAGAACTTTGGTGTTGGGTTCGCGCTGAGAGGCTTCATGTTATTTGTGATAAATTTCTGGCCATATTGTTATTTTTTTTATCTTATTAACGCTGAAATAGAAAGAATTCTACGAAAGAGTGATGGGTGGTGAGTAGGGATGTGATGTGTTTAACGATGAGGACTTGGTGGACGTTGGATGCGGAGCACCTGAGGGATTTTGCCAGGGTTTTATTTTGTGAGGGTTGATTTGATTTCTTGAGATAATAAATTTTTTGGATTCTTAGCGAACTTTGGTAATGGGCTTAATTTAACTTCTACTGAGTGGCCATTGCCAAGTGCTCTGCCGGGCTGCGTTCGCATAACAAATTAACTCTGGCATACCGGAATTTAAACGGGGTTCCTAGTAATTTTTTTGATGAGCATCGTGGTGGGCCGAGGGATTTTTAGGAGAGAAAAGTGGGAACATCAGCCGCTTATTTCTCCTTGTCATTCGCAGTGAGGAGTCAAGCCAAAAAAAATATAAACCATATGCGGGATAAGGTCAGATTTAATTCTTCAGTTTAATATTCTGCATAAATTTCCTTGACGAGCTCAAGGTAAAATCCTAATCTCGGTCGACCACTAATCAAAGTTCAAATATTTGGCCAAAGTGTTCTAGATCTTCTGCTGCGAGGTAGGGCACAATTATTAAATCAAAAGCCTAAATAAAGTGATTATTAAGAAATAGTTTGAATTATTTCAAGCAGTAATAGTTTCAATGCAGAATTCTTGTAATGGTATTTTCTTAATAAGATTTGTTACTTTAATATTACATGCTTATTTAAAATGTTAAGCTTTTATAAATATTTTTGAACAGTAATGTGTTTATTTTAAGTTATGCAATAAAAATATTTGATTTAAGAACAGAGGTTAACTTTTCATAAAACATCTCTGCTTTTTAACTAAAATAATGGCGGACAAGGCTGGAGAAGTAAACAAGGGTCAGAGGGGTTGGCTTATATCATTAATTTGAATTTACTGCCATGTAAATTCAGTTTAAATTTGCTTTTTCATTAGATGATGAAGGTCAGCATCATAAATCGGATCTTACTGTCAATAAGCTGATAGTTTCAGATGATAATGCAACAGTTAGTATTTATTTTTCTTAATAATTCTCAAATTCCTTGGAAATAGACGCATATTATTTGTGCTTATAATTGTAACAAAACGTAAGCCTTACAATGTGTTATCACAAATTATTCTGCACATGTTTTCAGGACATTGATCTTAATCATGAAAGAATTGGAAAAATTGAAAACATTGGACATCTAAGAAATTTACAAGTATTGAAATATTTTAATTACATTATTAAACTATTTTATTTCCATTTCATTGATTTGTTTTAGAGAATTTGTTTGAGACAGAATCTAATAATGAAAATAGAAAATTTAACAAATGTTACACTCGAAGAAGTGGATCTTTATGACAACCAAATTACTAAAATTGAAAATTTGGACAGATTGGTCAACCTGAAGTTTGTTTGATTATGTTTTAACATAAATCTAAATAATTTATGAAAATTATCAAAACATACTAATCATGAATTAAATTTAACTAATTGATGATTTACCAGGATTCTTGACTTGTCTTTCAATCGCATCAATGTGATTGAAAACTTGAAACCTCTGCCGATGCTTAAGAAACTCTTCCTCGTGCAGAATCGAATCCAGAAAATTGAAAATGTTTCACATTTGGTATCATTGGACATGCTGGAACTTGGGTCCAATAAAATCAGAGTATGATTGCAATTTCTATTTGATTTTGCCTAGAATATCTGTATTTCTCACGATCACTTTGTGTGATGTCGTTTTGTAGAAAATTGAAAATATCGATTCATTGGTGAATCTCGATAGTTTGTTTCTCGGAAAAAACAAAATTTCAAAGATAGAAAACATCAGCACTTTGAGCAATTTGACAGTTTTGAGTCTTCAGGTTTGTTGTCTTATTGTTTTTTTTTTCAGTTGGTATCTGTTTTGTAGTTCTTTTGCAAGTGAGTTTGTGAGTGATGTCACCACATGTGGCTGTTCCTCAATTTTTTAAGCTGGTAATTCAAAGACAAGTTTGCAATACATCACGTACAGCAAGATATTTTGTTTTGTTTTCCAGAGTAATAGACTGAGAAAGATAGAAAATCTGGAAGCTCTTGTGAATTTGGACCAATTATATTTGAGTCACAATGGCATAGAAAAAATCGAGGGTCTTAAAGCATTGGTTTGTAACTTTTAAATTAAGTGATGAATTACTAACCATTTATCAATCCAATGGCTTTTTTCATTTCAAGGCCAAATTGACTATTTTGGATGTCGCTGGGAACAGGATAAAAAAATTGGAAAATCTTAAACATTTGGGAAGTTTGGAGGAGTTTTGGGTTTGTCTCGTAGTAATTTCAATTCACTGGCAACAAACTCAACTGTAATTCTTTGCATTTCCTGCTCAGTGCAATGACAACCAGATTTCAACTTGGGAAGACTTGGACGAGTTGGTACCGCTGAAGAAGCTGCACACTCTTTACCTCGAACGGAACCTCATCTGGCAGTCTCGTGACGATCCTTCGAAAATAAACCCCGATTATCGAAGGAAGATCATGCTCATCCTGCCTTGGATCAAGCAGATCGACGCGACTTATTGTAGATGAGAGATGTAGATATTGTAGACGTCGGAGGTCGGACGTTTTCCGCTCGGAAAGAGTCGTTCCGACGTAGTGTTCGGTCGTTGTCATTGCGAATTAAAAGATTTTTTGTCCGCCCTTCGTGCTTCTTGCCATTCTTAAAGAAGGGAATCTTGTTCGTTTATAACTAAGATCATCCGTACTTGCATTGATGAATGTGTAATTTGGGAGCCTCTTAATTTTTTACCTCTTAATGGTTATTCAATAACTTGGCCTATTTCTACGTTGGAGAGGAAGACGTGTTTATATATGTTTGGTGCCAAGAATCAATGGGTCACTAATGGGTATTATAATATGTAAGGAGGATGACATCAGCAAAGATATTTTCAAATGGAGGCATGATATTCAGACTTGAGTTGCGTGGCTACACTTACATATGCGTTGTACGTTTGGCGAGTTTTGTTCGATTTGACTGTGGAAATCACATTATTCGCGGTCAGCAATTTGTCTTTTGGAACGAAAAAAGTTACTTTGAGATCAGATAGCTCAGCCTTTGGCAGTAACTTTATTTTATATTTATTAATTATAATGATAACAACCATAATTCGAGAGCTTTGACATAACAAAGAAAGTTATGTTATTATTAATAACTTAGTGCTACAGAAATTAATTAGAGCCTTTCTAGCGAAACTGCTTTCTAAGTAATGCAATTGTGGTGTAATGGTTGGCTTGATCACTTATCAATAATGACTTAATGTCACTCATTAATCAGGGGAACTTCAAGAGTTAAATGGGTAAAGTTTCAGTGATTGATATGTTATCGGAAGGATGGTTTGCGATGCAGACGTGTTTAACAAGGTGATTCGCTAAAGTTAAGCAGGTTGATTGCTGCCATTTTTAAAAGTTATGTTTTAAGCTGGGTTCGTTTCTTCCAAATAATTACTTAATTCGTGGTTTTAGTTCGCAAGCATTAACTAGTTAGCTTTCGACCGCTAAAGCTTTGGATTTCTTCTTAACTATAGATTCATCTTACAATGGTTCATCTTACAGCATTTGTGCTGCAAAACTCGAATTTATCGATCTTCTCTGGGGCCGAATAAGTTGATACACCTTTGCGAAACACAATCGCACCTGTTTTACCTGAAGTGCTCACCTGGCCAGCATCAGATCTAGCTGCACACTTCAGAAAAAACCTCATGAAACACTCCATAAAATAGTTTATTAGGATTCATCATCATTTATCTTTATCATCATTTCACTGATTTTGGTTGTTCGGATTAAAACACCACTTGACAAATAATTCTGTAATAATTAGGTTATAATATTTGGACAATGTCCAAAAAATACCACATTCAATAATCCAATGCCATTTTCAAAGATGTCACTTTCTGATATCAAACTTTTTCCTGGACTAAATGGAGAATCAATTCAATGATGACGACGACGATGATGAGGAGGAGGAAGAGGAAGAAGAGGTCATTGATTTTTCGGGGTTGCGCATCGATTTTGGTCACCATGGAGCTTACAAAGTGCACGGTGATGGATGGAAGATGTTGAAAAGAAGCAATTTTTTTTAATTCAAATGAGAGGCATCTGAGTTTTTGATGACACGGGATGCTGCATGGAAAGACTTCCCGACACCACGGCGGTTCGCATGCCGTCGTCATGACAACAGGCAAGGACTGGAGTCATCCATGGTCCCACGCACGTCGAGACAGATCTTGTGTCGTCGATGAATCCAACGGACATCTTTACCTGACAGTATTAGATCTCCAACATCTCATCTAAGACTGCCCAGTAAGATGACACTTGGACCCACGTTTGATTTGTTCACAATAATAAACATGTTAAACGTAAAATAATTAATACAGATTTATCGTTAAAAATAATAACAATTCTTTTTATTTATTTTTATGTCAATGGCTTCCTTTCAAGTGATTGATCGTCTCCAGGTGACATTTATTTCGACGACAGCGTCACAGTACCGTACAATATTTTATATAATAATAATATAATAATTAATATAATAATAATAATAATAATAATAATAATAATAATAATATATACTTATAATTACAATAATAATAATAATAAATATAATTATATAATAACAATTATTATTTACTAATTACTAATAACACGGCAAACACATTTAAAATAATCACTGAACCTTGGCAGGAAGGTCAAGATGTCCCAGTGATTGATCACATGAGGATAATTAATTATTCATATTTATTATAATCAGTTGTTATTATTAACATTGTAAATATTTCTGCGGGCAAAGATCGAACGGATGCATTCAAGTTTCTTAATGGGATGATTGAATGATTGAATTGTGAAGAAGCTGATTTAATTAATTTCTAATTAAATATTAATTTATTATTATTATTATTATTATTATTATCATTATTATTATTATTATACCTTTTAATTTATATTAATTTATTATTATCTATGACCTGACCTTTTAAGGTTGAAAGTTCATTCATTTCTCAAAATTGATCAAATTCTTCACAAAATATCTGTGAACCTGCATTTTGATTGGCAACAACAAGTTTTAATTTAGAAAAACAGCATGATAAGATTCCTGTTATAAATATTTATGTTTATTTTTGATCCAAAAAAAAAACAAAAATTAATCATGTCTTGATAATCCATCTTCTAACCAGTTGTGGTCAATCAAATAGGTAAACAATTCTTAAATAATAAACATTATTAAATAATAATAATAATAATAATAATAATAATAATAATAATAATAATTGGATCAACAATGCACAATGACTGAATAACTGCACAGTCGAAGTCACCTTTAAGCTCACTTGATGAACAGCCTCCAAGTGAAAATAATTTTCATCCCGAACGAGGGTCGTGTTCGGTAAGTGAACGTTCAACTGATTATTAAAACGACAACGAATACAAGGACATTAACAACAGCAAACACAACGATACAAACAACAACAGCAAATACAACATCTCCGAATACAACGACGAATACAACATCAGCGACATCAAACGCAAAGGTCAAACTAAAACAACGACAAACTATTCGTAAGGGAAAAAAACTCACCGGAGGATACGAAACATGTTTCAAGGCGACGTTCGGTTCAGGTGGGACTCAATTTATTAATCCTTCTACCTGTGAGACACAGCAAGGTATGACCGGACGCATACAAAGCAAAAAACAGCAAGTGCTCGCTCATTCTTTGTGCCTTCGAGCTTCTCTGTTCTCGACGGAAATTTCAATCTGAAATTCTTCACTATCGTCATCACATCACCATTACCATCGCCATACCATCATCATAATCGTCATCTTCTTCTTCATCATCTTCTTCTTTGTCATCGTCGTAGTCGTCGTCATAGGTTGTTGGAAGTTTAAGACCCCATTGGGAAGTTGAAATGAAATGTTGAAACTGCAGCGTGGCCTGAGGACACACACAGGTGTGACACCTGGCGGAATTTTTACCATTAAGCCAAAATAAAGAAATCAGCTCAATGAATTTAAATTGACTAATCTTTTATATATAAAAATTAATTGAAACAAAAACAATGAAAACGATTCATGAAGGCAAAACGGATTGAAATTTTGATTTGTTCACTAGGTGTCGTGATAGATTTTTGTGAATCAATGTGCGTTTGAAATCCGACAACTGTTTGGTCGTTACCATGGCAAAAGAGGGGATCACCTGGAGTGATTTGTAATCACCTGGATTAGAGGCAGAATCGTCTCCATTGATCTCATCTTCAGTGAGGTGTTTTTCCGTGCTATTTATAGACATCACTTGTTGTCTACACAACATCAAACAACACTATCTCGGTGACGTCATCGAATCGCATCACGTGACGAACTTGTCTGAACACGTCGGGACCTGCATCATTCCCTCATGTCTAATACAGGTGAGAACAGGTACACAGGCATTTAAATCGATTGTCAGGCAACGTTTCGCAATCCTCATAAAATATAAACTTCTTTCTGGCTTCCTATGAAAAGATTTTTTCTTTATAAATTAAAATCAATTAATTTCTAATTATTGCACTTTAATTAATTGCATTTTAATCGACATTGCAAGCGTTTAATAATTGGTCGGTTGGCAAAACAAACGAACAGTTACCAAGCGAGGCTTCATCATGAGGAACGCAATCAGAAGTCAACATCAAACGAAGGTAGGTGCCCTTCTTCCAATTGGTCGGCAGTTTATCCAATGAACCAATGGACCAGGAAATCAATGAACTATGAACTAGGAAGCATGAACTTTTCACAGGACATAACGTTCAGCATGGCTTGCTCCAACCAGCCGAGCATTCCCTCTGTACCTGCGAGGTTACATCTTGTTACCTGTACCGATTGACCCCGTTAAGGCGTGCAAGGAATGATTAACTGATTGATTGATCGATTGATCGATCGATCGATTGATTGATGTGCTTTGATTGCAATGGCAGTATTTGTGTTTATAAACAACTGACGTAATTAACTTCCACCCTTCCAGCACTCCTTACACTGGAAAACATGGCTTCGAAATTTCCTTTCAGAAACAAAAGAAGGAAACAAAGTCGGCCACTTGGACGGTTACTTTGATTGGCCAATTAAATGTCATTTAATATCCACTAAATATTATTAATTACAATTTTAATGATAATTTTTATTTTAAGAAATTGAAAATAAATAAATAAATAATGTCGATCATTTATTCATCGAGTAATTACTTTCAAATCCATGACATATGCGTTCGGATTATTTTAGTGTTAACAGAGGTAAACAAAAAAAATTGAAAATAAATTTAATAAAACAAAAGAAAATTAAAACAACATCAACAAAGTAACATCACGAACTCGATCAATCGAACAACAGTACTCTCAAGAAATGAAGAAGCTGTACGTTCGCATGCGCAGTCCGTGCCCCATAAGGTTCAAAACCTGCACTCCGCCACCTCACGGGTGCCTCATTCGTGCCATGCCGTTGTACATCAAACCGGAACACATCCAAGAGGTGGTCAAAAGGTGTCCAAACCACGCGTCCAAATTGGAAGACTTCACGGGAGAGCACCTGATGGCCTCAGAGCACCTGCTGTGGTGCGAGAACAAAGAGGCCCAATACGTCGAGGACGTCTATACAGGTCGTCTCAGTGTGGTCTTTCCACACGAGGTACCTCAGGGTAGGTTTGGAATTGGAATGACTCACCCCGAATTTGAATATTGATGAGGATTTGTCATTTGCATATTAAGTTTATATGGAGTAAACAGTTTATGTGGAAATGTTTTTTCAACAGCCGGTACAGAATGGGTAACGAACTTGTTCCAGTTCGCTTGTTTCAGTTCGTGCGTGGGAGGACTGAACAGGAGACCACTACAGGTGGTCTTCACCTTGGAACAAGGATCGGAAGTGCTCGGAAGGCAGGCGATAGAAGTCCGCATCTGCGCATGTCCAGGAAGAGACAGAAGGACAGAAGAGAAATCCGAATTGGAAGAATCCACGTTCCCGGTTGCAAGGAAGAATTCGAATCTGTCGAGGAGCAGCAAGTGCTTCTCTGGCGGTAACAAACGACTGAGAGAAGAAAACGCAGCCGATTCGACGCCATTGAACACCATCGAAAGGAAGAGAAGAACCGAGGAAAGGAGACTGGATGATGACAACATGTACATCATCAGGGTCAGAATTTTTTATTTAATTATTTAATTTAATTGTTAATTCTTAAGAATAAGTTGATTGATGGCTCCATCACTCAGGTGAGTGGAAGGCAAAACTTTGAATTGTTGAAAAAGATCAGGGACGCCCTTGAACTTTCCGACCTCATTGAACCCGAGCAGAGGTCGTTGGTTCTTCAGCACTCGACGTGAGTAACTCACATTACGTGATTACTAATAAAATAATATTCATATTAAAGTAATAATAATAATTATTATAATAATAAAATAATGCTGTTGGTGCTATAATCGAAAGGCTTAAACTTACAAATCATTTCCAAGGGAACAACACGTTGCCATGACGACCGGTGCCGCCACAGCCTTCCTTCCGTCGAGCGGCCTTGTCCAGCATCACCATGGCAACTACTCGAGTGCCTACGTCATCGACGACATGAACAAGATGGCGTCCATCGATCAGACGCCGACAGAGAACGAGGTGACCAGCACCGGAATCAACCTCCAGCTCGTCGACATCCAGCAAGTTCTGACTCCACAGTCGGCATCATTATCATCACTCCTTCCATCCCCTCCCTCGCATGCCTATCTCCAACCTGCCAGGAGTAACAACGACGAAGACGAAGATGGCGACGATGACGACGATGACGTCGTCGTCAATAACGTGAACAACTCTACTTCCAGGTACGATTTTTTTGAACAATAACCAATTTTTTACTAATTTGTCTAAAATGTCATTTAATCAAGTTCATTTTCTTGTTCGACTTTTCCACACATAAAAAAATTATTATTTCTTTCATTGTATGACCTCGCAGTCCAGGGAAAATATGCCCCACGAGCCATTTTAAGTTCGGCTCTGGATTGGTTTTCTAGTTTTTGATGTATGCAATACTTACATGCATGTACTTGTATGCAATGCTATATGTTTGTATGGAAGTTTTGCATGTATTACATGTAATATTGTGCGTAATGCTATATGTTTGTATAGGGTTTTTGCTTGTATTACATGTAATATTGTAAGTAATGCTACATGTTTCTATGGTTCTTTGTTCATTGCTTATGATAGCATTGAAATTATTAAAATTAATAATAAATCACTTTCGTATTTTTTTCCAGTTGGCTCGAGTCTTTAGGTTTTGGAGTTTATGCTGATCAGTTTC
The DNA here is from genome assembly GCA_034509925.1 of Hirudinaria manillensis. Taxonomy (NCBI): domain Eukaryota; kingdom Metazoa; phylum Annelida; class Clitellata; order Hirudinida; family Hirudinidae; genus Hirudinaria; species Hirudinaria manillensis. The sequence continues at coordinate 7,283,128 of CM067530.1, read as the reverse complement.
GAGGCTTCAACTTGTTGAGTGTCGGTGACCTCCACAAGTTGACTTCCGAGGTGACAAAAACACTTTTTAATTACATTTTAACAACAATAATCCTTCAATATTTGTAAGGGCAACGAATATTAATCAAGCCGTGAAATTTTATTTTATTATTTATTTTTATTAATTATTAATTATTATTATTATTTATTATTAATATTTATTTATTTATTTATTTATTTATTATTGCTTTATTAATATTGATGGATGTTTTGTTGTGCCAAAATAATATAATTTTAAACTAAGATTTCGATGATAATAACAACAATAAGTTCGGTGGTTGACAAAGAAGTAATCAACGGCAGTAATCGAGTCATAACAAAATGAGGCACCGATGGATGGTACCAGGTCAAAATGCAAGGGTGAGCTTCGCCAAATCATTTGTTGGTTTCAATGGAGCAAAGTTCGATTCCAACAGCAGCCATGCATGGCTTGGACTAAATTTGAGATTAATGTCTGACCTCAAGGCACTATTACATCATTTCAACGGATGACTGTTTATACGACAAATAAGAAGCATCTAAGACGAGGATGCTTTCCATAAAAAAAAAGGTTTGATGTTCCTCGTCAGTGAGAGAATGTTGGAGTTGTGGTTCAGTTTGAAGGAGACTCATAGGACGCTGGACCTCGCAGTGCAGAGTCGGACTTGAAGGGGTTCAGATGAAATTTACAAATTCGAAGCATGTAATCGATGAATTCGATAATAGAAAATAATTGTAATTATAAAAATCTTTCAGGATCTTCAAGCGATGTCCATTCCTGTTCAGCACAAGGACCTCATTTGGAAGAAATTGTCAGAACTTAAGTCCAAGAAATCACCAGAAAAACACGTCATTTCGAATCATAAGCAGATTTTGGCTCCAATTACGGAATTTCAACAACGTCCTCCACCCCTTCCCCATATGAACAACAACAACAACAACAGTATCGTCTCCTTCTCGGACAACGGCAAGCAACTGCTTCACCATCCTCAACAACTCATACAACTGCAACAAATCATCGTCAACACCCATCCACTCCACAACTCGTCCAAGATTGAATTGTTTACGCCCCTCTACTACAACAACAACAACAATAACAACAACAACAACAACAGCAACAACAATGAACTGCTCAACGAACAGGACCACAACTACTGCGCTGAAGCTTAAACTTTATGAAGGCAAACAAGTCGTTGTTGTTGTTATTGCTGTTGTTGTTTTATTTGTTGAACATTTAAAAGGATATATTTTTATTAATAACTACATTCTCTTACCTACAACTTTTTGTTCGCAACCAATTGAAATCGACTTCAGTTCCGCCACCACCAGTGATCACCTTAATTCTTACAGAATCATTTATTACGTGAATATCATCAGTTTATTCAGTTAGTCTGAATGTTTTTAAATGTTTTAATAAAATAACAAATTCTAAGCAAAGCAGGAAGTTGGATGATACAAATCTTTGTAATCTTTGTAATCTTTGGATGCATTTTTGAGTTTGGAGAAAGACCGCATTGCAAATCATAATTTACACCGATGTCGTATGCCAAATAAATGTGCAAAGTATATTTATTTACTAAAAGTTAAATAAAACCGTAAATCATTTAAATTCAACTTGTATCTGGACAAAGAATTGTTATAGAAATAATGTTAGTACACGGAACTTGCAAAGTATTCCTTTGTTAGGAATGGGGAACAAATAACCCTCACCCAATAAGGCGACAGGAAAAGAAATTTGAACAAAATGTCTTCCACTTCGTTGTCGTTGGTTGTGGCTCTCATGGAAGTGCTGTTGGCAACTCTGGCCAACACTTCACGATTGTAATGTCACTTATCTCTCGACCTTTGCCAGAAAGCGTTAGCTATGTTTTTTATCGATCGTGGTGTATATTGATTATTTGTTTTGCGTTATCGTATTATTCCGTTGATATTTCACAAATAAGTTAAGTCGTAAGCGGGAGATAAAGAAGGAAAGGGTCAAGAAGTTCACCATGTGGAAAGGAAAGAACAGCCATCGTTGATGTTAATTTCTATTTGTTCACCAGATGTCAGACGAGATTCTTGCTTATTCAATTCAATGGTGAACCTGTTTTATAATAAACCGTATAATGAAGCATCTGAAGAAAGGTCTCTTGGAAGAAACACAAAAACCTGGAGTGAACTTCGAGATGGAGGAATCCACATTTGAAATTCCGAAAAAGATTAGGGACACCCATGAACTTTAATTCTCCAGCACTCCTAAGTGCTCGTATTGGCATTAAGTTGAAATAAAATGCACTTCCAAAACATTTCGAGGGGCCAAGATGCTGACGACGCAGCCTTTCCGACGAACAACAACGTCCATCATCACCATGGCAACAAGTCGAGTGCTTACGTCATCATCGTCGACTTCATAAAATGGCGTCTATCGATCAAACACCAGTAGAGTAGGAAGTGACCAACAACAGGATGAGCCTGCAGCCCGTGGACCTCGCGTAATCTTCCAGCAGACAACAACAACAACAGCAACAACAGCAACAGTCGAGTTTTAACGTAGTTGAACCGTAAGCACGAAAAGACCAAATTACAATTTTAAAAACTCAATTCGGTATCAAATTTCAGCTTTTCATTTTTTTTAATTTTTATCCTTCAAAATGTGCCCCTAGTTCATATCGAACTCGGTACAAAGCCAGAGTTGGTATGAATGTCGGAAAGCCTTCACGTCTGTTTGCTTGAGCACTATCTTTATATATACATATATAAATTATAATATATATATATATAATATAAACTATTTGTATTGTTATTATTATATATTATAGAATATATAACATACATGTGGATGAATTAAAATCCCAAGACAAACTGCACATTTGCAACAACATTCTTTATTAAAGCTTCAAACATACAAAACGTTTTCAAGAAAATTGTTCAATTTTCTTATTATTATTAATTATTATTATTATTATTAGTATTATATTATTTATCATTTATTTCAAAATGATAACTTAATCTTAAAAGCGAATAAATCGAATGAGGGAACGATGGATGGACGACAACAATGATATCGTAGGTGATAATGTTTTGCCAAACATCGTCCCGAAGGAATCGCGTGAAATTAAATGCCGTCAACAAACATTTTTGTTTGATACAAGAGAAACAACTCCCTACGTTTTGTATCAAACAATTTCAATTGTTGGACTAGATTAATAAAAACATTGCAAAATATATTTTATTTAATTTATATATACTTATATATTTATTTATTTTATATTTTACATTTATTTGTTTTACCTTCTATATTATTTGTAATACTTTGGGAGAAATGTGTACTATGTAAATTATAAAATATATTTAATCTTAATATGATTGATCGTCTTACAAACCGTAATGTCTGGACGTCAACTCGACGCTCGCGCTTTTGGCCTATTCCCGTGATGGCCACGGAGACGGGCACCACCGGAGGCAGGGCGCCCTCTACCGGAAGTATTTATCGATTATTAATTATCGATATTATTGATTTAAAACAACGATGTTATCGAGCTTTATGATATTTAATAATATTAATAAAACCACGAACATCGGGCAAATGCGATAATAAAATTTTTACAATACGGATGAAGGATGCAATAGAACTAATAATAACCATTATATTAAGCTGTGTTAATAAAAAGACCGGTAACTTATTAGATTAAATTTATTTAAAATAATGATATTTATTCACTTTTGGAACCTCACGCAAAACAGCATCACAACCTGAAACCATAAAACTTCATTGAGACTCGATCAACATTTAAGAAATACCGAGGAATTTCTAAGTTTTGCAGCAGAAAGTTAGTGATGTTGGTGGTGAAGGGTAAGATTTAACAATATAAACGCCAAAACTGAACGTCTTTCTTTAAATATTTATCATTAATTAATTAAATATTTTATTAATTATTAAATTACGAGGAGCAAGGAAGCTTGACTTCTACCATGAACTCGGACAAAACTCCATGAACTTTGTCGAAATCCACTCCATTCCTCCCGCGCACGTGTGAATTTGTGAAGGTTTTCATACGTAGGAGCGGTCGTCTTTGTGCGCGTGTGAAGTAGGGTACGTTATAAAGTCACCTCTTGAAGCCACCGTCGACTGGCCAGCAAAGGAAGTGACCAAGAAAATGTCAGCTACTTCAAAGTCAACTCTGTTCGTGATCCTCCTGTTTCTGGTTGCTTTGGTTCCATTGAACTTGTGTCTGCCACTCTTCGAGAGGGAACAAGCAGTCATGGATGGTGAAAAGTCGGAAGTTGTTAGTTTTAATTTTAATTATTTTTTTAAATTTAATTTTTAAGGTTTTTAAATTATATTCATATTTATATTTTTTATATTTACATTTGTATTTGTATTTATATATTTATATATATTGCAAAAATATATATTTATATCATATTATATTTATGTTTACATTTGTATTTATATTTATTTCTATTACAATAAAATAAATTAAATTACGAACATAAAGTATAATGCCAAAATATTACTTATCACTTTAGTGTAAGTTATATTGAACTTGAAATATCTAAATAAACACCTAAATAAAATATTTATATTGATTATATTTAACATAGAAATTTCATATATAATATTATATTAGATATTTTAAATATTTAAATTTAATTAAACATTTTAATAAATTTACCAACAGTAACTAAATAATAATATTCGACCTTTCCAAAAAACCATTCAAAAACCAAATCATTTTTAAATAGGTTCTAAATGTATAATAAATAAATAAATGAATAAATTATAAATTTATTATATATATATTTATTATATTATAAATAAATAAATAAATGAATAAATTAAAAATTTAAATTTATAATAAAAATAATAAATGAATAAATGGAATAATAGTCATATAATTACATGTATTAGTCACATTTTCAGTCGCAATTTATTAAATATTCCAGTAATTTAATAATTATTCTAGAGATGTGCCCAGTTAGGATGACCTTTGTGAATTACAAATACATAATTATATGTTGTAATGACAATATTGCAATAAATTATACAACAAATCTATTTTATATTTTTTTCAAAAATATTTTTATTCTAGAAAAAATAAAAAAGGATTTGAATTATTGCCGAAAATGCGGATTAAGATAAATTGTTTTAAAATACTCGACTGTTAATCTTCCATAAAAATAATTTGGTCCCAGATGATCAGAAGATTAAAAGTTATGGCGTCGAAAGTCAATAAAAAAGTTCGAAGTAATTAAAAATGGTTACAAATAAATCCACCTGGTCTTCGAATCCACGGAGATCCGGTCACGCGACCTGGAAAATGCATTTCCAGGAGTGGATGGAAGGGTGGAACTTACCCTCACTTAACTCGAATATCTCACCAATTATCGGTCACTTCACACCAAATGGAAAAGGCATCAAAGACTTAAACTTCTCGATTCGTTCGAGAAGTTGTGGACTTTTTATTATTTATTCGTCATTTCCAAATAATTGTTGTTCAATTATTTTACAATTAAGTATCGTTATAAATTGATCGTTAATATCTGCGAATTATCTAATAATAATAAATAAATAAATAAATAAATTAGTTTTTATCTTTATTTATAATTAATAGTTATATCGTGAACCAAGTGGTCGTTAGCGAGAGTGGAAGTAGTATGTGGACCAAACTATTTCTAGTGTATTCAACCTGCTTTCATGTCCCTATCTCAACCTTCTCCTTTAGCCATTACGTCATCACAGTTGGTCATTTGAAACCAAAGATTATGAATGCGATCACAAATAAAATCAAATACGATAAAAAAAACTATATATTGCTTCTCCATGACGCTAATAATTAACTTATTAGTAATCCTTTAGTTAATAGGTTTAGTAAATTTTTAATCACATAGTTTAATGAATTTAATTATTATGAATTTAATTAAATTAATATTATATTATTAAATATTTTCATTTAAATGCCAACATCACAGTTGGACATGCTGGTCAGAGAAGGATTGGTCAACAATTTTCTCAAGGAAGCTGTCAAGAAAAGCATGGACGGAGAGGGAGACTCGATTCCCGCCAAAAAGAATAGCAACCTCAGGAAGTGCTTCTTCCATGCGGTCAACTGCTGGTGAACTTCAGGACTATTTATAGCCATCGATGGAACTATTTTTATCTCTTCGGAAATTCCGTTTCGTTTTCCAAGCAATTGGAATCATTTGAGACGTTTATTTTTGCAAATAAAGTAATTATTTAAACATTTAAACAGAGGTGATTGAAAGTCAGTTGATTGAAACCCTTCCGTTGTCAATCATCGGTTGACTTCTTGCAACATTCCATGCACGATTGAATCCTTTTCTTTGCTTCTTCGTTCCTACTCTCAATCTCAAACTGAATCGTTTGCCTCACCTGTATCATAAATTAACAGATTATTAATTAATTAATTATTTAATTAATTTTAAAATTAATTAGACATTAATTTATTATATATTAAATCAAATATTTTATTCAAACCTCGCTCAAAGAAATGATTCCTTTCACTTTTCCAGCTTTCGTGACGAAAGCGTGGTGGAGATTTAACAAGGAGAAGAAATTATGAACCTGCGTTGAATAAAAGTTAATTTAAATATTAACCAATTAAGAATAGAATTCATTAACAATAAAAACATTAAACTTTAAAAATAATATTAAACAAATAACACTACCTTGTGCAAAGGGGTTTCGCAAGGTATTTGAAATGGTGCAGAATCGTAGGGACAATTTTGGAAGTCAATTGACTGCATGAGTTCGTACGACCGCCACTCGAGATCCTGGAAAGAGAGGGAAAAAAAGCACTGAAACAGCCCTGTTCGAGTGACCACTTCCTGCCATTTTGTATTCACTTCCGCTAGCAACTCGCGTTTCGTAAATATTTCAAATGATCGGACGTTGGCCGTAAAATGGCTAAAATTCGATTTGTGTTTCGATTAATTTATGCTTTATTTCAACGTATGTTTAATGTTTAATTTATGTTTAAATTAAATTTATTTTTTAATTAATTTATGTTTTAATCAATCCAAGAATAGCAACGACCACTCACCGTGAGCGCCAGGTTGCCATTTTGATCGACTTCCTCCTCTTTCTGCAGCTTTTCCAACTTCTTGGCGTAGAATTCGATTTTGTTTTGAAGACTCAGTTGATCGCCAACCACTTGTTTCAGAACCGACCTTTCAATTGAACCAAGAAGCATCATGTTCCCTAGAAATTCAAATGTACTTCTCTCAATCAAAATATGTGAAATTCTGAGTGGTCAAGTACAAATACGAATGCAGATACTTAAACTCGATACTCGAGTACAATTGCAAGTACAGGCACCTAAAATTGATACTCAAGTACAAGTACAGATACCTAAAACAGGTCCTTACGTGGTACTACAAGTACAAAGACCAAGTACCCCATCATCAGAAATTAAAACATGTTTTTTTTTCAACTCAAAACTGACTTTCAGAGTCGACGATCGGAAAGGATTTGAAGTTGTTTTGCATGAGGAGCTGAGCAGCCTCTCCGTACGTACTGCTCCTCGTTAGGAACTTCAAATTACTTTCCATGATATTCTCGGCTGTGATTGATCCATCTCTGCTGAAGGGTACGATTTAAGGGAATTATCGATTTCAATTTATAAAAGAAATGTTTAAAAGTTTTGGTTAATTTTTAATTACAAAACAATTTATGTTTTAATTAATTTTTATTCACAAAAACAAAATTAAATTCTCTCTCAACCTCTGGAAGATCTTGATTGGCAGGAAGGGAAGTTTCTTTATTTCAATGATGACGTCATAAACGGAAGGAGTGAGTTTTCGACTCACGGCATTTGCCACCATCACCGCCATCTTTAACAAGAATATTTTGATAAAATTCCAGTCATTAGATAAATAATAATAATAATAATAATAATAATAATAATAGTAATAAACCTATAAATAATTAAACAAAAAGACAAATAAATAAATAAGTAAATAAATAAATAATCAAACAAATAAACCATGTAATTAAATAAATAAGCAAGAGTCCAAACAAACCAGTGCTGGAAGTATGTAACCCATCTGTCCTGTCAACTCGACCGCTATGACGACCGGAGAGAAGGTGTGAGTGACGGCACCTGTGAAGGCCACGGAACCCACGAGTGCGTATCCACCTGGAATGACCGAGTGACCCCTGATGCCAGCAGGGAACATTAAATTCATCGTCTCTCCGAACAGCCTCCCTAGTCCAGATCCTTGTAAGGATTAATAAATTATAATTATTTAATTAATTACCGATTAAATTAATAAATTACCAAATTCTTTATTAGTATCTCTGCATTTATTCGTATTTTTTTTTAATACTTAGATATAAAAAAGAATTTATTTTAGTTCACCGATGGCAAAGGCAGGAAAGATCAATCCGCATGGAAACGGAACGGTGGTTGATATGGCAGCCATCCAGAGCTGAATGAATATGATATAAGATATATATTGATGTATAAGGATATATGATTTAAGTTATATGTTATAAGATGTTTGATACATATGTAAGAAAGATATATGAAATTAGATGTATGATACAAGATATATAATACAGGATGTTTGTATGACTGGCAGTTACAATGAATTGCAATACGAAGTGCAATAAACAATGGATTAAAACATAAGAATAACATGTTTATATACTAAAAATTATTATTGCGATCATCCATAAATACCAATCCATAGACGTGTTAGTTAAATATTACGTATTTAATAAATAATATTAGCAGTCAGTGACGTAGTTTCACCCTCATAATGCAGAAGAGGAAGGTGCTAAGAAAGACAGACTGGGCAGGAGTCTGCCACCTGGCGAGGATTTGTTGCTGTTCAATGGTCAGGTGCGAGTGATTGGAACCACTCCAGGTGAAGTTGCTCAACAGTTCGTTCAGAGCTTCGAGGTTCGATAGCTTTCAAAAAGTCGTCATTTTATTTTTTAAAATAAATTTTTTAATAAATAAATATAAATAATTAACGTCTTTATTTTTTAAATTTGAAATGAGTTTTTAAATTTAAACTCATTTTAAATTTGACTTATGGTTTATAAAGGTTTATAATAACAGTTCATAACAAAATCATTATCATGTCCAACATGCACTCGTTAACCCACCATTCCTGAGCTGAACTGACCCAACCAAGGTGGAAACAGGAATATGCCGACCAACAAAGCCACCAAGAACGGATAAATAAACCTACTGTTGAGTTCAACGTTTTTATCAAATAAAATAATATGCAATATAAATAGATTAAATAAAAATAGTTTAATAATAATAACATTTTAATTTATCATAATTATAATAATAATAGGATATAATAATATTAATAAATCATAATATTATAATTATTAATAATAAATAACAATTATTATAATAATAATAATATTATTATTACACATATAGATATCAGTATTGAAATAAAATAGTTACTTAAAGCTGAAGAATTTGTTGATGATTTTGCTGTTCCTGATGACTTTGACGACGCTTTTGTGGATGACAATGAAGCAGGCACCCATCAGACCAGCCACGACACTGGGGTCATTGAGTTCAAATTTGCATTACAAGGGCTTAACATTACTCGATCATTTGTCTGTTATAATGTTTTATTTATAATAATAATAATAATAATAATAATAATAATAATAATAATAATAATAATAATAATAATAATAATAATAATAATAATAATAATAATAATAATAATAATAATAATAATAATAATAATAATAACAATAATAATAATAATAATAATAATAATAATAATAATTAGTGATACTGAGTCATTAACATAACATGTTAACGCTTCATTTAAATTAGGTAATGAATAAATAATTAAGTACTGACCCGAGCACTAAAAAGGCCGCGAATTCAAACAGATCAAAGGATTTGTCCTGGGGAAGGTAAGTTTCTCTCAAAGCGTTCATTTTTTCTGAGACGTCGAATTATTAAGAATATTTAAATAATTGTTTATTAATTAAATAATTAATAAACGCGTAGTTTTAAAATTAATTAGAATTATTAATTCAATAATTTATATTTAATTAATTCTTGCCTCCCTCATTGAACAAAGTGGCCACGAGTCTGTACATGAGGCTGCCGACAGCGGAGGCATAAAAACTCCTCCAATAATTCTTCACTGCAAAGTTTACCGATGTACTTTCCAGGCTGTACAGAAGTGCTGGAGTACAAATGAAACAATCGGTTTAATGTACTTGTAATTTAATTTAAATTAAGTTTACATTAAGTTTTAAAGTGTAGTCGTTTTGTAATCAGTGTTTAGGTAGTTTACGTTTCTAAGTGATTGTAATGTGTTGTGATGTCTTAATGCATTAATTATGTAACCAATGTTTAAGTGATGCATTGATCTTACTTCCATCGTTTGTTTAGTAAATTTATCAATTACTATTAATTACTAATAGCACTGGCAGTGATGATCTTCTTATAACAATGGCAAGATATCAATTGGCTTTGATCTTCCAGTCTAGTAATGATACTAGTACCCTAGTATCCTGTGTGGAACTATTATGTGTGCGTATTGCGTGTGATTGTGTGTATTTGTGCTTGAGTGTGTGAGTAGTACTGACTGAGTACCAACCTCCCACGGGAGCAGCGAAGGTACACGATAATCCGACGGCACTTCCAGGCAACAAGATGTCACCCAATCGCGATTCGTGGTTCTAAAAATATGAATTCGTTCAATTATTAACAATTATTATCCGTTCAACTGCTTTGAAAATTAAGAGACGCGGATCCATCATAATTCTCCCCATCATCACCATCATCGTCATCACTCTCGTTGTGATCATCATCATTTCGAACCTCCAAATAACTGCTGAACGACGGTAAGATCCTGGAGATCAAGGCAGCCACAATGATTCCGATGTGCACAAAAGAACCCTCAAATTGTTAAACAATTAAGATTAAACATCATTTAATCAAAATAATATCAATAATTAAATAAATAAAAGAATTAATTTTATGAAAATATTTCTACCTCTTTTCCAACCGGAAGACCAGAACCGAGAGCGGCAACGAGGCCAACAATTTTTGCCACAAGAGTCCTTAGGGTCAGATATTCTTTCATGACCACGCCCCTCAACATGGTTTTCACCTCGGGAATTCCCGACCCTATCCATGATTATAAATTATTAATTAGGTCATTAACTATTAATTAAATCAACTAAATGACAATTGGCTACAATATTATTATAAGAAAGATGCGCAACTACTATGACATAAAGTCTAGTGGATAGATTATGTTAATTAGTCAATTGACCAACCAATAGCGGTAGGGGAGATGATGTGGGTTAGACCGGTTGCAAAGCAGGTGAATAGGACGAAGAATGCCAACCAGGTGATCAACTGAAGGGCAGGAATGAAACGAAGAGAATGAAGGAGCGATGATTGGGCTGCAATAAATTTATTTCATTTTATTAATAATTTATTCAACTTGAATAATATATTCAGTGATTATAATAAATTATGATGAACCTCTGTGGCACTTGAATATGACGATGTCGATAGAGAAACTGATGGTGGCCACGGAAATTCCAAGAAAAGTGAGGAACAAAAGATCGTTGATTTTCCTCCCACATTCCGTCTGACTGAAGCTTATCCATCGTCCTTAATAATTCAACCGGTAGGTCAAAGTCTCATGACAAGAGACTTGTAGGTTACAGTAACGGGCAGGTATTTATAAATTAATATTTCATATCTGCGGGGTTACCTTTGAGTTAGTACGTTGCACGGAACATAAAATTTAATGCACAATACGATATCGGAGTCAAATCTTAAGTTGTTCAGAAGAATGTTAGAGTTTTAACCAACTATTTACTGCTTGACAGTGCTGATAAAATTTCGATTCTCTTGAGACTTCGCTTATGACTTTCTTCAGTTGGGTTTTCTTTCTTTTTTCCTCTTTTAATCGTCTGGCTTCTTCTTGGGCGAATTTGCTCAGAGGAGCGTAACTATGTTGTCCATACAGCTGAAGGAAACAATTTTAATATTGACTAATTTTAATAAATGGTTATTAATTAATTATGTTAATTAGTTAAAGATCGACCACTCGAGTTGAGCACTTATGTTTCTTTGACTTATTAAGCCTAAATATCTTATTTAGATATTTAAGAGAGGTATAATTTATTTATTATACTTTTATTTGGTTTAGCAGATCTTCACTACGGAGGTCTAACTTCGAATTTAAGAGAGCTAATCAAATAGAGAGAATGCTTAAGTTACAAATAAGAGGCAAACTCTCAACCGCCAAACCAGTCTTTACTACTTAACTAATCATCTTAACTAATGCAGACATAGTGTAAAGGAATTAGACGTTTGCTATCCACCCGAGGTATGTTAAGCACGAGGCATTTTGTCCAAGACGTAGTCAATAATAGTTAATCAAGTCCGAATGTAACACCATATCAAAAGAAAGGAGGCAGACATTCTCCAAACATATACTACAATCGGCTCCTAATCGAAAGCAAATAATACGCACGTAAGGAGAGCGAATATAGGAGTCGACAAACTCACCAATGTCTCGTGATACCTCGATTCCCTACCCTTCGAATTCTGCTTGGTATCGGAGATTTGCTCAGATACAAACTCCATAATAATTGATACAGAAACCCGAGCGCAAATCAAGCAACGTAAATGGTCTTATATGAGATACCCCGCATTGCTAACATCGAAATCGGATCTCGCCAGAACGCTCTAGTCTGTCGCTTCAGGCTTTTACAAATAGATGTTCCTACAAGACTGTACATCCCATCAATGAATCTATATATCTTCGAGACAAATAAACCCGCGTTTGTAAAAACTGTCCAATCTCAAGAGACGTTTCCGTCAGCTAAATAAATAGGAAGACATGCAACAATTCACGTTGAAGATGTAATACGTTCATCTTCAAAGAAAAAGATTATGAAACAGTTGCCAATCCTTTGAAATTATTGAAGCTTGAAGAGAAAAATGGCCTAATTAATCACGAGGATGCTTTATGTCCATCTGAAAGTAAGGAATGAGTAACTTTTAATAAACACGAGTAATATTTACTAGTCAATTTAAGTTCCAGAGAAATCTTACGTTCCACTTGAAGACTTCCGTCGAGGCGGAAAGACTGCACTTGACTTTGGTGAAGAGTTTGATCTCCTGCTCCACGGGCTCTCGACAAGTTTCGCACGGTTTCCAAGTGACGGTCATGGACGGTTTCTTCTCGTGTTTGTCAAACGAAAACTTCTCCAGCGGCAACTTCTCGCAGTAAACTCTCCTCGTGGCACCGACTTTGGGTACGAACACATCAAAGGAGTGATCCAGAACTCCAATCACCATTCCTTCCTCTTCCAATGGACCACACTTCTGGATAAAAATGGAAAGATACAATTCTAAACTCTTATCTCCTGCGTATTTTGCATTCATTTTCTTATCGTTGGAGTGCTGGCACTGTTTCTCTAGCGAGCGAGTTTCGAATTTAATCTCCGCAAGATAATCGGGAAGTTCCAGCGCCTGCGCGAGTTGCCTGTGAACGATGATGTCGGGATATCTTCGGATGGGAGAAGTGAAGTGGGTATAAAGAGGTACGTTTAGGGCGTAGTGGTGCCAATCCTCGCTATCCGGAAGAGTCCCGGACGAGAAATAAAGCGCTTGTTGCATACTCTTCGAGCATAGCGAGACCAGCAGCGGCAATTTCTCGACGTCCTTGCTACTCAACTCGTTCAAACTTTTCTGCAAAGACCCGGCGTCGGTCGGATCGATGGCAATGTTGTAGGTGGCACAAAGAGCCACGAACTCCTCCAGTATTCTCATCTGGGGCGGCGGATGTCGTCTCAGAAGCGCCGTGTTCGGATGCGACTCGTAGATCTTGTGAGCGACCGCCATGTTCGCGAGCAACATAAACTCCTCGATCAGACTCATGCTCTCCAACTGCTGGTAAACGGACCAACCCAGTGGAAGACAGGATTGGGGATCCAAAGTGAAGCTCAGCTTCGGCTGGTCGAGTCTCAGAGTTCCATTGAGTTTTCTTCTGTTTTTCAAATGCCTCGAAAGTTGATGCAGCTGCAGGACCTTCACCTTCACGGTCTCCGACGGCACGTCGTCGTAAATCTGCGGAAGTTGATCGGACCTCCACGCTTTATCCGGCTCGTTGATAAATCCCTGAGCATGGCGATACGAGAGTTTGACGCAAGAACGAATTACGGTTTTTCCAAACCATTCTTCGAGCACATCTCCGTCCTCGTTCATCTTCCAGACGACCGAAAACGCCAGTCGATCCTCCCCCGGAGTCAGGCTGCAGAGTTGTTCGCAGAGCAACCTCGGAAGCATCGGAACGACTCTCTGGACGAGGTAAACGCTCGTCGACCTCAGAGAGGCCGTTTTGTCGAGTTCCGTGTCGGACCTGACGAAGTGACTGACGTCTGCTATGTGCACGCCGACTTCGTACAGGCCGTCGCCGAGGTACTCGCAAGACAGGGCGTCGTCCATGTCTCGGGCGGAATCCGGGTCGATCGTGAAGACGACGTTCCCCCTGAAATCTCTCCTTTTGCCGACCTCTTCGTCAGAAACTTTCCACGGCATTTCGGAGGGCAAACAGGCGAGGGCGCCCTCAGAAAAAGGTTCTGCATCCACTCCGTGTTCTAATAAAATGGCCAATGTTTCGGCCTCCACGGAACCCACTTCCCCGACGCAATTTTCCAACTGACCGAGAGGAAAAAGACTCTTTTCGCTCCACGTCGTTATTCTCGCGATGAACAGGACGTGTTTGAAGTCGTCCGGTCTTTCGAAAAACCCACTGGGACAGCAGTTCGAGGGGATTTTAATTCTCGGGACTCTGCAATCCCTCGGAGAAAACAACGCCATCATGTTTTTGTCGGCCTTCAAGGTCCCCGCGGAGTTTCTGCCGTGTTTCATCTCGGCTATGCCCACCACCTTTCCGGTTCTCATCGGTTGGAACAATTCCTTTACAATTTCTGTAGCAAGCGAGAGAAAACTTGAATTGCCATTGGTCAAGTTCAACTTCTTGAAACAATCCACTACGAGTCGATTGACATTTGACGGGGGTCGACTCAAAAGTTGCTCTAGTGTCGTGAACCTACGAGGCAATTAATCGGAGCCATTTATTTAAGCGAATTTAATACCAATAAAATTATATATTATCAATTAATAAATATTAAAGCAGAAAGAGGCAGATTGCAAGTGTTCCTTAAACTAATGACATTGTTTAAGAAATAATGTTGAAGAAAATAATGTGGGACTGCAGCATTGATTAGAAGATCAAAATTAGATTTAGGAAATGGAAAACTAAATTCATCAGTGATTTAAGGAGATAAACCTGGCATTTTCTGGCTTTGCATGATTTGCATTTGGCGGTTCCAATGCTTCTGGACATTTAACGACTCTTTTTAATTGTTTGTTTGTCTTGCTGTTTGTTGCTTTATTTGCTCCATGAATTCCATTTGCATTATCTTCAGGCTTGTTACTTGCATTTGAGTTGCTACCACCACAGGACTTTGCAGCCACCAGGTCGCTGATGTTGCCCACATTTTCATTCAAGATTTCTATTGGAATCTTGTAAAAACAAAAGTGTAATTCATCATTTTAATGACAAAATAATGGACGTTTCCTTTGCTTACTTTCCACTTGGTTTGTGGAAATATCTTTACATAGACTAAATCTCCATTTAATGCTCTGTTCCGCATCTTCATCCCTTCAATAAATATATCGGCAGAACCATCCTAAAAGTGTTTAAAACTTGTATTCATGAATATTCATTTGGTGAAATCAAATTCAAACTGGATGAGGAACAAATGCTTCTTCATAATTTTTCTGATTAATTCTGAGGGCACCCTTAATAAGAAATCAATACTTTAAAATTAAGTACATTTATCATTTATGCTTCAATATTTAAGCTTCTCACCAAAATAAGATCTCCAGATTCCAAATGTTTTTGGACATTCTTGTTGTCCCAATGCTTTTCAAAAACCTAGAAAAATATTTTTTCAGATTTAAGTAAAAACTTTCTTGGTTGTTTGGAAATTTAGACGAGAGCAGCTAAATGCTTAGTCACTCAGAATTATGCCAAATCAAAAACCCATACATCTTCACTTTAAAAATGAATTGTTTACCATTTGTGCTGTTTATATTAGATATGTTGAAGAGAAATAAAAAAATAACTCAATATGAGCTGCAGCGGAACGAGTTATAAACAACAAAAAAGATTGCGATACTTCGGAATTTTTAAAATGTAACTTAAAAGTAATTGGATTACATTATAAACAACGTATGTGTTAACGTAGTTTATCTGGAAAAATTAAATAAATTAAATTTCCAATTGGAGTATGAGGCTTTGCAAAAGATTTTCGTGTAAATGCGCAGAAGTATCATTAATTTATTGAAATCTTTAAATAATTCGTCTCTTCAAAACAAATCAAAATTTTAGTCTGCTATCCATTTGAACGAAAATGTAATCTTTAACTCAGTTTTAGATTGAGGAATGAGATCGAAATTTGTTTTCAATTTAGCAAGTATTCATGTTAAATTTGATAAAGAAATCCATCCCAGCACCGAGATCAATTACTGCAGCATAAATAAACATTGTTTCATATTTAGCTCCGATTACTCCATCCATTCCAGGTGATTAAACATTGATTAGATCCGTAGTTTTAAATTCTTCGACCTACTTAGTATAATCCTGCATTGTCCATGTCCAACAGCGTTTAATATTATAAATAAGAATTCTTCTAATCTATTTCCACTAATATATTATGTGTTTATAATAATTATTATTATTCGACATGGTCGTCGCTATTACCAGACCCTTCAGAGCAGAATCATAATGAGCGTCAATTAATCTGAAACAAATGGTTGATAATGGTTGCATTTGTTCCTCAGCATTCGAGTTGTTTGACATGAAATTAATGAAAATTTGACAGGTTGATCGATTTTAACCAGTATTTAGCTTTACACGAAAATAAAGTTGTTTCTCTCGAGTCTTTCTTTGAAAAATTGATTGTGAGACCAAAGGGTGTTTGTTCGCTTCTGAAATATTTCTGCATAATATTAGAATCGTTTCTGTGAAACAATAAAATGTCTAGATTATTAAGGGAAATTACTCTCATGTCGACAGCAGGACACTATCTAAAAGTGGATGTTAATGAATCATGATTGTAAATTATGCAACAGGATCAACGAACGAATACCGCCTTTGGGCCGGTTTCATAATTATTCAATAATCCTATTAAAACAACAACCATTGATAATGGGCTTAACATTAACATAAACGTATTTGGAATTCCTGTCTCCAGCTCTTTAATTGAAACTCTTGTGAAGTCCGTATATCAAATTTCCTCACAGCTCCACTCCGTAGGATCAAATGATTCAAGTTATTTCTGATGGATTATTTCATTCCTAATGGACGGTCTAAAGAGTTCCATTTACCTGCAAAATAATCTCTAAATAGGTTAACGTAACCTCTGTGCTTTTCATCTCCATGAGACGTAAGACCAAAGTGCAGAAAATTTGTCTCTCGTTTCCTGATTTTGCCAGTCGAAACCGACCCGATAATGGTTCGTTCGTCAGACTGGAATTCAGGGCAGCTTGAAAACCTGATTATTAAAAGGCCAAGAATGAGAGTTCAAGCGATAGCGGACACCCCAAGTGCATCAAAACGTGGTAATGTGAGAGGCTTATATAAAGGACCGAGCACGACTTCATCTTGCTAGTGGTTGACAACTTCGGCGTTTCGGATATCTGGGAAGCGATTTGTGGTCAGTCATGTCTTCAACAAAATCTAGGATGGTCGTAGTGGCAGTGGATGCCAGCGATAATGCCATGGCTGCTTTCCAATGTGAGTATTTATAATTGCTTTTCTTGCTTCTAAAGCTTAGCAATTTTGTCCTCGATTTAATAATTGGGCCATTCGGTTTTAACTCTTAATGCTCGTACCTGTCTCCGTGGACATTGACCGCGGTGACCTCACGTTGCAACGTATTGCGACACGTCATCGTTTCGATGGAGATTGTTTACCTTGGAAACGATTAAACAATCACACCGGAGATGGAAACAAACATTCACCGAGATGTTCCATGAAGCGAAGAACTTTATGAGATCGTTTGATGGGCCACTCGCGATTCCATGTCGTTCCACTTAAATCTTGCAGAATTTTTTTGAAATTGTAAATTAACGTTGAAATGCTGTAATTTAATTAAATAATTTATTTATCAATTTATTAATAATAGAAGGAATGTTTGTAAGATTGTGGTTTTGAAATGAGATAAAAAAATCATTTACGAAAGTTGTTGGTGGGCAATAATTTTTTTCTTCAGTCGATAGCAACAATTTTATGGTGGCAAACACGATCATCTGTGACGAAGGGGCATATGAATTTGAAAATATTCTGCATTTTCTCATTCTGCATCACTTTCATCACCTTTCAGTAGCTTTCGAGTCGCATGTTCCCGACATTTCTGTGTACAATTTGTGCGATTTACAATACTAGAACTTTGTCCTTCCTTATCAGCAATTGAAGGATATAATAATTCAATTGAACAGAGAGACCAGCAACATGAAAATAAAAATTCATAATATACCTTCAAATATTTTCCAATAATGTTTGAGTCTAGCACCTGTCATTGCGTGAATCATAGGTAAATCATTGATAATGATGATGATGATGATGATGTCATAGTAATGATGGCGTGGTGAAATTAATTTATTGTTTAATCAATGTTTATTTAAATTTCTTTTATTATCTTTTTTCTTTTGTAAAATGCCATCCCATCTTCAATACCTGAGACACTGGCTGTCATTGAGAATTTATTTAAATGAATTTAATTTATTTAAATTGATTTATAAATAACTTTTAAAATTTTAATTGCATTTATTTATTTATTAAGGATTAAAATAATAAATTTTAACGACAACTCCACAGTACTTAAAAAATAAAATTCCTATTAATACATAACCCAACATTTATTTCGGTAGAGGTTTACATTGTTTACATTGTATTATTAAGCAGTGATGTTTGTATTGCTGTAATAATTGGTGTCATTAATATTAAGTTTTATGAATATTGAGTAGGTTGTTAAGCTGTTCCTGTAATAGGTAGACTTGGTGTCCCAGAATGCCTCAAGTAAACATTAATATATTAATACTGATTTGCATAATATATGCATTCTATCTGTGCCTATCATTTGCCACTTCCTGTGTTCAACACTCTTTATTATACAAACTAATTATTAACGATTATTATAATAATAATTATTATTATTATGAATATTAGCGAGTTTCATATTATAATCCTATTTAATTAATAACCATTTAATAATATTGATTTAATCATATAAATAATTGTTATTCGACAGGGTACTTGGATGAAATCAGAAGGAATGATGACGTTGTTGTCATTTGTCACGTTCCTGAGATTCAAAACTTCCACCTCTTCTCTTTCAGACGTGAGTCATCGTTACTTTATCAGCATCACAATCACAACGATCACGTACGTCGTCGTCATCATTATCAGCATCGTTGTGATCATCATCATCATCATCAACATCATCATCATTAAGATCACCATCATCACAAACATTTTCATCTTTATCGCAAAATAATAATGTTGTCGATACACTTATGACAATGAATGTGATTGCCACCCGTGACGTAAACAATATCATTATCACAACTTCCACCATTCTTTATGTGAGATCTATAAATAGAATTTTTGACGCCATCACCCAATGACATCCACTGGCTCCTCCCTAGCGGCAATGTAAACACTCCACCCCTCGTCCTATTGGCTCCACGAAAGACATGAATTTTCCTTGCGAAATCAATCTTAATTAGAGGCACAAACAAGCATTAATTGGTGGATTTAATTCATCCTCAACCAACTCCATCCATCCATCAACTGGGAACTGAAGAACAAATGAGTTCTTTTTCAGATTATTAACTTATTTCATTCCTGTCGAATCTAGTTTCGTCTCGTTAGTGTCGCCAGAATTATGAATAATAATAATAATAATAATAATAATAATAATAATAATAATAATAATATTAATAACATATTATTTAACATATGATTTATGAATAATAATATTATTAACATATTATAAATATTTATCATTTAAAATATAATCACTCAAAAAAATCATGTAACATCAACCAAATCTATTTTCAATAAGCCAATTCCAGCAGCATTTGTACTCGTTTGTACTTGTACTGATTCCTTTTTTTTTATTTATAAAACTTGTAATAAAAGAATTAAAGACATAAAGACATGGAGTCATTTATAGAAACTTCAAGCATCTGTCAGAAGATGCTTTGGTTTCAGTATACAAGGCCCTAGTGAGATCACATCTGGAATATGCTGTGCAGGTATGGAATCCATACAGAAAGGGCCTGGTGGATACTTTAGAAAGTGTGCAGCATAGATTCACCCATATGTGCAATTCATGCAAAGACTTAGAATATACTGATAGATTAAAAATTTTGAAACTGCCCTCCCTGGTGTACAGACGAAAAAGGGCTGATTTGATATTGATGTTCAATATCATCAGAGGAACTGCACCAGAATTCCTATGCCCTAGGCTTATGTTTTGCCCAGAGGAGAGAACGAGGGGCCATGATTGGAAACTATCAACAAACATTGCTCACAGGGATTTGAGGAAGTTTTTTTTCAGCAATAGAGTTGTCCAAGAGTGGAATGATCTTCCTCGGTCGGTTGTCGGTGCTCCAAACCTGGACATCTTCAAAATGTTATTGGATGATTTTTTTGGGGATTGTAAATATTTGTTGTGACTGGTTGTTTTATTGTTTGTTTGATATGTGGAGGGTTTTGCTTTTTGTTTACTTAAGTAATTTGTGTTAGGCGAGGGGTTCGCTTCGACCACTTCGGAGATTGTAAATATTTAATTTGTTAGAGAGCGATGTACATAATTTGTTAGTTTTTGTTGAAAGTTTTATGTTTTTGTTCAGGCGAGGGGTTCGCCCGTGCCTTATATATAATAATAATAATAATAAACATTGATTAATTAAAAATAATTGCTAAGAAAATGTTAATTAATTAAAAATAACCACTAAGAAAACAATCAGCAGCCGATGACTCACTGGGGATCCGCGCTAGATAAACACACAAGCATGCAGACCAATTAATGCCTGATATCGCACGCCTCATCGTAATCATCATCACCATCATTATCATCATCGTCATCATCACCATCACCATCATCATCATTATTATCATCATCACCATCATCATCATCATTAATGAGCAATTAATAATGAATCTAGAGTATAATGGATCGATAAACGGTTTACGTCGATGGGGATGTACATAATTGCCAAATGTTATTTATAATAATATTAGCTAAATATTATGTAAATAGAATATGATGTGATTATTTATAAAATATAAATACAGGATAATTTTAAATACAATACAACTTTAAATACTATACAACTTTAAATACAATACAACTTTAAATGCAATTCTTTTATGGCAAACATTGATGATCACGAACTACCAAATTAAACAAATGTTTAATATGTTCGACAGATGGCAACAAAACTTTAATAATTAAATTATTTATCATCACTTACTGTTACTCAGGAACTTTTTGTAAAAATTAATGAATTAGTTTGTCAATTGCAATAGGATAATATTTGTAATAATAATAATAATAATAATAATAATAATAATAATAATAATAATAATAATAATAATAATAATAAATATAATAATCATAATAATCATCATCATCGTCATCATTATCAAAATAATAATATTTTATTATTTTATTCACAATCATTTATCTTTATT
The DNA here is from genome assembly GCA_034509925.1 of Hirudinaria manillensis. Taxonomy (NCBI): domain Eukaryota; kingdom Metazoa; phylum Annelida; class Clitellata; order Hirudinida; family Hirudinidae; genus Hirudinaria; species Hirudinaria manillensis. Next base: position 7,261,304 of record CM067530.1, on the reverse strand, counting down.
TTCACAAATTTATAGATGGATTGGGTCTTCCAGTGGATGATTGGAAGAAAATAATGGAGGAACAAATCAGTAAAATCAACGAAGTCCATGATAAATTCGAAAGCGAACTCATAGCCAAGAAGGTCAATAACGAAACTTTCTTCCACGATTTCAGTTTCGATTCATTGTCTACGATATAAACTTATATACCTCTGGAACGTTTCCAGATCCCCTACAAGTTGAAAACTGAGCACAACAAATCTCCAGGCCAGGGCATCATCAACGTGGCAGAAGCGGAAGAGGCCAGACTGATTGTCATCGGCACCAGAGGTCTTGACGCCGTCAGAAGAACGGTCCTCGGCAGCGTCAGTGACTACGTAGTCCATCATTCGAAAGTCCCTGTGCTCGTTTGCCCCAAGTAAACAAGGAAGAAGATTTTTGAAATTCGCGAATTCGTGAATGCGTTTTGGAGACCTTTTTGAGGAAAATTCTGCTGAAAATATTTTTTTAATCGATCAACTGCAGGTGATCTGAAGGTAATAAAAGTTAATAAAAATATTTAAAAGTCGTTGTTTAACCAAGGGCTCAACTGAAAAAAATAATTTGTAAATTGAAGCAATCTGGAACTAATTAAAAAAAGGAGCTTGAACCAAAATAACTATTTATTACACTGTTGTTTCGAGCTCCAGTTGGTTGAAGTCTTGCGGCCTTCGTCACCTAAAAAGAGTTTTGTTGACTTTTTTTTTTATGAACCTAAATTTTTCGACAGTTTTTACATAAATCAGTTTTTGCTACATTTTGGGTGAAAAACAGGTTTTTAATAGTCTTAATACATTGAATATATATCCCATCTAGTTAATTAAAATAGATTAACTTAAAGTTCATTTTTACTTGCGTTTAAGCCGCCATCATCACATTTATTTAACATAATTTCATTATATGATTCTGTCAAATTTAAAAATTACGAGGGATCCCACATTTGATTATTTTGGTCCCAGTACTACAAATCAGCGACATTTAGATTCAAAATTAGAGTGCATTTAACATCAATTGTTAATAACGACCACTTGTGCTTCTTTAACCAAGTCAGCCAGTCAAGGTTTATACTGAGACAGGTGAGGGAGAGAGGTTGGAACTTGTCTTCACCCGTGGATACCGTTAACAGTTATCCAGATAATGTGACATTTAAATATTGAAATCGTTTGATATGTGTTTTTTTAGCTTTAGCCAAAGTGAATTTCATTAGAGGTATGAACTGGAATGAAATCTTAGTAGTTGAATGCATTTGCTGGACATGAAATGTTTTTTTGTATCAAAAGGATTTCAGAATTTGTTACTTTATAATCTTTAAACGTCACTAATGCTTATTTTAATCGTCAAACTTTGACCTGATGTTTACCGCTAGAATGGCAACAGCTTTAACATATGGTACCATACGTAAGGCATAGAGCTCGACACATATATTTTGACCCTGACATTTATTTAAGAAAATAACTGCCAAGGATTGTTTGTGAATTGAATATTGTTAAATGCCGATGTTTTACTTTGAAAGCGAAGTTCATCAAAATAACTGGTGCACTTTTCAAATGACCTCGACTTCAGATTTTTTTTACCGAGGCTACGCTGTGGTTATGTTCGCTTTTTTCCATGTGATTGAGATTATGTGGTTTGGATTTTGTCCTCGATGGATGCGAATCCATCGGAATCGTCCAAGGTTTCGGAGTCCGTGAGCGAATACGGGGTCATTACCCCCTTCAATAACCACACGTGGGGGTCATTGTCGGTGGTGAGTGATGTTTTCTCAAAAGGAAGAATGCGAAAGATAGGATCTGGCCTGCCATCTTTGATTAACATTCTTAGTCATGCCTTGACGAAAATGCGCATTGTTTGCCGTTGTCAAATTTCATTTACGACGCCTTCAGTAAAGCGACTAGCAGCGGGAGTTTTGGCATGTTGGTAGCTGCTTGGCTTAAACCGTTGTCTTATAATGAGAAGTTTAATTAACCTTTATTCTACTTGCTAATTGGTGCAGCTGACTGCTTGGAGGTCTTTTAAAAGCTTGCCTGGGATTGAAAACAAGAGGGAAAGAAATGACAATGTGGAGGTGGTGTAAGCACATCAACGTTCATACTGCTGTGAGAAAATACAGTAGTCATGTGCAGGTATGCTGTTCAATATTTGAAATTTCTATTATTTATAACTAATTTTTGCGTAATTATTCTAGACCATCTCCAAAACAGGGATAACGGGAGATAATGCAAAGACTCCATTCAAGCCATTTTCAGACTTTCTAACTGACACTTTTAACCGACAGCACACATATCTCAGGATATCCTTGACAGAGAAGTGCAATTTAAGATGTAAGAAAATTTTGTTCCTAAAAAAATTATAATTACTTAATGACCACTTTATTAAAAAGAATTCAAAATATGAAAATGAAATTTTGCTTACAGGTCAATATTGCATGCCTGAAGAAGGAGTTGAACTATCCCCAAAGGAAGCCATTCTCACAACCCCTGAAATATTGAAATTAGCCAAATTGTTCGTAAAGGAAGGAATAACAAAGATCAGGTTGACAGGTGGAGAGCCCCTTGTCAGGAAAGATGCAGTTCAACTAGTTGGTGAGCATCATTATTATTAATATCATTATTATGACCGATAATTATTGCTATCTATGGAATTGGTTGTACTCGATTGCACGTAGTATTCTAAATTTGCATTAATTTTAAATTTAAATTAATTACATGTATTATTTTAAATTTTATTTTGTAAATTCTACTATAAAACACTTTGTGTTTCTCGAGATTTTAGTCGAGATGTTTTTCTATATTTTTTTTCAATTTGTGCATTTGTAAATATTTCCTTACTTTATAAATGTGGCATGACAATGTTCTCATTTCTAGTAATTGATTGCTAGTGAATGAGTTTAAACTTAATCCTGAATTAGCTGGGCTCAACGAATTGAGAGCGCATGGTCTCGAAGAAATCAGCATGACCAGCAACGGCATCGTGCTCAAAAGGAACCTGCCGGATCTGAAAAAAGCGGGACTGAACAAATTGAACATCAGTTTGGACACTTTGGAAGAGAAGAAGTTTGAATTCATTGCAAGAAGGAAAGGTCACCAGAAAGTTCTTGAAGCAATCGATTCTGCACTCGATCTTGCCTTTAACTCCGTGAAGGTGAGTCTTTAACATCGTGTTTATAGCTATCACAGAACGGTTACTAATTTGCCATCATCATCATCCTCGTGCAGGTCAACTGCGTGGTAATGAAAAATCTAAACGACGAAGAGATCCCGGGGTTTGTCGAGCTTACGAGAAACAAGGCAAGCTCAGTCGAATTAATTTGTCGTTAATGTGTCCCAGAAAGCATAATTCAACGAAATGCTAATTATTTACCTAAGGCTCTTGACGTCAGATTCATTGAATACATGCCTTTTGATGGTAACAAATGGAGCAAAGGAAAGTTTTTGCCCTATGAGGCCATGTTAGAAAAGATTAGATTTGTTTTTCCTGATCTGAAACTCCTTGAAACTGAAGCTTCGAGCACTTCCAAAGTGAGCCGTTGCCATAACGCCTTCAAGCGTTTACCTTTCGTTAAAATCGGGCACGCAAAATGTTTGACGCATTCATTTAATAATGAACGATAACATACAAATCTCTGTCACAAATTTTAGGAAATATTTTGCTAACGTTGCGCCACATGCAATAGCGCCAGGGGAGCTAGCGAGCGATGCGAGCCTTGCTACGCCATTCCACAGCCGACTGCCAGAGCCGAACGCAGCCACTACGCTACAATGCAGCCATTCTTAGCTCATGGTATTTTTCCTATCATTGTTTTGACATTTGTCTGTGAGTCTTTTCATTTTGCTTAGGAGGTTTGTAGGCTCAGTTCTTATTAAACTTGTGGGGATTGTTTCAGGCATGGAAAGTTGATGGTTTCAAGGGACAACTTGGTTTCATAACTTCGATGAGTGAAAACTTTTGCAGTGGGTGCAATAGAATCAGAATAACTGCCGATGGAAATCTCAAAGTTTGTCTTCATACGAATAGTTGTCTTTCACCAACCTTAATTACCTTTTACTCTCCTGATAATGAATCATTAATTACCTAATCAGTAGTTTAGGAGCTTTCTGCAAAGATGTTCTCATAACTTTTAGATCCATGGATGATTATATTGATAATTAAACACAGGTGTGTCTTTTTGGTAATGCTGAAGTTTCGCTGAGAGATTATATGAGGTCGGGTTATACAGATGAACAACTCTTACCTATCATTGGTGCTGCAGTCAAAAGAAAAAAGGCCAGACATGCAGGTACCAAAACAAAGCTACCTTTACAATACACAGTTATGCTATAGTATTATGTTATGTCGTTCTAAAACAGAGTGAATATATTCTAACTTGTTCTTAAAGTATATGAAATTAAAATTTGCTTACCTAAGGTATGGACGTCATTGCACAGAGCAAAAACCGTCCCATGATTCTCATTGGTGGGTAAGTGATGGAAATGATCAAATAGAGTGTAAAATCCTCACAAAATGCTTCGTGCTTCTCAGATAATAAAAGATTGAAGAATGCAAACTTTCACAAGAACTTAGGGAATTATAGCAATCTCATGACTTTGGTAGCTTTTAATGAAATCAAAAATTCAGCTCTCCATCTTCAGAAGAATTATTTGCACACCTCTTTGGACTTTAAAGTTGAAAATAAATTCTTGCCAGCTCGTAGGTCTTTTGGTACGTCTGCTAGCAAATCGTCCAACAAGGACCCTGTCGATACCACAGAGCTTTCTCACGTTGACAAGAAGGGATCTCTACAAATGGTTGACGTGAGCCCTAAAAGCGACACGTTGAGGGTTGCCAAGGCTTCCGGAAGAGTGCTGGTTTCTCCAGAGATTTTGAAAGCAGTGAAGGAAAACACCATGAAGAAAGGAGACGTTTTGACCACTGCCAAGATCGCCGGAATCATAGCCGTCAAAAAGACTCCAGACCTGATTCCGCTTTGCCACAGCTTGAACTTGACCCATATTTCCGTCGAGGCTGTCATAAACGAAAGCGATTGTTGCATCGACATAACGTCGCAGGTCTCGTGCAAGGGGTCTACCGGCGTCGAGATGGAAGCCCTCGCCGGGGTGTCCGTAGCTGCCCTAACCGTGTACGACATGTGCAAGGCCATGTCGCACGACATCGTCATTGGCGACATCAAATTAATGATGAAAAGTGGAGGGAAAAGAGACTATTTACGAAGCGAATGATTGCCAAATTGGTTTCAATTAAATTGATATTCTAAATTTACTCTCGAAATTGATTCTTGTGAAAGTTATGAAACATTAACCTTTATGCTACGTATTGAATATAATACTTAACGATTATATATCTTCGGCCAATGACCGAGACATTTAATGCGACGTGCACGGAATTTGAAAAACTGAGACTGTTGTAATGGACATCTTACAAAGATAAAGTTTCATTGATCTCAATGAATGTTCTCTAAAAACTTAAAATAAAATCTTAAACCAGCAACAATCACAGACACACACAGGAGGCCAAGTTATAAAAATTTTCCTTCTAAAATTGCAGATAACAGCACTATTCTTTTTTTTGGTCAATAAACAATAAAATAATGTTTTTCCAAAAATAAATCAGCTGAAAATAACACAGAAGATGCCAAGACATTTGTTCAGATGCAATCATTTCCAACCTTCCTTGGACAAAACCAGGTTGAACATGAACAACTCAACTGGTTGGGTTCCTGAAAGTGACGACGTTTTGGGTGTTTTTGGTCGTGAGCATCAGCTGTTGAACTTGACAGTGGTACCTGATGACATAGATGCCAGTGACGAGACAGAGTTCTGAGACCTTGGAATAGTTGGGAGTCTGAAATGGTTAAATAAATATCTGCAAAATTCAATCTTGGCTCCGAGTTAATATGTAGTTTCTGCAGTTCTATATGTGGAGCATATTTGACTTAAAATGCATTCGTGCAGGCAGCACCAAAATATTTTTTTGTTTCAAAAATCTATTGGACTTGAACAGAATTAGAGGAAGTCTAAATGTATTTTTCTAGAGAAAATTTTAGGATAATCAAGCTTAAGATGGTCGTGTGAAACCACGTTTGCTTTTATGCTATGGTGCAATCAGGATGTACTTTTTGATTCATTCCTCTGGTGATACTTTCTTGACAAATTAGATACTTTAGAATCAAACGACATTGGAAAAAATCTAGCACTCACGACTTAAAAATGCCCATGAACGAGTCCTTGAGCGACCTCTTTGTCGATTTGATTGAAATATTGTCAGTTTCATCGACAAACCCCACTTCTGGAGAGGGTTTGAATCTCTTGAGCCACCTTTCTTTTGTGACGGAGCTACTCCCCGACATGGTTCTTTTAACTGGCTTCAAGCTTGCATTCATTTGAGCAGCTTCCTGTTCCTGGTTCGTTATGTCGTGCGTGGCCATGACTGGACCCTTCTTGTTCTTGAGGCCCATGTTTTTCCTCAGAGTCGAGAACCTCGATTTGACTTCCGTCTTGGTGATGGAGGTAGAAGGCTGGAACGAGTTGGCCGGCAGTGCCGAAGCGGACGCGCCTTGTTCGACCGGCTTGCTATCTTCGCTGACGGCGTCGACCTTGTTGGGACTTGAAACCAAATATTCTTCGTAAGTGTAAAGAGACTTGGTGCACGTTTCATTCAGTGTCAAATCCTTTTCTTGTTTCTCATCAATATATGAGACGTTTGTATCAATGGAACATTCCTCAAAAATGGGTCTGTTGGTTTCATTTCCAGTTTTCAGAGGGGTGGATGTTTTGAGATCAAAATTTGATAAGAGATGTTGATTTGATTTTTGCCTAAAATCCATCAACATCAAGATTATGTGCTAATTGTGTTAAATGTTGTGGATGAATTCACTAGAACTACCTGGATGAAGCCTGTCTCTTCAATTTCCTGGGTGGTTGAATGCTTAACCTGAATGAAAGGGAAATTCCAAATCTCTTCTTAGGCTTGATGCCTCTCTTTGTGGAGACCAAATTTATGGAATGTTCGATGGAACTGTTGAGTCGGTTCAAGAAAGTACCCAAGTCTTGGAGGCTGCAACTTATCAGTATCCAATCATCATGGGCTGGACTGGTGAACCTCAGAAGTTGCTGAAAAATCATTTGAAATTTTGAAAATAACAACAATATTAATATTAATAATAAACAATAATTATGGAATTCACAAGCAATATCCTAACAACTTTCCTTCAAGGATCATCATCACTTTATGATGTAAGATTGCAAATATCATTAAATAATAATAATAATTATTACTATTATTAATTATTACTTAACACTAAACAAATCCACAAGATGGAGGAACCTTGAGAAGGAGGACGTATCTCGGAATGCGTTGAACGGGTGTCAAAAGGAAGGAAGTGATGTCCAACCTGTTGCACTTCTGATCTTCTTCCAGGATCTTTTAATAAAATTAAAATTAAATTGAAGGTGACATCTTAAGACATTTCCTTCACTTTTACCCTGAGTAGGTTGGAAAAATCTGTACTGCTATTGCAGATCTTGTGGATCTTGACCAGTGAATTAGAAAAGTTTCTTATATACATTTGGTACTGTTGGAATATGGGACACTGAATGGAAAATGAGGATCCATTTCAGACAATTTCTACTGATTTGGCAGAATAAATAAAAAATAATTTGACTCACATTGTGTGACTTAAAAACATCTGCAAAAATATCTCCTATGCAGCTGCTTTGAGACCAATTTATGAATCGAATCTCAAGGTTTTGAAGGAGGTCGCAGTGGCTTTTGTATATTTCTTCCAATGAAGATGCAAACATTATCCTGCAAGTATTTAAAAATACAATTTCTTTCCTAGGGATCATAATAAAAGTCACAAATTCACTAATGATAACGTAAGTTGAGGAGTTTTAATATTATATCAATTTAAGCTACAAGAATTAACATTTCATAATATCATCATTTTATGTAATGCAATGGCTACTAATTGCAAATATCATTAAATAATAATAATAATAATTATTCAGTGGGCAGTGGATCATTGATCTAAATGCAATAAAAATAATTTACACAAAATTTCTAACAAAATGCAAAAAGCAAACCCCAGCACATCTTCATTGACCAATCGAGATCTTCGTATTGAGCTGATGAAATGGTCAAGCAACAACCAGAGACCATCGCAGTAGGACTTTTCGGTCTCCACAATTTCACGCACCACTTTTTTCCTTCGGGCTGGTAAAGTAAAAAGTAAATCGTTTACTAGTAATGAAGAGATTTGAGTTCGAGTTAAGTTAACCAGTTGTACCAACCTTGCTTCAAATTGGAATCGGGTGTTGCTATCAGAGTATGGTCTAAAAATTAATCGATTTTTATAGATGAGGTTACAAGCTTATTTCAGTATTTATAAAATTAATTTAAATAACAAAAATCAATTACCTAGTCTTGGAAGAAGTTGAGTCTAAAAAAAATAAATGATGAAATATGAACTCTTAAATTATTTGTGTTTGTCGTTATAATAAAAAACAACCGATATAAAATATCGCTCGCCGAATCAATAAAATCTCACCTCATTTGGAATGTCTTCGTCATCTGGAAGATCTGCCTCTCCAGGCAATAAGAAATCATCAACATCCAAATCTGCAAGCTTATTGCAGTGATCGGTCAATGATCTACTGAGATCTAGAGTTTTGTTTGCAGCTTTGGTAAGTGATTGGTCATGTTCATCCTCTTTAATACAAATTGTTATTTAACTCATTAATTACCAGCAATCAACAATAACTTAATATAATGAATGTTCTATTATCATAATTTGCTTCGAAAACGATTAGTGGATCTCAATTATAGCAAAAACAACCTAAACAGGATACGCAGTTCATTTTAGAAATCTAATGCAATGCAACATTGGTGGCAACTTACATTAATACGAGACCCGGTAACGATGTTATACATATAAAGACACATGAAACATTTCAAATCATCGCTTTAAGATTTAAACTAAGAATATTTTGTACAATATGGCATACCTTCGCAATCGGTATATCTTTCCTCGGCTTCCGCTTCAAAAGTATGTAATTTATCCATAAGAATGCGTTCAAAAGTCCAAACTAAAATTATTTATTGCAGTTTTAACTAAAAAATGATTCGTAGTGCTGCTGAAGAGGTTTCGATTTTACTTTTTTTTTGTTTTTGTTATTCAAACCGAACATTCCGCGGATTCACCACGTTGTTAAATATGTGTTAAATATTTAATATAACATTTTTAATCTAACTTGAATTAAATTAATTTAGTGTTTTACTTAGTCTGTTTTAGAGAAAAAAATCGATTTTATTCACCCAGATAAAGCTTTATTGCAATCTCTCTTTGTTTCAGGACCTATTTCGTAATTGGTTACAGGAAAAGTACCGTTTGGTATGATTTTAACCATCAAATTTAGTTAGCCCTCAGGTTCTTGCAGTAATTTGTGTTTACAATTGATACAAATGTCATTCATACATAGATAGTTAAAACCATTAATGGTTTTTACAAAGTTTTTGAATAGAATTTTAGTAACAATGGCATTCCATTAGCAAATCATATACATGTATGTTTACTATAATAAGAGACAAATCATGAACAATTACATAATAACTAAACAAATATTGACTATTATTACCATTAACTCTTTAATCGGATATTTGTTCTTAACCATTGGATTTCTAAGGTGATACAACTGTCTCAAGTATTACATGCATCATTACATATATGTTACGCTAGCACATTAGTTTGCATTAATAACAAAATTGCGGTTGATACTCAGTAACAATACATTTATTGGGGATATACTTGTACGCCCAGTCGTTGAAACTGAAGATTTTTTACCTTAGGCATCCAAAGGTACGCCTATTAGACGTATTTTGATTTTATTTTTGCTCCTCGTCATTACTCAGAGAGGAGTCAAATCCCCTAGATGGAGGAATTGCTCTCCATTGTCCCACCAAATTACGTTTGAGGTCTCAATTTTTTGTGAACGATTCAGCTTATTCCAAGTTAACGCATTATGTTAACATTTCAAAGTTTTTCTGAAGATCCTCAAAATGTAGGTCAGAAAAAGATATGGAATCATCTAAATCTATTGTTTTCATCACAAAACACAAAACAAAAATAGAAAAGCCAGTTGGCTATGAAGTCAAAATAATAATAAGAATAATAATCCAAATTTTAAACCATCGAGCGAACGTCTTAAAACTCTGTATAATGTGTTTCTTTTTCAGTTCCTAGGTCATTGGAAACAATTTAATGGGCATTTATGATCTAGTTCACTTATTGCAGTCAATAAATTTGGGACATCTAATTCTCTTTTGTGCGTCCAGTCATAAAAGTTAGGCCGTTATAAACCCAATACTCTTAAGTGGCTGGTAGTCTACAAATTCACAAAACGCCGAGGCATTTTCAAGTGTCGTTGTAATTAATAAACTTGTGTAATTAATTAATTAACTTTTAAATTTAAATAAAACGTTGTTGAATGATGAGGAAACGTTGCGGGGAAATTTGGTTGCTCCTGTACTTTTGTGTGGTGATAATATTTTACTGTATTTTACTTTATAATTGCAAGTTATAAAATAGTCTAACAAATATTCACTATTTTAATACCCACTGAATACACGTAATGCTCATCGACTTAATTTTATTTTAATGATTTTTATTGTTTTATTGATTCTGGCAGAAAAGACCCAACATCCGCATCTTTAACATCTCCGAGCTTGGCATCCTTCCACCATAAGCAACCACGATTTATTATTTTTAGACCGATTCATTTCTAGCAAAAATATTTTGAAATGAATGAAATTCTTCAAATTAGCTCCACTTGAGCATCATCAATCGTAGGTAAATTCATCGAGTAACTATGATAATCGTGCAAATACCGTTGTTGTATTAAGAACACAGTCATTCACTACATCGTTCAAACTTTGTAAGAGCCAATTAAGAATTGAGAATTTGCCGGATTTTACAAACGAGTTGAAGGATTTCAGCCCAGAATAAGAACAAAGTTTATTTAAAATAATTTCAATCGATTGCATAGCTTAACATGTAAACTCAAATATCTAACGCAAATGTTGAATGTTGAACGGTAAATGTTAAATGTTGAATGTTGAATGAACAAAACGGCAAAGATTTCAATCACGATTCAAATTAAGACTCTCGAAACTTTAGAACTACGAGTTCAACTCGTCATCAACTTCACATCTTCTGAAAGAGTTCGTACTTGGCTTTGAGGCTCATCTGCTGGTTGGCCTGCTTCTTCTTGGCCATCCTTCTCCTCGCTTCCTCGGCCGTCGGTGCAAAGTCGAGTCCTTCGATGGAAGTGGGAGAAAATGGAGGACTTCCGGGAGAGCTTTGGCTGCTGTAGAGGGAAGAGTTCGGGATGTTTTTGACGTCCAATATCAGTTCTTTCCTTTCCAGTGCCGGGGATGACTGTCAAAGGCAAAGTTCAGGCAAATGTAAGGTGATGTTCAAGTCCAGTTATGATTGAAGTCAATCGATTTCAATCAATTAGAATCTTTTATTGTCTTCTCGTCAGTCGATTTCAATCAATTTGAAGACTTTATTACCTTGTCGTCCGATTTCAAGTTCTCCTTGTTGCATGCGTTGTTGTCAGCCTGTTTATGTAAATATCTCCTAATTTGCATGTTGAGGGGCCTTCGACACGATTACAACGACGTGATGATGACGAGTATCAAATACAAATTTGAACTTTGGTAGAAGATTTTAGACAAAATAAACATTTTTATTTTTTTAACCATCATTATCATCATCATCATCGTCGTCGTCGTCGTTGTCGTCATCATCATAATTATCATAATAACAACGTCCTCATCATCTCAGTCATTATAGTCGTCGTGACCATCGAAATTAACGTTGATAAGCTACTTAAAGCTAAAACATCATCAGGAGTCATCATCATTAAAGGTTCGATTAAAATTAATTTATTACTCACACACTCGGAGTTTGTCTTGGTCTCTGCAAATAGAAAATACCTCCATTACTATTAACAACAACAACGACATCAACCTACGTCTGCCGCCTACGTCAGCAACAACAACAGCAATAATAAAACAACAACATCGGAGAGATTATTCGATTTTATTTACTCGATCATATTACTTCGGGCAGCTTCAAGAAGAAGAAGAAGAAGAAGAAGAAGAAGAGACATTAATTTTTTTTAAACAACATTTTAAACTATCGGCAACCATGTGTCGAACTTTATCCTGTCGGGCTTAAAGAATGTGAATGATGAGAGGCAGGACATGCAAATCTGTACAAATCTATGCAAATAAATACACATCCATACAAATCACAATGAAATTTTATTCTACAAGTTCGATATTAACGATACGACAGCATGGTTTGCAATAAAACGACAGAAGATGCAGCGTATCCAATTGTAGTTGGGTTGTAAACAGCCACCTGCCTTAGTAGTAGTGGGATCACCGGAACAATCACAACAGCAACAAATGCAACCAAGTGAACAACAACAATAACTTCAATAACCTGCTATTGGCTTCGAATCAGGTGATGAAATGGTGACAATGCTGGAAGTCATCTCAGAAGACATTTTGATTTGCTTCTCGTCAAAGTAATTCTTAGCTTTTGGATCGGCGACGAGGAGTTTGGTTTCTTTGAGGTTGGTTTTGATGAGCTCAACGACCTGTTTGTGTTCGAATCCTTCGATTCTCGTTCCGTTTACTTCCACGATAAAGTCTCCTTCTCGAAGTCCTCCGAGTTTCGCAGGTGATCCTTCGTCTACCTGGGTTGGGGTTTTGGAGCGTTTTAATTTAAATCATTCTAACAACCTAACAGCCAACCATTCATTCTCCAATCACTTGGCTTATATTCAGATGTTTAATGTTCTTACATTTATTTTTTGATATTCCGGTCATGACTACAGCTCGAAACTGAGTTTGTTAAAGAGCCAAACAAGCAGGAAAAATATGCATTCTTTGCCATTATTTGGCGCTATATAAATATACTACACATCCGCCCATCCTTCCATCTATCCATTCGTCCCTCCATCGACACCTTAACAATGTACTGTCCGGGCTTGTTCTTTTCCGACTGCATGTTGAATCCAAATCCCTTTCCATCGCTCCACGACTTGACGTGACAGAGTCTCAGTTTGAATGGATGTCCAGCTTCGGCTTTGGAACCTTCAGCAGTTGCACCTGCTCATAAAATCTTGTATCTTGTTTATAAAATCTCAAATTTCAGTTTTTAAATTTAAATTGCTTTGCTATGAAAAAGATGAATCATTAAATGTCATCGGGCACTAAAACGGGTTATAAATATAAAATATTCTTCACTTATCGGTTATCATAGCGGGCTTCATGATAATGAAAATATTTTCCATTTATCTCGAGGATTTTTATTATTTCAGATTAGCACGAAAAGACGTTAAAAGAATTTTCACCGAAAATTTACAATTGTCATTTTATCAGCGACCAACAAAAGTTAAAATAATATTTAATCGTAAAGAAGATCTTCAATCACAAAAATATTTCAAAATCAAAGTTAGTTGGCGCGAAAATGTCTGCTTCAAGATCGTAAAGACGACAGGCACGATATTAATAATAGTACATTATCTTCGTAATTAGGATTATTAATTTTATCGCAATTTCCCTTCAATAATTCATTCGAACGCATATTTTGTCGGCGGAAAAAATAAGATTAGACGAAAAGAAGGCACAACGATGCGAAAAGCTTGAATTTGAAATTGAATTTTTCTCAAATTACCCGAGGAAGGATTGGCATCGGGACAAAAGGTGCGCTCGACAAGTTCAGTGGAATGCGAACTGATCGAGACGCCGTTTTCCTTGAAGAAGCGCTTGGTTTGTTCATCGAAGACCAACATCAAGACCTCGGTTGGTGACTGCTTCACCAACTTCACCACGTCGGCGTGAGACAAATTCTACGGCAAATGAAACGATACTTTTGCCCTCAGTGACGTCGGGCATCAATGAATGACCGTCCAAAAAAACGTTTGTTTTCTTGTGAGAATTATTATTATTATTATTATTAATATTTATTGGCTTTGGTTAAATTTGATATCAACATTATCTTTGAGCAGGATGTTTGCATAAATATTTAATCAGTAATTACTTATTTATTAAAGACCAGATCTTCCATCTCTCATGTATAACTCACATGTATAATGTAAAGTAATGATGAATCAACTTATAACTTATTAAATTCATTAATTTGATTTAAAATAAAACATTTAAATCACTTTTATTAACCTACAGATGACAGAAGAATCACAAAGGCAACTGAAAAGATCATAATCAATGTTCAACCTGAACATTGGTGTTGTTGACTTCAACAAGTTCATCTCCCTCCTTGAGACCCGCCAAATGAGCGGGAGACCCTTCGTCAACCTTGCCTATGAAGTGGGTCAACGAGTCCTTGTCTACGTGGAGATTGAAGCCGTAACCGCTGAAGTCTGGCCAGGTCTTCAGGTGGCAGAGTCTCGCTTTGAACTGCTGGCTTTCGGTGGACGATGCTGTGGAGTAATTGCCAAAGTTTATCGGACCAATGATGTGGAGTAATGATAGGGTTTATCAACCAAATGCTGTGGGATCAAACCAAAATTTATCAGCTTGTCTTAGAACTGTATAATCATGCATTACCAAACTGCTTTCATAATTTTAATTGTTACGTGGAATTGATATGAGAACACTTCGCTTAGTAATATCTTCCACTTTTGACCACCGAAGTTGAAGCGTCAATACAAATGCAACTCATCGGTTTTCGAATGCAAAAGAAGTTGTAGTGTCTCTTGTCTTGGAGTGCAGCCAAATGAGCAACTCAAAATCATCATAGTCACTAGCATCATCATCATCATCATTATCATCGTCGTCGTCGTCGTCACCAAAATCATCATCACCGTCATCAAAGGCTATTATCGTGACGTCATAATTCCGAGATCGTCATCACTGTTACATCATGAAATCAGTTTTTGTTGTCATGAAACCCAGCTGCTTCTTCATCGAATTAACATAAAAATATCATTGGACTTTCTCTTTCTCTCCTAAGGGGCCATTATCATCTTGTATCATGATGACTTGGGATCATCTGGTATCGTGATGGCTTGGTATCATTATAACTATGAAAGGCCAACCCTATCATCTGATATCACCTTTATCACCTAGTATCACCTGATATCGTTATACAGTATCAGTATGGGTACTACTGCTCAGGTATCGAAAGCACAGGCAAGGTCTTCTGAACACTCGATCGTACATAACTTGAAAGTCCACAAGCAATTTGCAAACACTTCACAGTAGACTTTTGGACTGCAAGCCATTCATTCTTTAATCTGACGAGCAGACTTTTGCATTTTTCTGCGATCATGTGTTTTAAAACTTTAGGCAAACATTTGAGACTATTTTTGTAGCGAAAAGAGCGAATAACTGCTACAATGTTTGACATGGTTGACATGAAATAATGGGTGATTATCATAAAATATCGAATAATTTTCACAAAATATAGAATAATTCTCGTAAAAAACTAGTCACGTTTAAGTGTGGGACATTTAAATCTCAGAAAATCCCACCTGCACGCTCCAGAGGTGTTTCCAGTCTGAGCAGGTACGGCATGGAACTGTTCACCTCGACGTTCTTCTTCCTAAAGAACTCATCTGCCTCTTCGTCGACGACCAGGAAAGTCGTTTCATCCTCCCGGGTTCGAATCCTGGCCACGACCTCCTGATGACTTTCGGAGGTCACGTTCACACCGTTGACCTCGATAATCCGATCACCTTCGCGCAGACCGGCCGATTGAGCTGGCGAGCCCTGCTCCACATTCCCGATGAACTGACCCGACCTCGTCTCGCTCGACTGGAGATTGAAGCCGTAACCCGAGTAATCCTCTCTCTTCCTGATACGACACAACCTCGCCACAGGTTCTCCCTCGGGTACTCGCGCCTCGTCGGACATTTTTTTCTGTTTAAAAATTTCGAATCGACAGAGAATTCTGTTGGCTTTTAAAGGCCGCGTTTAAAGCAATAAAGTGTGTGAGGAGTGAATGAAGTGGTAATATTAATCAGTTCGCTCGCATTCATTCCCCGAATGCGCGAAACCAAAGTCCTACTCTCGTGTTTGTCGACGTGTGCGAGCATTTAGTGCGCGCGTCGCCAGACGCTGGATGAAATCGTGCAATCATTTTAATAGAGACCATGCTTTATTGATTATCCAAACATTTTACAAATGGAAGTCATTGAGTCAAATCGTGGTTTTTAATTTTGCACGGAACGCTATAAAGACCCTTGGACGCGCTCGTACTTCCCTCTGGAAAAGTGGTGTGGCAACCTTCGAGTTCTTCCGATTGTCTTTCAACGTCCACCTGCTCCTTGGAGTAAATGCTGCCCGGATGGGATGCCGGAACGTCGTAGAATTCCCAGATCCTATTCTGATAGAAGTGCATCTCTTCGGTTTCTCTGCTGTAGTTATTCTTGGGCGTGTCGTAGTGCGAAGGACTTGTCGTTGGAGGATCGTTGACGGTCTGGTACTGCTCGTTCAGTTGTAGGAGTTGAGAAACGTTTTCCGTGAAGTAAGCGAGACTGTCCTCTTCGCTAGAGACTTTCTGCTCGACTTCATGTTGAACTCGAGACCTTGGAAGAGTGTTGCTTGCCGACGACACGAGAAGAGGCAGGAATTCGTGGTAGTCCGATGGAGGGGGACATCGAGGCAGGTGGTTCAATGGTGGGCAATTGGCCTGGAACGCTTGGGGAGATTGGGGAGCATTTCTGGAGAACGAATTCAGTCGTTTGAGAGTCGCGTTCCTCGGAAGAGAGCAGAGGGAATAGTCGTCTGCGTAGTCGATTGACATCGGTTTTCTGACGACCGTCGGTGTCCTGTTAAGTCCCCGGATGTCCAGGGCTGTTGAACTGAGAGAGACAATGCTGGGGAAGACTGACATCGAGGAAGGTTGGATTTGATGATGAACGTTCAAACCTGCTGACGACCTACTGCTGTATCTGTTCAGCGGACCTGCAATTAGACGACTCCAATTAGTTCGTTCGTATTCGTATCGCTGCGTTTCATAGCTTCATCGTTATTTCATCGATTTTAAATTATATTTTATCAACCTGTAATGAAAATAGTTGGGCGCATTAAATCTTTAAAAGCTGTTTCGACTCGTAAATCAAATCAAAGCTGGACTAAAATTCTTGATCCCCGCATAATGCATGATCGATGCTAAAGAGAGATTTCATCTCAAGGGGAAGCTACATCGTGTACTTTAAGGTAAACTCGTTAAAGTGGATTCGTCAGGAAGAATGCAACCTTCCGTCCCATTCGAAGTCACAGAAGAAAATGTTGCTCAAACATGTTGCATGAAAATGTTGCTCGAAAATGTTGCATGAAAATGTTGAGAGAATCTTAAAAGAAACTCTGAGGCTCAATGAATGGTCGTAAAAAGTTGGACAAGTCTTCGTCATTAGAGGAGCATCCATCCTAAAGTCTTGTGTCGCGGGAACATTTTTTTCCTCGACATTCGCTTTAAAGACATGATGAATGAATCTCACACATGAATTTATAAATTATGCTAATTAATCTCCAATATAATAATTATATTTTATAATTTATGCGTGAAGGTAACAAATCTAAATCTTTATGAAAAAGCTTAAATATCGAAAATCTGGTCTGCAGTTTAAAATATAAAACACGAAGAGACATTTACAAAGTTGAAGTGGTGCTTTGCTCAACAATTGCATTAAAATGGCATTATTCGACTTTACGAGTCAGTTCACGTAACTTTGTAATCTCGAATTTGCTTAAAAGCAATTTAAATGTAATGCGACTTTTGCTTAAATCATTTCTAACCATAAAGTAATAAACTCTGAATGCACAACCGGATTGAATTAGATGAGAGTGAGAGACTCAATAAAAATAATTTCAATGTAAAAAAATTGATGCAATTAATTTCATATCCGCGACATGCAAGCTGTTCTTCGGACCAAAGAATCACCCGAGGTGACAAGGAATGTTCGAAACAACAGCAATAACAGCAACAACCACAAGAACAACAACAACAACAACAAGATAAAGCATATTTATTTTCTTAATTGAATTAAAGAACATTTTAATCCCATTTGTTTCCTGTAAAACAAATCCTGTGCTTGTTTTCGCGGAGACAAAAAAAATATATTCGGCAAAAATTCCAAGTTTGGATTCCATGGTTTTCATTCGATGATGATGATGATGATGACGACTTTGAGGTTTTCATTTGCATTTACATTTTCAAATAATGTCGCTGAGTTGGAAGGCAAGTCATTGATTTATTAAGTTGATTATATTACTTATTATCATTATATTATTTATTAAATTAATTTTATTTTGCTATTCATAAATTAACATTAATGTATTTGGAAGAACGTAATGATTCCTTCATTGAAGTTAAATGTAACAAAGTTGAACAAATGAAACCTAATTTAAATATTCATCACTTCATTAACCAATCAAGATACGAAATCCAAGAGAATTTAGAATCCAACATTGAGACGAAAAAGTTTAAAAACCAATATTTTTTGCTCGGAACTTTCAGAGTTTTATTTTCCTTTTAAATAATTTAATTAAACTTAATTAAATTAAATTATTTAAAATTAAAATAAACGTTTTTTATTTTATGGCTTCAATCTAAACCACCGTAATCCTTCCCCGGGCACCTCCCAAAAAGATCTTTTAATGGTAGCGCGACTCGAAGCGACATCTTGCGATAGGTGGTCGCAGTTTAAAGCTCCTTGAAGTATTATTGGTCAATGTTTTTATTTCAACTTTCTGGTGGCGGTCTCCAAATAAATAAATAATAATAATAATAATAATTAATAATAATAATAATAATAATAATAATTATAACTTTGCATCGTTTCAGTCAGATATTATTCCCAAGAAAACGTTATTCATTTACCTTCAAACTTCAAAGTTCGTTTTGCTTTAAAAGGACGTAAAATGTTTTTATTTCTTCATTTCGTCTTTACATTTTAAATTTACAATTACAATTACATTAACATTAACATTTAGTAATTTACAATTACAATTACATTTACAATTTACATTTACAATTACATTTACAATTACATTTACAATTACATTTACAATTACATTTACAAAAATTACATTTACAATTACAATTAAATTACAATTTACATTTGCAACGATCAGAGCAATTAAGAAATTTAAACGTTTTTTTGTTCACAAAATTTGCATCGCAGAAAAAGTTGTTACGATTCAAATTTATGCGCAAAAGGCAGGAAGAAAGGATGCTTGAGATGTTGCTGAGGAAAATGAAAGAAAAACTTTGACTTTTATAATATCTTTAATAACATTAATTAATTAATAATATTAACAAATTATTATTATTATTATTTATTTATTTATTAAATAGGAATGTATTTATAAAAGAATGACGGCAAAAAGCAGCCGAAAATTCTTGGAAAAATCGTTGCAAGTCCAGGTTGCAATAAGCATTTGTTATTCCCATAATTAGCACCTCCTATGCAACTATTCCAACTGACTAATTTCTTCCGAAATCTGGCAATAAATAAATCTTATTAATTAACTCGATAGAATTCCATCACAAATGCATGGCATATTAATTCCCCTTCTCAACAATTCCGCAGCCAGATAGGAGGCAGACACAGAGACAAATTAATTCATAAATTAATAATTCATGGCCATTTATTTATAATAATGGACTCGAGGTGACAAAGTCCACTTCGGTTTTGTGGCATAAAATTACACAACGTTGCAGTGAAATCAACGTCTCAGAGGAAAAGCCTTGAAGCGACGTAATTCGGTTTCAACGAAATGCAACTGAAAAATTAAATAATTTCGCAATTTTCGAAGAAATAAAAAGATTAAATTAAAAAATAAATGATTGAAAAACACTTTTATTAAATAAACGTCACGTTTAATGGAATTGTTGGTTTTTTCCTCTGCAAATTTGTGGTCAAAGAAGAGAAATTATGCATTTTTCCTTCTCGGAAGAGAATGAAAAATATTGGAACATACTTCGTGCGGAAATGATTGCAATAAATTCCAATCCTAAACATCTTGTACGGGGATTATTATATTTTACGTTTTTACAACAATTTCAATAATAATAGCAATAATTATAACAGTAATAATAATAATATTAATATTAATAATAATAATCAAAAATTGGAATTATTGCCTTAACAATTTACTTATCATTCGGAGTTTGTCTTTTTGCAACCCTGCTGCAAGTGGGTGCACTTAGGTCTCTGTGGTTCTCAAAGGACGAGTTCCTTGGTGATGATGATGATGATGTTGATGATGACGATGATGACGGTAATTATGACATCGTCATCGTCGTCGTCGTTGTTTTTATTTTAAACCACCGGGACAATCTGACATGATGCACAGCTGTAAAAATCTCGCATGAAATCAAATCTAACCGAAATGAAATGAAATGAACTGAATTTAACTTTCCAAATGAACTGAAGCCTCCTATCAGCCAACGTCAGTTCAACCACTGACGGACCTGAGAACCACATTGTCAAATCTCTAAATATTACAACCGAATTTATAACGTAATTGATAACCTAAAGACTCTATGACCCAATTTATAACTTAATTCGGAGCATTTATTTAGCAACGAGAAATAACGAACGACTTCTGTCCATCATTTAAATCCTTTAAAATAAGAAAATATTATTAAACAAAAAAAAGCCACAAGAACTGACTTTCATGAATCATTCTGAGGTACTTGCAGAGGCATGTCACCCAGACTGTCATGTCGTGTTCGGATTCCGAGACTAGGAAATAAGTCCTGGGAACATCCCGCTTGAAATAGGTCTTGATTGCAAAGACGTGATTGAAGGAATTTGATTGAAGGTGACTCAACACCTCCTCGCACCTGTCCAGGTCGATTGATCCGAGTTTCCTGCTCATCTCCTCGTTCTCGTAGTAGGACAACTCCAGCTGGCTGTTGAAATTCTTGGTGGAATTGAGACAAGGATTCGACGAACTCATCACGGACCTGACGTTGGACTTGACGTGGGTCACCATCGTCAGCAGAAAATAGCGACGCTTCCACTTTTTCTGTTTTAAAATAAATAAATAAATTCGTCATTCGGCCGAGCGTTGCATATTTTCATCTCCTTAAGAATTACCTTCCTGAAAATATTCCTGATGAAGTTGTCTTTGAAGTCGTGAGGTGACTTGACCAACCAACCGTGGTGAATGATTTCCTGAACAGACATCCTTCACTTCTTTATTAATTCCTCTTCCCTTTTCGTTTTCCAATTGAAATGGAGGCACAGACGTCTGAAACTCCGTTCCACGTTTTTTCCGTTTCGTTTCTGACTTCTTGAAACGTCACTCAGAAGCTGACAACAAGGATCTTCGAGCTTCTAATTACTGCCCATTGAATCAGGATGGCAACAACGCTAGGCTCAATTATGATATTGTTGATCATCATCGTCGTCATCATCAATAACACTCCATCAAAATCATCATCAACACCCTTATCAAAATCTTCATTATCACCATTATCACCATCAACAATAGCAACAACAACAACAACAGTAAGGAGAGGTGATCGTCCTTTTCTGGTGATGGAATGTAGCGAACGGGGGTCGTTCATAATTCGAGGTACTTCGACGGACCGTGCGGATTTGTCAAGGATGCATGTTATTTTGCATGCACCACGAGGATGATGTATCGTCTCCTGAGGAGCTCAAATGGAACTCTTATTGTTTACAGCCGTCCCCCGAGCATCCTTCGAGCCTTAATTGCCCCAATTAGCTGCAGTTTGCAACTAAATTCTTCCTTCGTTCCTTCGAACTCTTCGATGTTTTCGCTCTTTCTGCTTGTGATTTCCTTCGCCTTTTGCCGTCCTGCACGGGAAAGACGACCGACTTAATGGCATTCTTGGCAAGACATGCGGCAATTGATCACGCCTCGAACTTACAACTTTTCCAGCCTCGACAACCCTTCCTCGACTCCTTTTTATTTTGTTTTCCGCCGATAAAAAAAAAACTTTAAAACATTTTTAATGGCTTTTCCTTAAAATGAAAAAGAAATGGCTCGCGAATGATTTTACTTTCATGATTTGTTTATTTAAATATTTCCTTTAAATTCGTCCGATGATTGTTTTGAATTTTGAAATTAATCTCCGAGAGATCCACGATAATTTCTCAATTTTTAAGTAATCGCTTTTTTTCCATAGAAAATACAAATTGGACATTTGTTTTCGAAGGATTTGTGAACCCACTGAAGAATATTTCGGAGTTGACAGCTTTCCTCGGGAATGTGTTTTTGAAGGTGTTGGAAATGAACTGCGGTGATGGTTTTCAAGTTGATGCTACTTAAAAGGGCCACTGACGACCAGCGCAGGATGATTGGTGGACAATTTCTCGAGTACAGAAGCACGGAATTACCCGAAATAATTAATAATATTAATCAATTTATCACGGAATTACTCGAAATAATTAATAATATTAATCAATTTATCACGGAATTAATCGGAACAATCAATAATAATCAAATTATTACCGTAAAATAGCTGCGTTTAATTAAATCACATTAAAGCGGTCCACGATTGACTCAAATCTTGCAAATAATTCCAGACTTGAGCCACCGAAAAATTTCAGGATAAAATGTATTTTTGTTCGAAAGCGGACAAAGATCACAAAAGCGAAATGTCAAGCCATATTTGCATCGGAATTGATGTTATTTAATTAGTTACCCGATAAACAATGACATTTAATTAACATAAAAAATGTTTATTAGCTCGTAAATGTTAATTAGCATGCATTCTTTCTTCTACGAACCCATGACATTCTTCAAGCATATTTCAGAGCTTCTTCTATGAGCCCTTTTTATAGTGCCATGAATAACCAGATCGTCGTGAACTTCGGCCTTTCTGTCCTCCACCGCTTCCTTCGCGTCTTCGAAGAGTTCGACGGTGACCACTGGAAGATTGGGAAGTACCAGGGACTGCTGGCATTTTTTGTGTTTCGTTTTCTGCCCCGAATTCGAATTCCAGCTGTCCTGCTGCTGAATTCTTTCTGATCTTCCTCTCAGAGAGCTGAGTTTGCTCCTCTGCTTGGGCAGGGAAGCCTCCCTGATGGTGGTACTCACAGGGGCAGAGGCGGTCGTGGCCGTGCCCTGCTTCAGTCGGCCGTTCTCGATGATTTCCGCCTCCATCATCTTCTCCAGTCCCGCGACGACGACCTCGGCGCACGACTTGGTCTTGAAGAGACCTCCCTGCGTCGAGTAGATGCTTTCCGCCTGATCGGTCGGCGTCACTCGTTTCTCGGGGAAACTGGCCCTCCTCCGCTCCTCGGTGATGGCCTCGAGCAGAGATGCTTTGTCGATGGAGCTCTTCTTGGAAGTGGCGTTGGAACAGACGCTCGTTCTCGACGCCCGTCTCAGCGACTCCAGTTGAGTGACGCGCGAAAGAAAGGAAGGACGATGCGATGAGCCCGGCCAGAGATGCAGCAGGTTTCTCTGTTGAAGTACCGTCCTCACCAGCTGCTTCTCTCGCGTCCTTTTCTCCTCCTCAATCCTTGCGTAACTCCTCAGAAAACCTGGACAGGAGATTAAACGAAAAAAAAAGACATTTATAAATAAAATAAAAGAAAAAAAGGATCGACAGGATTTGTCGCGGTTTACGGCACGAGATTTTTAAACGTCAGTGATAAGTAGGATAAGTAGAGGTTAGGAAAGGAATGGGTTAGTGGATAGTAGTGGTTAAATTCGAACCTTTCAATTCGTAGTCTGTCCTACTCCTCTTCAAAGTCGAAGCGGCGACCAGCATCGCGATGCTGATACCGTAGAACAGGATGACAGCAATGGCAAAGTACATGGCCCCTGGAAAATAAAATTTTATTCGTCTGCCTCAAATGAAACATATCAAAGGAGACTGCTTCGTCGTCAGGAGGTCAGGATCGAGAGACGGACTTGGATGATTTCGAGTCCGTTTAGCGTGGCTTTGTGGCCAAATATTCATTATTTTAATGTTCTTTGTTGTTTCCGTCTGTCTGTCGTGAACGACCTTCTCGTCATTTTGAATCATTTTCAAAACAAAATTTTGTCCTCACTTTTATATTCATTTTGTTGTTTTTTATTTCGAAATTTCAAGACAAAGTCAAACGTGGCCTTCGTGTTTTTGACGACAACAATGGGAATAGTAACAATAGCAAAGAATATCATAATGGTGAATATGGGATGATGATGATGATGATAATGATGATGACGACGACGATGATGATGATGATGATTGAGGTTAATGTTATTATTGCCGATTAATCATTTTCATGAAGTTGCCATCATTTTGTCTCCAAAAAAATGTTTCCTTCCCTGCCTTTCATCAAGAAATTTGATCCGACCACCACAGTCATTAATATCACCGGCATCGTCGTCGTCATCGTCGCCGTCATCATCACCTGTCATTTCCCAATGCAGTCATCCAGATGTCATCTTCCATTATAACTGACGATAAAATCTACCTTTGGACATTTATAATCACCACCTCCATCATAATCATCATCGTCATCGTAGTACAGGCATCGTCATAGTCATCGTCGTCGTCGTTGTCATAAGCATAGTCATCATCATCATCGTCATCGTCATCCACTCCGTTTTCCGTCATTCAATGCAACAATGGCACTCGGTTCGTTTTTCTTTCACGGTTTTCTTTTTTACTTTTTAACATTTAAAAATAAATTCAAACAAAATATTCCTGCTTCGAGCAAATTTGTTTCAAACAATACAATCCTACCGTCACTACTATTCATTATCTCAATCGTCATCACTGTCATCATCCTCGTCGAAATCATCATCATCATCACTATGACTTCCAGACCCAGAACAAGCATCACATCCACCATTAATGATCACCTCAGTCATTATCATCATTGCTACGACCATCACAACTATTACCGTCACTCTTCATCTTCATCGCCATCGTCTTCGTCATCATCATCATCAATCACTATCAGTGTCATTAGAGTGATCATCATAATCACCATCATCACTCGATGGCTGTCGTCGACATCCTGTTGCCGTTTGGAATCAAGACGAACCAATTGACTTCACGTGTGCCATTGAAGTTTTAAAATAAATAAATTATTTTCAGAATCTGAAAAACTTTGAAAAGAACTTTTCCAACTCGTCATCAGCGGTTGCATCGCTGGATGTTCACGTGGAACTTCGTTTTCAAAACAATTCTCATCTTATTCCTGCAGCGAATCATCACCAGTTGAACTGCTGGTTAGGTGATATGTTGTTGTTGTTATTGTGGTTGTTGTTATTGTGGTTGTTGTTATTGTGGTTGTTGTTATTGTGGTTGTTGTTGTGGTTGTTGTTGTGGTTGTTGTTTGATGTTCGTTACAAAACTTAATTATTCTTCCCTGGTGCGCACAAACAAATGATGCCGTAAAAAGTATCAGGTAATGCTATAACAGGTAATTCTATAACAGGTGATTCTATAATAGGTAATTCTATAACAAGTGATTCTATAACAGGTAATGCTATAACAGGTGATTCTATAACAGGTGACTCCGTAACAGGTAATGCTGTAGCAAGTGATGATTCTGGAACCAAAGAAATGAAAGCCCATCTCACAGGAAGCCTTCTTGGCTCGTTAGGCGAACATATCGTGACGTCAGCATAATGGCGTCTGTGAACACGCATCGAAAGAAAATTCGGCTCCGTTTCATCGTCTGCCAACGATTCTTAAACAAGAATTTTTCCACTAAAAAGTCATTAATTAGGTTAAAAATGAAACGTAAAATATCCTAAATAGAGATTTATTAATAAAAAAGACTAATTTTACGCCAATAAATGCAAAAGAAAGTGTTGAACCTCAGAGAAGAGGGGCACTATTCATCGTCGTACGATGTACATTCCATTCAAAATCAAATGCTTTACTGTAGGACATAGAAGCTGTCAACCGAGCAAAGACCACCGATCACCTTATAATGATTCTTTACTGACCACCGTCCTATCGGGGCATTTAAAAAAAAATTCTTCCCTGGAAAAGTTTTCTAACCCTGGATCCTGGATTCCCACGGCAACAATTAGACGCAGAAACGGAATAAATTCATTGCTTTTAATTTGAACGTTTGCTTAATTTCAAATTTGTTTCTCCAAAGATCATCAAATGGCATGAAACTACGAAAGTTTGGAATTTCCAGGTCCGTTTCGCTTTTTTTTTTTTAATTCTGAAATTTTGCAATTTCAATGCAATTTGTGGACGTGGAAAAGGGGGACAGTAAAATCCGGAGCTGGAATCGCAGGACTAAAAGAGGCTTAATTCTTATTTCTTTCATTTCTTTCATTGGACGCCATCTACTTTCGGCGCTCCTTTAATTGTTCTTCCAAATCCTTTTTATCCGTTTCCATGCCAACCATTCATCAACAATCCATTGTTAGACGTGTCGCTGGTTGCATCAGCGGGCTGACCACTGGTCAATGACCAGTCTTAGCTAACCGGAGATAATTTATAACGGAGGCTGTGTTGTTGTTGTTGTTATTGATGATGATGTTGTTGATGATGATGATGTTGATTTTTTTAATTTTGATTTTTAAAGTAAAAATTTGCTGTCGTTTTTCACTTACCTTTGCTGTCGTATTGTTTGGTCGAATTGAAGCAACAATTCTGTCTGGCGTTGTATTTGTAGGCGTAAAGAGTAGCCGTCGTATTCGGGTCCAACTTCCACTGAAGGATGAAGTCAGCGTTGCGTCTGTCCCTCGTAACTTCTTTCACGAGACTGGATTCCATCCTGCCAAAGGACGCTGAAGGAATCGTCCTTAAGTTCCTTGCGGAAGATTCGTTTCTCGACGACCACTCCGAGCTGCCCAAAATTGCGAGGTGATTCTTCGATAGATTTCTGTAATGTTTCCTTTGCCCTGCAGAGATGGCTTTCAAGTCGATTGTTTTAACGAATTGTTTGTGCTGCAAAACAAAGTCGATCAACAACCACATCGGAAAGCAGAGCATGTTGCCGGATTGTCTTTTTAATCCATAAGCAAAGTTCCGTCCAAAGGAGGACTTGAAATTTTTATTCAAACCCAGGTTTGGTGATCACAGCGCAGAACCGTGCATCGACCTCATCTGATTCCGCGCACGTCACTTGGCATGACTTGCGCACATTCCTGAACTGGAAAGGGGCGTGGAAAATGATAGAATCTCACATTTCCGTGCAATTAGACTTCATTTGCACTTAATTGAAGCTAAACTCGGTCATTAGAATCGTTTAGTGAAAGATCCACGTCCTGTGTAGGAATTGCTAGGAATTGCTCCACGTTTTCAAATGGAACTTCTTCGTTTAAAGACAAAGATTTTTATTTTTACTTCCGTAAAAAACATCTGTTAAGAGTTCTTTCGGAAGCCTTCCTTGGGATTGTGCATATATGTTATACAATACATACATTTATATAATTTTATATGCATGTATGTTACACAATACATACATTTATATAATTTTATATGCATGTATGTTACACAATACATATATTTATATAATTTTATATGCATGTATGTTATACAATACATATATTTATATAATTTTATTTCTTCATATTAATCATCTTAACCAACTCAATGTCATACTTAGTCCGTGGCATAAAATAGCCCCAATCGTATGGGTTTAATAATTATAGTCTTAAATAAATATAATTTTAAAGTCCAAATTAGCATAGCACAACGTGAGTCAGTGCCTAATGAATAATTCAGGCATTTTCAAAAACCTCAGAATCACTTTCATTTTTCAGTCTTTTTTTCGAAATTGGAAATCCTTCCACTGGATTTTATAGTTATCCTAAACTATTATTAAACAATTCGTTTCAAATTCTCCTCAAATTAAAGTTTGTTTAAATAATTTTTAATTAATTCACGCGATGAATTCTTCTTCTGGAGAAGGGAAGGGGTCGTTCCAAAAAATGGTAAAAGTGAACATAAAAAGGCGGGAATGACTTCGTCTTTTGTTAATTAATTCTCAGTAGCGAGGCTTCCGGGCAACTGAAGCGTGACCTTTCGAAAGGATGTGCCGTGCACATGCAACCGAGACATCGTCACTTTTCAGGATGCTTTCAATGAGAGCAACTTTCGCAGAGTTTCCAAATTCGATCACGAAATAATTCCTGCGCGAAAGAAAAATATCTTTTCTTTCTGAAAGCTTCAAAAATGCACCCGGAATCACGGAGCCGGAGTGATTTCAGCGCCTCCGTCGTTCAAGAAAAGGAAAAAATACAGGTGAAAAAATCGATTCTACCTGCTCAAGTGAATGTTGGCGTCAAATATCTGGTAATTATTTATCAAAAATAAATATTCATTTCCTCGCTCGCATCGATCTGCCTCTGCTGGTTGTGGCCGAGAAGTTAGTTCTTGAAATTTATGGCACTTCGAAACAGGAAGTCATAGCATCGTGCAATAATTCACTTGCAGGTGCAACCACTTCGCTGATGGAATGCCTTCCTCCAAGCGCTTCCAAAAGGTGTAAGCAGGAATCATTTACAATGATACTCTCAAAAGCCCATTTATTTCCAACCCCAAGCTAAACGCCTGACCATTCTTTCAAAATCATTTGTTTTCCGCGCACTTCTTTTATGTAATGGGAAAACCTTAGCTTTAACTATTCTTTAAAAATTATAATTTTGGATAACAAATTGAAAAAGCATTTAAAAAGTATAGTCGTTCAACATTTCAAATGAAATCAGGAATTTTGGTTTCAACTTGAAAAAAATCGTCTGTGAGGAAGTGTTGGATTATTAATGACAGAATGCATGGAAATGTTGATAAAAAACAATGACAGCATTTCAGTTCTCTTTATCGAACAAAACACTTAAGCATTATTACACAAGCAATTTTCATCATTTCTCCTTTCCTCAGTTGGATTGCATTCTGTTGGCTTGGATTGGTCTTCTTCGCATTTCTCCTCTTTATCTTTGCAGTCATCTGCTGGCTTGGATTTGTCTTTTTCTGTCCCTTCTGGAGGAAGATTGTTTTCACACACGCAACACACCAGTTTCGGTTTTAAATTTTTGGTCGCCGCTTTTTTGCCTCGACGTGAGCAGAGCTCTTTTTGAAATTCATCGTATTTTTTCTTGAGAATATCAACTTGTTCCTTCGTCCTAGCCATGGGATTTATAGTTTTGGGTCCTGGAATCCTAGATGGCAAATCGAAGGAGTTGACATAATCCGACCAAGGTCCTCCCTCTGCTTTTTTTGCGGTACTGAAAAGGTGACCCTTGTCGTTGGCTATTATTCTCGTGAATCCAGTCCTTTTGCAGTCCGTAATACCAGGCTTCGTGCGGCAAAATTCTGATCTTGGAATCTCCCAATTACCTAGCCTACGAGGTTCGTACGTGTCGCTATACTGATTTGGTTTGCATTTGGAGAGAAACATCGTACATTTAGAACAGCGTATTGCCTTGGCAGCAGCACTAAAAAATCAAAACAAAAAACGACGTCTTGACTACTGAAAGGAATTCAATAAAACAGAGAAATTTTTTTTTGAAATTTGGTTTTAATTTTTGACGCACAAGATATTCTTTTCAAATTCTTATGAAAATTTGCTATCGAACTGCGGGGGAAATACAAGCTAAGGTACGAAGAACATGTCTATGCACTGAATGAACCGTGAGATAGCAAGAATATTAAATTACGTTTTTATCACGTAAAAATGTTTTTTTCACTCCTTTGGTACTTCTACTGCACTTTAAATGATATAGCTACTCAAATCAGTAGCATGCATTTAATTGCACTTTTGCATTGAAAAATGTTGATTTGAGATTTCTTCATTTTTAATTATTCAAACTTTCTTGTTAGAGCTCTAGCATTTTGGCTTCTTGTAGATCTTGGATTATGCGAACGTGTTTGTGCCGTTCCTACTTTTTGTCGCAACCATAATAAAAAATAAAAACGCAACCTCTCGAGGTCGTAGGGAAGTGCCTATCGTTGACAATATCGAATGGGGCGGCCCCTCGTAATGTTTATTCAAAAACGTTGATTCGTCCTTTCTTACTAACGTAAAATCACGATTTCATGTTTTTTGAAGGATTAATTTAATCGAAATTATGACGTTGAAGAGATATGTGAGGATACTTCCGCTCTCTTTTTCCTCGAAATCTATCAATTCCAGACCTCCTGGTGCCTCTTCTCAAGGGGCTTTAGAAAATGAGGCGCAAGCCCAAGCCGGACTTCCATAAAAATTTGTTCTTCGGAGTTTTATTATTCTCATTTATGCGCCTTCCGAATCCAGTGATACGGAAACCAACCCTTCAATCTTCCCACAGGGATTCGGGTCGAAACGTCCGCAACGCGGAAATGTCATGGCATAGCCACCGACACACGAGATTAAGGAAGTCTCAACCTAGAGACAACGTGCCTTCCAGCTACGATAATCGAGAAACGAAAATGTAGAGCCTTAATGCATTTGATTGGCTGAAAAACGATTGAGCCAATTTGAGTAATCGATTCACAATTTATTATAAAACAAATTCTTAGGACAGCTTCGACTGGAATCCTTTTTCTACATTAATATCCCTTCAATAATTTATAGCTAACAAGGAAAATTCTAGAGAGCATTTTGGAAGCATGGAGATTTATATACTCATTGAGAATTGATTTAATTAATTAAAGTTATATCTGACTAAGCAGCGACTCCTTGATATCCTTAATGAGCATGGAACCGATCACGATCTTTTCACAGTTGACCTTCAAAAGTACTTTCTTGTCCTTCGTGACCTTCAAGGACACGAGAACGTCGACGTTGGACGATGCAGATTGTCCAGCAAACAGGTAAACGTTCTCCTGGGAGCAGGGAACCAGCAAAACGTTTGCAACTTTGAAGACTTTGTTGCAGAGAGACTGAGGGTCGGTGTCAGAGACCTCGACGTTGCAAGTGCTTTCGTTCATGCCCCCGAGCTTGGCTGGACGACGAGAAGCATGTCACGTTTAAATTAGAAGATAAACCGATCGCTTGAAGGAGACTGATTCGAGATCAGGAACTTATCCTCACCTTGTAAAGCAAAAAAGTCCTTTTCGATCATGGTGTTAGGCAGGATTATTTCTCCGACAGGTGGGGAAATGCTGAGTGCAAACTTCTTTGAATCCCAGCAGACGTTGAACTGGGCAGGTTGAGTGGTATCATTGAAGTCAACCAACATAACTGCAGTGGATGTGTTGCCAGGTGCTAATTTCCCTGCTCAAAGTAATCCCAAAATAGAGTGCTTACTGATTCTTAGCCGTTAATGTCTGCACGTACTAACCAATTTCTGAAAATTCCTGTATTTGCATTCCCGGACCCAATTTCTATAAAAGGACACGAAAATATGAGATTTAAAATGACGACAAAAAATAAGAATATTTAATAATAATAATTAATGAACTTAAGCAAACAGTAACGAAGTACTGTTTGTAGGAGTCCAAACCTTGCTTTCCATTCTGATGCCCTCGACGACAGAATCCCCTTCGTTAGAGAAAGATAGTTCGACGGAAATCATCTTCGGCGAAAAGATGGAAATCGTTCGGGAGAAGCAGTAACTGATGGAGATGCCGCCTCCGGACATCCTGTTCAATAGTTCGGTCGATGCTCTCGGACCGAGCGTAGATCCAAATACCTGGCAAAAGAAAAAAAAATTTGCAAATTATGATTTCAATGAGGAAATATAACATGATTTAAAAGTAGACAAGGTGCTACTCGAACATTATTGTAGCTGGGTTTTGGCATCGAGTTTTGAGAAGGGTTTGCGTGGTTGACCGGAACTGATGGCAGGAGGATGCTGGAAGGATTGAGGGCCGTCGAAGATCCCGAAGACACGACTGTAAATAACGATTGAACCCAATTCATGAGAAATAAAAAATAAAATGACAAAAAAAAATCGAGGAAAAAGTAAGTTACAATCATCGAGGTCCAACAAAAGTTGAGATGGTTTTGTACTTTCTGAAGGTCTTTCTTTATATGTTGGTGACTGTAATAAAATAGAATAAAATAAAATTAAGTAATAAAGTAATAATTGATACAACTTCACGAATGGGTTTGTTAGTTTTCCGACAGTCTATTTTAATGTTTGAAAGATATTAAAGCATTGGAAATCAAACCTTCTTTGCGGGTTTCGAGGTGCTCTTGGAAACTTTCTTTGAAACGTCTTCTTCACCGGAACTTGGTTCTTCGTGACTGCTGCTCTCCTCTTCTTCCTCATCATCGTCTTCATCTTCATCGTCGTCATCGCTGTTGTCACGTTTATTAGTAATGTCGGCCTTCTTGTTCGGTTTCGCTACTTCCTTTTTCTTCGACGCGGCGGAAGATTCCGAGATGACTTTCTTGACTTCCTTTGCTTTGGCAGACTTGGGTTTGCTATTATCATCATCATCATCACCGCCATCCCTTTCCTTTTCTTCCTCGTCCGACGAACTTTCGTATTTCTTCGATGCCTCGTCGTCCTCGGATCCAGAGTTCTTGTCGCTTTTTCCCGAAGTGTTGTCTGACGAACTGTTGCCATCATCGTCGTCGTCATCATCATCATCAGAAGAAGAAGAATCTGAAACCACTTTTAAACTTGAAAAATATGCTTTGAATTATCGATTCCCTATGATCAATGTGAAAATTTACTAACTATTAAAGTATAGATATAGTTACTATCTAAGAAACATTTGATCCTTAGTCTTAAACTACCAATTCCCTCCAAACCTGAGGACGATGAAGCACTGGAAGTTGATTCTTCGTCGGAGAAGAAAGGCTTCTTCTTCTCCTCTTTCTTGACCAACCTCTTCTCGGACCACGGAACGCTCGGTTCTATGTTCCTCACCGAAGGGTCGGGTGCGACTTCGGGCCAGTCGGGAAGCTCTTGGTAGCCGCTGGCACGAACCCCGATCATGTGAGAAAGCGTGCCCAGCTGGAAGTGGTCCATTTCTTCGATGTTTTCAAGAATTATTACAGGGCAATTGAATATCATCAGATTATAGTTTGGCAGATAAGCAATTACAGATTAAGTTCAGTTAGACACAAGGATTCCTGTATTATTCCTTAGCGTAAATAATGTTATGTACGACCAAAGTATTGTCCTATACAATGTGACAACATGCATACTATTTTATTAATTAACTCAACCTTTAGATCATTAGATGCTTTCTAATAAAGGTCCAAACCTTTAAACTTTGATTCCAAGAGTGGAACAGGTTTTGGTGCTAAGAAAATTTTCTTGACGTGTTTACTTAACGAGCCGCCAGATTTTTCGTCTTTCAGTAGCACGAGCTGCCGAAGGAACCTCGTCCTGTCTCTGATGTCGTAGTTGACGTCGTATTTGGCAAGGTTGAACACATATTGACAAAGTGGTTTTGTTTGCTTTGGATTCGTGATGCACAGCTTCGAGGCCAAATTGAGAATTTGCAACTTGACTATGTCTTCCTATTTTTAATGGCACAAAGAGAAATTATTTATAAAGTTATAAATATGTTACATCAATCTGATCAAATATTTACTCCAATTACAACCAGTTATTTAATAACATATAGAATAAAGGTACAAATTTAAAATCCATGTTAAAATTTAAAGACTTTCAAAAATGTTTATTGATTGAATGTAATATTTTATTGAAGGGGATATAATTTGTCCTGGTTACAAGAAAATGTGATGCAATTATTGATTTAGGAAATTGAAAAGAATAACATAAAGCATAAAATACAAAAGCAATAATAATAATAAATTATTAAAATAAACCTCGTCAACAAGAATAACATACAGCATGAAATACAAAAGCAATAATAATAATAAATTATTAAAATAAACCTCGTCAACAAGAATAACATACAGCATAAAATACAAAAGCAATAATAATAATAATAAATTATTAAAATAAACCTCATCAACAAAAGTCTTGGCCATCTTTCTGAGAACATCAGGTGCAATCTTGGGCACTCTGTCCGAATACTCTCCTATAAGCCAAAGAATACTGGCTTTAGCCATGGGCACGGTTATGTGGTCAGCCATTTTAGCCATGTGGATGATGATTTCCTTATGTTCTGAGGGCTGAAACAATATTTTTCAATCTCAATGAGTCAGGATCAAAAACATTAAAAAAAGATTCAATGTTCTGGAGATCATAAAACTTCTGAAGTCAGAAAATTGAAGATTTAAAACACGAATGAGAACACAAAGTGAACGTTGATAACAATTCGTGATATTATTGTTGCTGTTGTTATTGACTGCAATGTTACATAATACCAAGAGATTAAAACATTCAATGAGTTGAAAAAGGAACCAACCCTCATTTGAAGGAGCTTTTTGATAACAATAACACTTTCTGCAACCACAGCCTCTGTTGGTTTACAATGATAACTTCATGATATTATTATACTTCATATTACTTTCATTTAAATTCATATTATTTACTTTCACATAACTTCATATTATTATTATACTTCACTTTACTTTCATATAACTTCATATTTATATTATACATTGCCTAATCAATCCTTAATGCCATAAAAGCTCATGACCAAAGAGTCAGTTACTTGCTTTAGTAAAGCCTAAAATTAGTCATTAAATAAAATGATGAAATAAAATGATTAATTAGGCACGATTGAAAAGAGTAATTGAATGTGTTTGAACTGCAGCAAAATATGACAGGTGCTGTTGCCAGGTGAAGAAGAGGAGAGGATTATATCGAGGCTGTAACTACCAATAACAAGCAATAACAAAGAATATGAAATATTCAAATAATCCATTCGAACCATTTCTGTTGCTGAGAAGATTGAGCAACCCGTTGAGACACGTGTCTGTTATCTCTGAAATGGTCGTTGCACATCTTCCTATGGATTGGATCGTGGCTGCTGCCAGTTCTTTGTCGGAACTTGAAACATAAGTCTAATGCAAAACAAGTCATTAATGTCATTCAGCAATTGAATACATGCCAATGTAAATATTACTGAATATTATACATCAATTATAAGCTATTAACATATTAATCAATTTATTATCATATTAATCAGAAAATCATAATCTCACCTGAAATTCTCTGAGAATAGTGGATATGTTTGCATCATTTCCCAAATTTGTCAAAATTTCCAGCTAGAAATTGATCCAAGTTTAAAGATTGGTGACAAAATAATGAATAAAAATTATTGCCGAATCCGATACGAACTTTGAGTAACTTGACGTGAGTCGGATCGTTGAATCTCACGAAGAAGCTTTTCAAATATGGTTCGAACATCGACTGTAAAGTTACAAATAGCTCAAAATAAGTTAAAATTCTTCTTTGCATGTTCTTTGAAAAAAAAACTGATAAGAACAGAAACTCGAAAACTTGAATTTGTCCACAGGTTAAAAGTGAAAACTGGTGAAAATTGAAATTAAATGAAATTGCAAACAAAAAAATGCAAAAAAGAGGAATGCAAACAAAGCTGAAACAATTAATTAAAGATTTATAATAAATAAATAAATAAATAAATAACAGCTCTCCCACTGACTTGGTATTCCTTAGGATAAAAGCAATAAAAAGTCATTAAATGGCCATAATCTCATAAAGCAATCAAATTAAGCAGGTATGATTGAATAAGTTCTGGTTGTTCATTCATTTCAAATGAATCTCAAATTATTAAAACATGCCACCTCCATTATTATTATTATTATTATTATTATTATTAGTATTATTATCGATCAGGATTATTATCAAGTTGTTAAAGGTCTGATGTGAGAATTAAATTAAATAAACATTCACCCGTTTAAAAAAAAATACTTTTAGTTATTTATCACATAACATCTCATTAGCAACCTACCTTTTGTTTGACTGACATGGAAGCTATATTAGTTAGGACAACAAACTGCACCTCCCTATAATTAAGTGCAATTATTATTAACATTATTATTTATTAATGTTAAACAATTATATAATAAATCAAGTGATTATTCAACTGATAATATATCAAGAGATTGACTTGACACAGCATACATAAAATTTATACCAAATTATATATTATTGCAAATATTTATAAAATATGCTAAATTTAAAAACTAAAAAAGATAATATAAGAGAACAGGAAGCAATTGAATATTTAACTCACTTGTGGCCCCTCAAAAGCCTGATGAGGGCCTTGGCAACAGTTGACACCTCAGACTTAGGAGCACAATGATGATAAAGCTGAGCAACTGCCATTACAACCTAGTCCAGAGGAACCAATAGAATTTAAAAGTGGATTAAGATTTTTTAAAAAAATTTTAAACCACAAGCTTTGCAATTCAATAAACAAATGTCTAACGGCAGCATTTCTGCTGTTGAGAAGAGGTCTGCAAGTCCTCAGCAGAAGTCTGTGGTCGGGGTCCATTATAGGAGCGGCAGTGGAGGGCTTCCTCGATTTTCTGCTCCCCTTTTCAGACTCGTCTGACGACCCATAAAATTCCTTTTGATTGCTTTCATCCTGCAGGTCCTGATTGAAAACAGTTTCAATGGAAACACTAAATACTAAATATTATTGAAAATAATTCACCACAAATTACATTGACGTAATTAAATATATGTATATATCCTTTGGTCTGAATTTCATCATTTCATCAAGTACTCAATATTCAAGTACAAGAACAAGTAACAACACGTTATGAAGAAGCACTTTGGCAAGAACTTTGCTGATAACTGCTTATGATGTACCAGTTTTGCCTATTTTTTTTTATTAATATGCAACAACATGCCTAAATGACGTGTATGTTCACAAAATTATATTACATTTAATGACTCTGGGAACAAGTGTAAAAGATCCAAGTACTCACGTCCCAAAGTACAAGAACAAGTACTTGAGATTCAAGTACAATAACCTAAAATCAGTACTCGAGTACAAGCACAAGCACCAAGGACCCGATAGCTAACATTTACCATAGAAAGATGCTTAAAAAGATGTTTCCTTAAAACAAACTATATTTAAAAATCCAATGCAATAAAATAAATTTGATTTATTTATATTTTATTTTGTTATAAAATACCAAATCTTACAGTTTTGTTGGGACTGACAAATTGGAGTCTGCAGTATCTGGTAAGCATGTTGATGATGACAACTTGGCCCCATTCCTCAACATCCACAAGCAAGTTGCAGAGTTTCCTATAGTTTTTATGAATCAGATCAATTCTCTCAGGACAGACTTCTTCGAAGGCTTGAATTGCACTGCCAGCCACAAGCTATAATAATAATGTTTAAATCAATCTATTGTTTTGATAATATTTCATTCTTTAATAACTTAAAAACTACTAACAGTTGTTTTGTCTGCTAACAACTTCTCAATGACTTCAATTAAAAGTTCCTTCTGTTCAGGATCCAAGCTTTAAAAGGTGACAAATGTTATGCTCATCAAAATGTAAGCAATTTAAATTACTAGCAATGATTAAAATGTTAAAAACATCAACACTTTACACACTTGTAAAGTTTAGGAATTGCATGAGCAGCAGTTTTTCTGACGTATGGTGACATATCAGAAACAGATTCTTTGATGGCCAGCATCATGATCGGAACAATCATTGGCACTCTGATACTCGAAAGAACTCTCAAAGCACTTCCTCTAATCAGTTGGTTTGGATCCTTAACAACAACAACAACAACAAGAGATCTCATTAAAATTCTCAAGTACGAAACTGAAAATTCAGTTTTGACAACATACCTTCAAAGCTCTTTGAAATGTGCTTATGGAGAGTAATGCCAAGTCCTGCTGTTCTTCAGCATATCTTGTAAGGTAGACATATACCAACTTCTTCACCTGAATCCAATATTCCATACTCAGCATTGCATTCTCAAATATTTATAGGTACAAATGTTTATGTGAAACCTCAATGCTTTTTGAGACTACATTCTTCACTACTGCTGGAAAAAGATCTGATGCATCTTTACCTTTTGCTACCATCTAAGCAACATAAGTAAAAGTAATATTTTAAAGTTCGTTTCCATCTATTACCAAATAATTCTATTATAGCCTCTCAAAACAACCATCGAAGAAAACACCTACACCTATAATCCGTTTCATAGCCTCCAACTTCAAATTATCTTTGTTGCTATCAAGCATTTGTTTGAGGTCTTCATGCCTGCATTATTTGAACATGTGGAAATTGTAAAATCAGAATGGCGTTTGAGAAAAACACATCAACTACTTTTTGTAGTCATTAGTAAAGAAACTGCTACTCGCGGGATCGCCGGTCATGTCGTTGTCTTTCTCGGTACTTCCCTGAGAAGGAGGCCTTTCGTTACTATAGGATGTTTGAAAAGTGCTATTCGTAGCCATGGCCATCAGGTTTGAGTTATGTTTTTAGTCCAACGGTCCTCACGACACGACATCAGTGTTTACGTCTCACAAGGCATAAGATCAACCGGAAGTCAGGTTGTCATCTGTCATTTCAAAGCCACCTTTAAACCAGTTTTATTATAATAAATCTGGCACAAAATTGGTACGTTATTTTTAAAGTAATTGACCACTTTAATATCGTGGCATTTTGCAATTTGTAGAATAGATTTGGCAAAATCATTAATGGAAGGTGTTATGCAACAATTCCACTTTATTGGGACATGAAAACTATTGAAGATGCTTTTCTTAGATCTAAAGTAGGTAAAATTGAATTAAAAATCATTGTATCAAAATTTATAAGCTTGAATTTATTAACTCCCCTTCCCATAATCTGAAACTGGAATTGTGTACAAGCAAGCATCCAAATGGGAATCATAAAAAGGATATGTCCCCTGCTATTGATCTACTTTCAATAATGTTTGATTACATCGTTGGTTTGAAAACACAATTATCTGATTTCATTGATACAAAATATGTTTATGATCGCTTAAATTGTTTTCTATTTTTAAATTATCATTATAAGTCCATGTTTCTAATATCCTTTGAATGACTGTCATCATGTCAGGTGACTTAATTATTATCATTTAATAATAATTATGATCTCTAGTGCATATATTACTTAAATTTTAAACTCGAGAAGGAAAATGGAGATTTTAGTCAATTATGCGATGTTAAAAATGTATTTAAAATTTATATAAAATAAATATAGAATAGCTCACTTATCGATAGCTCATATCCAAATAATAAATAAAATAAAGAAGTAATAGTCATAGTTGTTTATTAGAAAATTAAAACCACTTTTATTGAATAAATTTTTATTAAAAGCTCATAATAAGAAGAAAGTAATGGTTTTACTTTTAAACTGTAAACAACATTTTCTTAAAATGTTTTGATTGCTTTAGTGATGCCTGAAAAGTTTGTCTTTGTCGTTGTAGGGGGAGGTATTGCAGGTGTTTCATGTGTTGAAAGTGTTAGATATTAATTTTTTTATTTGATAGTATTACTGATTTTCTATTTGTTACTTGATACTTTCACTATTTAAGTTGGCCCAATCATGCAAAGAAAAGATTCTTTTAATTAGTTCATCGTCAATTGTGAAGTCTGTTATCAATTTTAAACAGGTACTACTAAAGATCTCTTTGACAACTATTTATATTTTTATGATGGACTAATAAAGAATTTATATAAAGCTAACCAGAAATCTTGAAGATTTCGACGTAGCTGAAAAATCGTCTGCGGAGTTAATGAAACAATGTCCAAATGTTACTATTATTCATCAAGATGTTGTTGATTTCAATCCCGCCCTAAAGGTAAATGTTGGATCACCTTTTAGGCAGTTGTTGGTTTTATGTTTTAATTTTAGTCTTTAAGTGTTTCTGATGGGGCCACATATTTATATGACAAACTCTGCATATGCACAGGAGCAAGTCCAAAGGTTTGCCTTTTGCTAACTATTATTTTTATACATTTTTTTAAAATCTCTACTGAACCTGACTATTTCACAGATCATTGCTAAAGACAGTAACTTTGTGATTGGTATCAGGGACACTGAAACAGTTTCTGTGGGTATTTCAGTTTGAAGTTATTAATTATAAAAGTTTATATTAATTATAATTTGCTATGTTACAATAGGCCTTTGAAAAGAGATTATCAGATGCCAAAAGGGTGATAATAGTTGGAAATGGAGGTATAGCTTCAGAACTAGTGTAAGTTGAAATCAATTTGTGGCCTGAATATAATTTATAGTTTAAAATAAATACCAAGACATGCAAGGAATTTAGGTATGAAATTTGCAAACAGTTTCAAGATCCAGTGTTGTGAAGTTTTGTGGGCAATAAAGGATGACTCAATCATCAGCACCTTCATTGATGCTGGGGCTTCCAGGTTTCTTCTTCCTCACATGTTGGGTTTCGGTGCCGAAGAGGATCCTATCGTAAAGAGGGCCAAATACACCATTGATGAAAGTTAGTATATGCTGTTAATAGCAGCAGCATTTATTTGTTAATATGAATAATCTGGTGATTATTATTATTATTATTTATTATTATAAATTATAAATTGTTTAATGGATTGCATATTTTAATTTAGCAGAACTTGGATACAAGAAACATGGCAGCACTCTCGGATGTGCACTCGGTCCCGATTGGGTGGACATTCTCAAGGCAAAAGGAAGTCAAAAAGTTCTCTTTTTCAAATTATTTCATTTAAACAATTGTTTGAATTAATTAAATGGTAATAACTCAACAAATTGGGTATTTAATTTTTAAAATCATTTCCTAACGATTCTAATGGTTATATGAATTCTGTTATCATATAATAGGTTGCTATCGGTGGTACGAACAGAAGGATGGTGTCAATTGAGTACAATGTCGAAGTTGCTGATCTTCTGTCGTCGGAGCAGGTCCACTCTCTCAAGTTGAAAATAAACCGAACTTCTGGTGATTCTTACATTTTGTTCCTTCTTTATCCAAATTTTCCATTAAAGAAGTTGCTATTGAAGATTTAAATTTCAAATAATCTTTATAATCTTCTCAAATTTAAGATTGATTTAAAATTGTAAATTTAATTCAAAGTTTTCTTATCTTAAGCCACAGAACAATCAGAGTGGCCGGTTTATGTGCGACTTACAAACGGAAACGTTTACGGATGTGACTTTGTCGTCAGCGCCACGGGTGTGGTTCCTAACGTGAATCCATTCATA
This sequence comes from Hirudinaria manillensis, assembly GCA_034509925.1. NCBI lineage: Eukaryota > Metazoa > Annelida > Clitellata > Hirudinida > Hirudinidae > Hirudinaria > Hirudinaria manillensis. The sequence continues at coordinate 7,220,288 of CM067530.1, read as the reverse complement.
TCTTTTGCGCATGTAAGTTACTCACCATTCATGAATTTTTTAATATTTATTCATCTATAGACTTTTCTGTTGGTATTCCTGTTAAATTTCTGTTGTCTTTCAGTTTGAAAGAGGCTCCGATGGTGGTTTATTGGTGGATGAGCACATGAGGACTTCTGTAGAAAATGTCTTTGCAGCTGGAGATGTTTGCACTGCAGGGTGGAATCATTCACCTTTCTGGTTGCAAGTGATCATCTAGTCCTTATTAAATTCTCTGTTATGATTGTTTATAATTGTCATTTAATAAATTTTGGACTATAATGATTGGTAATAATTTTTATTTGTTTTCATTTGAAAACAAATAAAAGTAAATCTTAAAGTCATTTTTCATATGTGACAGATTTAGGTCTATTTAGAATTGAGCTATAAGTTTGACTTGACCTACAGATGCTGTCATTTATTGGAGCTTTAAAAGAATAAATTTTTTAAAAAATGTTAAATGAATTTTTTGTAGATGAGGTTGTGGAGTCAAGCAAGACAAATGGGGGTCTGTGCTGCCAGATGCATGATGGCTGATGTTGCTAGTAACCTGCTATCTGTGCCTTTGGACTTTTGCTTTGAAATGTTTGCTCATGTGACCAAGTTTTTCAACTTCAAAGTATGGTCTTAAAGTTATCAGAATATTTTTGATTTGGAATATTTATCATAATTTATGCTATTCCTTTGTGATACATTTGAGAAATAAATATTAAAAGCCCTGGCAGCATGCAGTCCTTTTATTACTTTTCATTACTTTTGCAGGTCATTTTATTGGGAAGGTTTAATGGACAAGGACTTGAGCATGACTACAAACTTCTCATCAAAGTCATCGAAGGTTCCTTGGTTGCATGCCTTGATGCTTGATTTATCATATTTTAATGCTGGAATAATTGATTTGAAAGGGGAGCAATACATAAAAGTTGTTCTAAAAGATGGAAGGATGGTTGGCGCCATCTTGATCGGGGAGACAGATCTCGAAGAAACGTTTGAAAATCTTATCCTCAACCAACTTGATCTCAGTAGATATGGAGATGATCTTTTAGAACAAGATATTGAGGACTATTTTGACTGATAATTAGCGAATTTTACCCACTGATTAATCATTTGTTTAAAAATTACTAATTAAGTTTCGATTTGTATTCAGCCGAACTTTAGAGTGCTTTACGTGTCCTAGCAGAATGTGGGGGCATTTAATCGGATGCCAGTTGCATAAGAACGCTATAATAAAGCCGTTACCTGAGCGGCTGATGGCGGGACGGGGTGGGTGACAAGCATGGTTGACAACGTTGAGATGTTTGCGATGCCATCACTACTTGTGAAGCTGTTGTCAGCAGTATTTGCGGATCATCGATCGTAATGTGCTATGACCTCGAGTATAATAAATATTTAATAATCAATTAATTAGGTAATTAGCGTTTCATAAGGCCCCTCGATTTTTTGGGGGAGGGAATTGGAAATGTTTCCTCTCCGTGATATTTGAATGCCCAGTAAAGAATTAAATCATTTGATTTGTCTCTACTTCCCGTTGAAATGTTGTCTTATTGACATTTTAATTCCCAGATTATTTGGAATGCAGAGAGAATAGCAATAATAGTAATTATTTAACTTATTTGCAGATGATTAATTAATTCAACAGTAACAGCCATGATCATAAATTAATAAGTAATAACCTAGTCACTCGGTAAATTGTCCAACGCATGAAACGCTCGATATATTGTCTTGTTTGGTTTGTCATTCATTTGTCAGGCATTCTCGGTGCAAGTGCATTCCGCAACGAGTTGCAAACAGACGAAACTCAGGCATAGTTAAAAAGGTGTTGAGCAATGAAAAGGAAGCAGGTCAAGAAGTCAATAACACAATCGGTATGTTAGGTACACTCTCATGGCGTGTCGATTCTGGTGTGTTTGATGTCCAAACCCCCTGGCATTCTTGCGTGAGAAAGAAGCGATTCCACGAGAGAAAACATTGTGGGAACACAGAACCTGCTCGTGGCACAAGAATGGGCGAACATTCTTTGAAAAACCTCCCCGGTATCGATATCAATAATCGATTTGCAGAGTTTTATCATGTGAACGGCTCTTACAATTCGCCAAACCTCGTTAGTCATTTAATTGCTCGTGGGATGTGAACAAATAAAACTGGCTTCGAAAAGTTCCACTTCTAATGGTTATTAAATTGCATCTTATCAACAAACAGTTCGGAGATCGAAAGTTTCACACGCACGCTAATCAGTCACCGAGGCGAAGGAAAAGATCCATGCTCTCCGTGGGAAAATGGACTGACATGAATTGCTTCCATTAAAGGCCACATAGCGATCTTAACAATGCGATGTGCTGTTTTGTGTGTGCGCATGTGAGCGATATTTTGAAGGGACCAATAGCAGATCATAAGAATTTCCTCAAGGAGTTGTTGTAATCAATGACTATTTTAAAATCGTGACTCATTACCGTACGATAGAGTTTTTAATTTCAGTTCCCATGCCAACAACGCTAACCAATGAGATCATTTTGACTACTTTGAAGTCTTCGCTGATATTTTATAGCTCCAAAGTGCGGCAATTAAATCCTTCCAACTTCTCTTTCTGAAGACGACGATGACTACGACTCTGGTAACCACGACGACGATGGGAATGATATCGACTGCAATGAAAGAATGCTTCTAGTGAAATTCAAGAAGGCCAAGTCAAGTCCTATTGACCTTGAAGACGCCAGCGCTCGAAACGTCTACCGGATTCCCGCGCAACAATCGTCATCGACCCGCCCTTTGCTTCCAAGCGTGGGAAAACCAATAACAGGAAGAGAGTATTCGTTTCCTGACTTCTGCTTCCTTCTTTCCTTCCTCGAAAATTATGAAATTATTTATCGATGGATGTTTGGCACTTTGTAGTTTTTGTAGCTTTACATCTTTGCAATCGTTAATAGGTTAATTAATATTTATGATATAACGTAATAAATATTGTAGTAATTTTTACGTTGCTTTTACGTTTAATGGTATCTGTCGAAGCATTGCAATAGCGACGCTAGGGACATTTATTTTAAGACTTAATTTTCACCACAGTTACTTGCCGATTATTGATTGTCAAATTACTTAATTTGAAATATCGTAATTCAAAAAAATGTAGAAAGTAATTGTCAGGGATCGATAATAATAGAGCCAACGAATACGAAAAGAGTCGTTATGCTTTGACGCTCGTGTGCACTCACACACAACCGCACAAGACCTCCCAAGATATAAAGACGACCGATATGTCACTCCCCTCTTATCTTCTCCCGTTTGGAGTCGAGGGATTTGGGTATAAGAAGTTGAATGAGTTGATAAATCTGGGAAATATAAGCACTATTTTTGAAAAGCGAAATAGAACTAACCAATAATAAAATAAAAAATATATTCTAGTATTAACGATATAGTAATAATATAATATCGGGACTTTTATGAATTACAACTTGTTTGGAGTGCTCGGGACCTTCGGATATCTCGCATGACCACTCCGATACACAAGCACTTCTCCGATGCCGTCCTCATGGGTGACGTGAACAGGATTTGGAACATGCTTCAAGAACCACAGACCGTCCTCGACCTAAACAGACCGACAGCTGACGATGGCCAAACGGCCCTTCATCGTAGCTGTTCGACTGGCAACTTGGAACTAGTCAAACTGCTCATCAGCCACGGGGCTGATCCTCACAGGAAGAACTCTGAGGGCTGGACGGCCCTCCATCTTGCCGTCTTCAATGGTCACAGCGAAGTGACGTCATACCTCCTACAGGTGCTTCACAAGCATTCTCCATCTCTCCTGTGCAAGGAGGAAGTGCGTTGAAGGACTTTTTGAAGGGTTTACTCTCGATCTGTTAAGTACAGATCCAAAATGGATCCTTTCGGATTATTATGTCCATTATTATGTATTATTTTATTATGTACATATTTAGAGCCGTTTTAAAGGATCTCGAGTGGGCGCGCCCAGTCATTCAGTGTTGTGTTGTTTGTCGACGGAGATAACCTATTAAATTCTAAGCGCATTTTACCCTTAGATTCTGTCCGTATTTGTTCGTCCGTTTCTGGGTTTACTTTAAATCTAGTTTACGCCAGATATTGTTCAATTGTCATTTACAATAAACTTGTTATTTCTGGTTATTTGGCAACGAAATTCTGCCGATTCATAAAATGCGCGTCATGTGCGCAGCATCGAACATAAAAATTGATCCCCAAATGAGGACAGGCAGAAATGTCAAAAATGCAGACTCGAGCAACGCGAATAACTTCCTTTAGCAACGTGGAAAACACGTTCATCACGGCTTTCCACAGTTGTTCCCGGTTATTTTCGCCTTGATTTTCTCCTGTCAACTAGAAACAAGCGACTCCGTAAAAAATTCTTTCCGCTTGTTTGCCAAACAGAAGTTCGTTACAAAGAGAAGGGACCTTTTATACAAGTTTAAACAAATTCCTCGATTACACATAAAATTTTAATTCGTTAAGAAATTCATGAAATTGCCTCACTAACATGTGATCCTAAGTCGTGCTATAAATATGAACAAATCACACCTTAGGTCAAGAATGATAATAATTGAGGATCTAATAGACGGAGCAACGCATCGTTGCGATGGTAACGATATCAGAATTTGAGCAGACGATGAAAGTGAAGCCACGGAGTGCTTAAGCAGGAATCCATCGATCGACGTCTGCTGCGAATCTATGAACTACAAACGGAGCGACGGATCCGATCCGTTTCACTCCTGTCCGAATCCTTCCGTTTCTTCGATGGCATAGTTGAGCTTCTCCACCAGTTGTTCGTAGCTCTTGTAGGGCGGAAGATCCAGCCTGTTGAAACAGGTGTGGCTGCGAGGAAGCCAGGTCTCCTTGCCGACCTTCTCGATGCAAAACAACTGCGGACCGTTGCTTCCTGAACGTTCGAAGGAATTTCATGATAATTCGAAAAGAAATTAAAAGGCCAAGCATATAGATCCTAGAAACAACAATAATAACAACTATTATATAATACATCATATTATATTACTATTATATAATTTATAGCCAGACTAAGTAACATGCTATGAGAGTGAAATAGAAAAAAAAAACATCGGTAATCATGTTCAAGCTGAAAGTTTGAATTCACAAAGTTCACCCATTAATTCAGAAAAGCCTCCGACAGGAAGTCTGCAGGTTCCAGTGACAAACTGCAAGAGCCTTGTCCTCTTTTCGTTGTCCAATTCTCTGACAAACTTCAAAATCCAGGAATTTAAGACTTTTTTTAAAAATATTCCCCAGTTGCACATAAAAATGTCAATTCTACCTTCCAAAACCATTGGATTTGTCTGCTATTTTTCAGATAGTGACGATAGATGGCGTTGCGTTCCCAGTCGTTGACGTCGATCTCCTGCATTCCGCAGAGCATGAGCTGACGAAAGCGAGAAATCGATTAATTAATTAATCGACGGGATTAATTAATCGCATCGATTACGAGTCGTACGTCTCGCGACACCAACTTCCAACTCTCTCTCGTCAAAGTACTGAAGCCAGAGGAGAGGCACGATCTCATTGAAGCCCTCCAAGAAAGACTTCATCTGCTCCTCTACGCCCCTCGAGAAGATCCACTTCGTCATCGACCTGAACATCGCGAGTTCAAAGGTCAATCGAGTGCAGGCTATTAATTAAGTTTGAAATCCAAGCAAACTCCGCCCTCACTCGAGATATTCCTTCTTGTTCTCCTCCGTCACTTTGACCTTCGAACCGTCAGGAATTAGGTCGTGTTGTTCCAGTTTTCCGAGGATTTCGAAGTCGGCAGAAAAGTACTGCTCGAGATCGCATTCATCGATGTCATTGTCCCTGAATAATTAATAGTATTACTAATAATGGGGTCATGTAATAATAATAATAGTAATAATAGCAATAGTCAACACATGTGCCACAAAATATACATAACATCACAAGCACTACTTAATAGGTAACTAGGTTAACTGCTAGACTTGTTATGCAATAACTTTAATGTAGTTAACTTTAATTAAATTGGAAACATTTGAATGCATTTGATATGGGACCCACCTTAACCAAACCAGTGAGTTGTAAAACGTAGGATCCACTTTCTCAATATCATTAAGGGTCAAATTCTTGTTCAACATCTTCTTGTAAAAAGGCATTGTGAAACCACTGTCAATAAACTTACCGTGGAATAGGGCCTGAAAGGAAAAAGAAATCGGTTCTTTGCTAATAATTCCAAACCAATCGATGCTCAAATCAACCAAGCAAAGCTCCAAACAAGTTTTCAATTACTTGCTAAATTCATATAAAGCAAATAAAATGTCCTTTAAAAAAAAAAGAAGAAAGAACGGACCATTGCGATGAAGCGACCGATGAATTTGAAGTAAATGAGGTGGTCCGGGTTGATGTAAGAAGCAGGGTTGATTTGGAGGCCGTAGTTATTGTCGTTGGCATATTGGAACAGGCAGTACATGGGATTAAGGACCTCGTGGGACACATGGAAGAACCACTCCCTGCTCGAGTTCACCCAAAATGTTTTTTTAAATTTTTTTTTGGAATCAAATTTGGAGGAAATAGTTTCTAATAGCTGTTAATGATTTTTTAAAAATAGTTTTTATCATTTATTTGTAATAGGATTTAAGATCATAACATACTCAACCACTCTAGTTTCATATAATACAAAGTTGGTCAATCAATCAATCGATCAATGACTCACCATATATTCAATTGCCATTGATTAATCAAAATGAAATAAAATAAACCAACTCTAAAGATTAACTCAAGTTTAGCTCAGAACTTGATAAATTCAACTCGCCTAGCGATGCCCCCATAATCAAGGCCTTCCTCTCCTTTGAAGACGATGTACAACCTCCTTCTCAAGTCTTGCGGCTGGAGTCTCATTATCTGAAGAAGATGACGGAATCTTAAAATGCTTAATGGTCAATAATTAACTATTTATTAATTAACCAATGCTAAGAAATTAAAGGTGAAGGTTGAAACTCTTGTTCAAGCAATAAATTCTACAACAATTTGGAGACCACACATCAACGAGCTTTTAGTCTCACACTTGGAGCGAGCATGTCACACTTGACGGATTTTGTAGCCACTTCATATCAGTTAATAATGTCATAAATGCTGCCATAAATTGACTTTCAACTTTGAAATCATTTTAAATTCCAAAAATAAATGACAATGACACATAAATCTACATTGTACTTGTAAGGAATATTAAAATGAAAACTTGCCTGTTGGAATGAATCTTCGAATAAATTCTCTCTCGACACATTGATTTTGACGTGCCCTGTTGGTGAGTTACTCTGAAAAATAATAATAATAATAATAATAACAAAGTCGATGATAACAATAATAATAATAATAATAATAATAATAATAATTTCTGAAGAATTATAAATGCTTGCCTGACAAAGATTTCGAAATTGTCCTAGTTTCCATTTGAAACTTCTTTCATATTGGATTGGAACTCCATAAGCACCTTTTGGACTGAAAATGAATGAATGAATATAAATTCATATTTTAATTTATATTTTCTATTCAATGATTTGCACAAATTAATAACTACAATTAAAACTTATAAGAGCAGAAGGAATAATATGGACTCAGCATTGATGATTTAATCATTAATATTAATTAATATTTTAATATTATTAATCTTAGATGATTTAATAAAAGTCAGAATGCTCTCTGACATTGTTTATGCATTCTTTTTCTTCTTATAAATAAGTAATAGACATCATGAATAAATATTAGATGTTAATTAAATGTTATTAATATTATTAATAAATAAATAAATAAATTATTAAATAACCACCCTTTACTGGACAAGTCCCTCGGGTCTTGGAAGGTCGTGGACCTGGTGTTGTGATCGACAAAATATCGAACCCCTTCGGCCGTGGCCCTCATTTCCCATCCGTCGGGCAGAGGTTCCTCTTTGGCCATTTCTCTTTGAAATGTAATTGAAAGTGATGATGATGATGTTTCAGAGTCGGAAAAGGTTAACAGTTTTATTTCAATGTAATTTTTGTTAAATCTAATTGATTATAATTATAATCATAATTGATTAATAATAAATAATAAATATTAATTAATGTCAATTAATAAGGAAACAAAAAGTCGAACCCTTGCGTCCGGGGGTCCTCCCACTGAGTCGTCCTGCTTTTATGGTTGACGTAATATGGCCGTCCTGTTTTGTGATCCATTCTCTCTTCTGCAAGGAGTACATTTAGAAATTTATTAACTATTAGTTTTATTATTTTTAAATTTATTTATTTATTTATTAAGAAAATCGATCAACGATCGATCGAATTTCAAAATGTAAACATCGGACGCTTCGACTTTACCCCAATCGTCGGGAAGTCGTCCGAGGGGGTTCTGCTCGGGGACGCTGCCGGACTGAGGGTAGAGAAACCTCCCCGCGAACTGGTCGATGGGACGGTTCTGTCTCCACTGCTGGAACTGCTGGAGGTGGTTCATCATGTCAGGGTTGGGTCTCTGCCAGGTCGTCGTCCTGGTGTTGTGGTCCACGTAATACGGGCGACCGTGATCATCCATTCTCTTTTCCCATCTTGAAAAAAAGAGGATTTTTAAGCTTTGATGTCAGCATCATAATGTTGCGAGTGAAGCAGGATGGTGGTCATGATGATGATGATGATGATCGTTACCCTGGCGGGAGAGGATGCGGCCTATCCCAGGAGGTGCTTTTGGTGATGTGGTCGATGTAGTACAGTCGACCTGTGGGGGCCACTCCGACCTCGATGCTGTCGTGAAAATCAATTCAAAATGATTCCAATGATTTGTTGAGACCAAAGTGTTGGGAATGTTTGTTGCTTTTTGATTCTCTCGAGCGCATTACATCAAAATTAAATTGTATTATTATGTCTTATTCATAATTAATGATTACTTAACAATTAATGTGTTTGTTTTGTTTTATTTTTGTTTTTTTTTCTTTACATAGATCGAGAGTGTATCTTAAGCGATCCTAGAGAAGCTCCGAATGAATGCATCGGACTAATTGTACGGTCTCACACGTTCGCGTCTAGACAACGACTGTGTGTACTTTCTAAGTAGAGACTGCTCTTATTTTCTCCTCTTGAAAATGAGGATGAGAATAATTACATAAATAAATAAGTAGTAATGATTACATGATAATAATAATAATAATAATAATAATAATAATAATAATAATAATAATCAATCAACATCTCAGATGATCTAACCCAGGAGGAAGGGGTTCCAATTCGTTGGTCATGCTTGGCAATGGAAAAGTGCTTGCAGCTGGAATTAAATTCAAGTCCTCTTTTCACCACCGACTCGATGGAAATAGTTGTTTTGAAGTAATTGTTACAAAAACAGATTAAATGTTAAACAGATTAAATAGAAATAAAACCAATATGTATTTATTAAAGTAATTATATTCCATTTAATATTATTATCAACATGTTAATTAGTATTCACACAAAAAAAGCATAATTGGAATGCAGTCACTGAGATTCATCAGCTCAAAGTCTAAGTTTCACAGAACAAAAATATTCACGAACTTTGATTTAATTTCTTGGTTGTATTTATTTGAATTAAATTACTTTATAATCAGATAATGACAATTATTATGAAGCATATCCTAGGAGTAAATAATAAATCCCATAACAGCAACGAGCCTGTCTACATTGCCCAAACAATTATTAATAAACTAATTCACTAAAATACAAGCAACGCTTAACGAGGAACAAGTCGTCAACTAGTTAATTAGTTAACCCTGATTCGAAGACAAACTGTTGTTACTGGCACAAGCGCCCAAGGATTCATCGGCAGTTTGATTGTTTTGAGGTCTGCCGGTCGATTGGGTGCTATTCGGCGGGGACGTGCTTTGCGATTTGGGGGCATTTTCTGCAGGTGCCTGAGATTTGAGGGCGGGTGGTCTCGGGGGTCTGGGAGGAGGTTGTCTTTCGATGCCGTTAGCACCTGGATTCCGGGCGAGGTTAGGAAACGGTTTATCGTTAAACGATTTTAAAGGTTAACCGACCGACCAGTTTAAAGATACGTGTGAGAATTTATTCCGAGTTAAGTTTCATTAAAGTTAAAAAATAGAATAAAATATTTAATCAATAACATTACCTTGTTTTAAATTAAATGATTAATAACCGTTATATTGATGATCGTAGAAACTTAGAAACGATGAAACGAAGTCTGTCGATCGACTCACTGATTCGTTCGGGGAGGGCCTCAATGTTTGGAATGTTTGCCGTCAGCACCAAGGTCAAGTTTCCAACCTTCTTCGTCTGACCTTTCACCTCGTTTTCTAACGGCCACGTCACGGACAGGTTTTCCACTGAAGAAATAAATCGAACGAATGAATACTTCTCGACAGGTTTATAACATCTGTTTAATTAATTAACTTTTTGGGTCGGCCCGTTAGCAGCCTTAGTCCTTAAATTTTGTTTGCTCGATTTAACGATTAATAAATTGGCTAAAAAATAAATAATAATAATAATAACATCGAGTGATTGTTTTACAAACGACAGAAATGCCTCACTCTTTCCGGCATGTTCCTTGAGAAGTGGATAAAGTTCCCGCCTCACTTGACCGAGCAACTGGTCGGATCGAATGGCATTGTAACTGAACAACTTGATGGCCAAGTAACTGTACGGTGTTATCAGCCTGCGATGGATTTTAAAAAACGAATGCGAGGAGCGGTTGTTGCGTGCGTGCGATCAAAGAATTATGAGGAGCTGCCGATCAAATGCAGCAGTTGTTTCTGCAAGTGATATTAATTAGTGAACAATTTCCTACTAAAAAACTGATTTTGTTGATATTTGAAAATATGATCAAATCAACTTATGAATTAGTACAAATCAACAACACTTTTATGAATAACTTTTTTCATGAATTGCAAATTTAATGCAATAAATCTACCTAAATCCTTGATTTAAAATCTCATATTTTCATCAACCATTCATCTGTCAGCTTAAACACAAAAATGTCTAAACACAAACAACAGTTGAAAACTTTGAGCATTCAAAAATAACAAAAAAGTGGTTAAAGATGAAATAAATGATGAAAAATATAATTTTAAAATTATAGGAAGTGGATAAGCATGGATTATGTTGAACAAAATTGTAGTAGAAAAAGTCTATGACTCACATGGTGAAATCTTCGTCCCATGTTGGAACCAAAGTCTTCTTAATTACTTCTGTTTTCTTAGGTGGATGGCCATCTATACTCAACTCCAAGTAAACATCAGGTTTCGACTGGAATATACTACCTTGGCTTGATATGTGTGCTGCTTCAACTTCAAAACAACACATCGTCAAGACTTGAAAACTTAAATACTATCTTGAATCATTAACTTACTATGTATTCGAAGCTGTGAAAGTTGAGGGATGCCATTTCTAACCCTGGACTCACCATCAGTCATGTTAGAACTTGTTTCCGTGGTATTATGTATTTTTAAAATTTATCCCAATCACAAATATCTACAAAGTCAGCAGATTTATTCAATTAAGATATTATCTTCGAGTCACAGAATTACAGTCTGACAGATTTTAACTCTAGTCAAAGAATATTTTTAAGTGAATACAAAATTTTACAATTACTGATCGAATCATGTTACATAAACATTAGTTAGGCAATGTCACCTGAGACCTCATAACATTAAGTAACCCCAAATAGAAACAATCGCTGGTTGTCGTAAATAATCCAAAGACTGCAAATCGACCACCATATTTAAGGTCACCATAATAATTCCAATTCATTTTTTCGGACTTGCTTCAATTTGGATAATAACATTGCAAACGTTTTTCTTTTCAATGTTAAATGTATCCGAAGTAATGCAATAATTATTCCGTATTTACCCTTGTTTAAATAATGTGCATTTACACGTCAAATTGTTATTTGAAGGTTTGTATCTATTTTCTTCTTAGTCTTTTATCGACGTTTATTTTAAAAATATCTGCTATCAATTCCTGGGTACACGATTTTGATTAGGACTTGAATGAAGTACATCATATGCCTCATTGGAATATACGTAATGACTAAGCTCGGTGGTTTCGGAAAGATTTCTTTAAAATTAATCTAGATAATTTAAGTTATTTTAACTGTTTTTTCTCTTTTTGGTTTGATAATCAATATTGGTTTAATGGTAATCTTAAAGATCCCAGCTTAATCACTGCTCAGTTCATTCGACGTTTTTGGATGCTTTACATTTTTCTTGATTTGTCACGTGTTCATCGCTTGCTGTTGCGATATAACAAAGGTGGCATTTTTAAAGTTTATTAGTCAACATCATCGTCGTCACTATTATCAAATGTTGTTGATGTTGTTGTTCAAACAACCTAAACCCTAGGTAAGCTGTAAGAATATGGCCATAATCAGATTTTGAGATCAAATCATTTTGAAATGAAATCATTTTGGCCTGTTAAGAGATAATATTTTTGTAAATAAACATGTTCGACTGATGATGATTTTTAAAAAAATTTTTCACACCAAATTCCAGATCTACCTATTTGTCCCTTGCCTACGCTTATGGCCACAAGTGACCCTACATTAGGGTTTCATTTAATATTTACTTCGGGTTAAAATAGCTTTCATTTCCTATACATTTTGTACATAAACTGTACCAAAAAATATACTAAAATTGGTCCTAAGAGTCTGTTATACGCTATGGAATTAAAACCAAATTAATCTTTACTTTTTGTACGAATTGCTTAATTTAAAGTGATAAATGGACAACGGGCGGAATGGCATCCAGTCAAAGGAATGTAAATTGGCTGGCAGAGCCCAAGCACGTGGTTGCATTATATTCCTGCGCTGCAGGAAATTGGAGAGAGACATTTTCGTGCCGCCTTCTCGTGAAATATCAGCAACTTTGCAGGAAATTAATCAAACGGAGCATCACTGATGGAGCTGCTAAATATTTCATAAAACTCATTTAGTTATTTATTGAGGTAATTCGTTTTGCCTATGTCAATTATATTTTATCGCTTAGAGATATCAATTTCAAACGAATTTCAATTAAGAAAGACCAGAATTTTCTCATCAACAGATTCTTCAAATTTATTGGTTCCTAACCAAGTTTACCGAGTTTTTAACTCTTCGAATTGCTTATTGTCGACCAGGCATTCACATCTGCAACTGTAAATCAGCAGCTGTAATCACACAGTTCCACTCATTCATTCATCCATTCACCCATCCTCTCTTCTACCCACATTTATCCGTCTTTCCATCCTTCCGTAAGCCAACTTCTCGTTCGATAATCATTTCGGAGAATGTATAGCAGCATCAATTCCAAGCTGAACCTGTCTTTCATCTGAAGAGACCAAGTGCCTGTCATCAGCCATCGTTCACTTAATTTAAAGACCCGAAGCCAATAAAATAATTAAAATTATTTTCCTGGAAATTGTAGGTTTATCTTTAATTTTATAAAAAAATTATATCAAAAGTTTATCTTAATTGTGAATTTCAAATAAGAACATTTCAAATATTTAAAATCCAGAAACACTTATTATTATTATTATTATTATTATTATTATTATTATTATTATTATTATTATTATTATTATTATTATTATTATTATTATTATTATTATTATTATTATTATTATTATTATTATTATTATTATTATTATTATTATTATTATTATTATTATTATTATTATTATTATTATTATTATTATTATTATTATTATTATTATTATTATTATTATTATTATTATTATTATTATTATTATTATTATTATTATTATTATTATTATTATTATTATTATTATTATTATTATTATTATTATTATTATTATTATTATTATTATTATTATTATTATTATTATTATTATTATTATTATTATTATTATTATTATGATTATTATTATTATTATTTATTATTATTATTATTATTATTATTATTATTATTATTATTATTATTATTATTATATTATTATTATTATTATTATTATTATATTATTATTATTATTATTATTATTATTATTATTATAATATTATTGTTATTATTATTACTATTATTATCATTATTATTATTATTATTTTTATTATTATTATTATTATTATTATTATTATTATTATTATTATTATTATTATTATTATTATTATTATTATTATTATTATTATTATTATTATTATTATTATTATTATTATTATTATTATTATTATTATTATTATTATTATTATTATTATTATTATTATTATTATTATTATTATTATTATTATTATTATTATTATTATTATTATTATTATTATTATTATTATTATTATTATTATTATTATTATTATTATTATTATTATTATTATTATTATTATTATTATTATTATTATTATTAAGTCACATTAAACTCATTACAAATTATTAGACCATCTATTATTAAGTCACTCTATTTAAAAAGCTTTTAACTCTTGTTTGCAGAAATATTTCCAGCGAAAGTGAGAATTGAGATAATAAAGCCTGGAAGTATGACTGGAGAAGAAAATATATCTTTTCCATAAGATAAGATACATTTACGACATGCCATGAAATCTACATTGTGAATGGGACATGATATGATACGATAAGATACGGAGTGATTTGATATGCTTTTGACATGTTATTAAAATTATCTCCGAGTAAATAAATAAGCAAACAAATAAATAAATAAACAAATAAATAAATAAATGATTCACCGAATGTCGTCCATTCTTGCAAACTGTTTATTGACAAAAAAGCAGTTCCAATATTCAATCTACTCTAAACCGTCGCTCGCGACTCATGACTGAGAAAGAAAGTCCGTTTTTTTTTTTGGGGGGGGGGGGGTGGGTGGGGAGGGAGGAACCAAGTAAAAAATTAAAAATTAAAATATAAACTAGTAAAAAATATTTACATTAATTTGATGTCGAAGGATATCCTTCATTGGGGATAATTTAAACACTCCTTGAATCAATCATGCAATCTTGCCATATCGACATATATTATTCTTTTTAAAATTTATTAATTATTAATTTATTATTATTATTATTACTATTATTATTATCGTTATTGTTATTATTATTTAATTAATCGTCGTCATCATCGACCCCCAACATCATCATCATCATCACCTTCATCGTCACAAGACATCATTGTCAACGCTGTTTGTCGTTTTTGAGGATTGGCATTGATGTTGACGTGGAGAGGATGCTTGGAGTCATTTCTTCGGACTGAGATTGTGGTGACGGCAGGTCACCGAATGGAAGGATTTCGTAGCATCTCTCGCTCAGCAGACGACAGCACTGAAACCAGCGGTTTATTATTATTATTATTATTATTATTATTAATTTTTTTATTAACTAACTATTATAACTTCGTTCTAAGCAAGTTAATAGACTCTTAATTATTATTACGTTTTACATGCGCCATACATTATATCAAACTTTCCTGTAGGGACAGCTAAATTTTGCACGAAAATAGTGTCCCTATGGGCAGGTCGTCCTCTTTATCAGGTGTGTACGTTAAACTAAACTAAAAATCGGTTCCAAGAAAAAACGGCTCTTAGGATAGGTTTTATCCTATTCTCAGGTGCCCTAATTAACAGATTTTACTGAATAATAATAACAATTTACAATATTATAATAATAATATTATTTATTTAATAATAATAAATTAATTGTTAATAATTTAATATATTTGCTGAAGTGTTGTTTTCTGCAAATAGATAAACTTATACAACTGGTAATTTCACTTTGTTAACCATTCCAAGGCACAGGAAAACAAGAGTCTGGAGACTATTAATCTCGACGTCATGTGAAATGTCCTCGTGTCATGAAAGCATCCTCTCAGTCACATGACCAATAATTTTCCAGAGGCATCTTTTATTTCTTTTTTTTTCATTATTGCGACATTTTTCAAGCTTTAATTTTCCAATCCTCTTCAATCTCTTTAAATTCTCCTTAAATTCGCCAAAAACATGGCCTTAAAAGAAATTTAAATTTTCAATTATTCCTTCCTTTTACTGCTGCAATTTCCTTTAACATCTTTTTTAACATCTTATTACAATTAAGCCTTGAAACCGTAACGCGTCATTACATTGGATTCTTAAAGTTAAGATTAAGTGAAAAATTGCAAAAAATAAAAAAAAACGAAATAAAATCAAATCGAAATAAAATCGAAAATGAAATTGAAAACCGAACTTAAGTGAACCTTCTGCAGAGCAATCTTTAGCCTCTCATTTTCTTGTCTGACTTGCTCGACATCGTTATCATGTCCGTGACATTCAAGACTTTGAAGGTCATTCAAAGGTGATTGGGTCGTCTGCTCCGACCTCCCCTCGACGGCAGAATTGGCCAAAGCGGCGGCTCTGGCAGCCTCTTTTGCTTTCAGCCACATGGATCTCGTTTGAGGTTCGCGATTTCTTTTCAGAGTCTGCGTCAGGAGTAAGAAAAGGGGAATGACAAGGATTTAGACGCTCCAGGTGGATTCGAGTGGATTTGTTATGACAGGCGCTTAACGCTTCTCACTAGCAAGAAACTCGTCAAAGACGCTTTGAGAGAAATCTTGAAATTATCCAAGAAAAATTTCTACCCTTAATTTCCATTTTTATTTATTGCTTTTTATTTTCTTAAATCCAGCAATCACTTCAATCATACAAAAATCAAGGAATATTGCTAGCCAAACGGATTGAAATTATGAAATGTTCACCTTAGGAATGAAGACGAGACAAATGGTGAGGGTTGTGGCGAAGAATGTGAACAAAGAAGTGAGCAAATAGGCAGCGTCCACCTGGTCTCTTATCATGACGGCGGTCGGAACTCCGATCAGACACAGCACGACCATGTTGTACACGCTGATTCCTTCGAAGATTGATGGCGATTTATTGCCAATGGTGTCATTCATAAACATTCGGATAATGATGCTTTAAAAAAAATGTCGGGAAATTTATTTCCCTGCGCAAATTGTCGATGCAAATCCCAGGACGTGTTCCTTAAAGGGAAGATTTATGAGAGCCAAGCGTTTACTTTAAAAAGTCAAGTTGAACTCGAGCGGATGTCGTGAATAACCTATGAATTTGGAGTCATTCAGAGCCGGAACAGTTACTTTTCTCGTCTCGTAGGCAAGAAAGGCTCCGAATAGGAGGAGGAGTCCTTCAAAATTTTAAGTTCATTCGGGTTTATCTCCAATTTAATGACTTTAATCGTTAAATCATTTAAATCAAAACGTGATTTTTATGTAAAACTATTGCATAAGTGCATCTGAATAACATCTTCTTCTGGATGAGTTTTTCAAAAGAATTTCAAACCATCGTGGAAGGTTGACCGTTGGAAATCCTTTGAACATTTTTTTTGTCACATTATTTTCTACAGATCTTTCGACGAAATTTTAAAAATAACCAGAACTAGATCAATTTTATTGCGCAGTATTTGAATATCATACCGAAATGCAATTTTGTGTCTAATTTGATATTTTCACATTTTTACTTTAAAACCTCGTTAGTTTTAGTTGGTTTTGTGAGAACTTAAAATGAAAATCAATAAACAAAAAGTTACTGCTTAAAAAGAAATCATTAAATTTTTAAGGCAAAATTGAGAACAAAAGTAAGATTGATCTGACGGGATTGGCTGGGTCTCTTTTTGAAACTTTCCAAAAGTGAACTTTTTCAATTTTTAGAATTGACTTAATGACGACTTGGCACGGCAGTGGGAAATAAAAATAGCATTAGGGATGGATAATGTGAATTAAAAATTTATTAAACATATTTTTAAAAAAATGTGTCCACAATTTTTAAAGGCTGTTTTTATTCTGTGACTGGGCAACCATTTTGAAGACGCGAACGATGGAGTTGTTTGAACAAATACAAATGGAGAGCATAGAAGTTGAAGAGTCTCAAGGAACTTTGATTTAAATGTAGAAACATTAAGCAGGAATTTTCGCTGACATGTTTTTAATGTTTAATTTGGGAGATTTCATGACTGCATGTCGATGAAAAACCAACACGTTTAGGAACAATTGCAGTTCATTACTTAAAAGTGCGCATGTTTTGTCGTTAAAAATCGTGATATTGGCTGTTATAGGGTTGTTCTTATTTCGAATAATGGCTGCTGCGAATGAATGATGGTGGGTGGAAAGGAAGTAACGCTCCGTCATGAATCATAACATGGTTGCAACAAAACAAAAACTTCATTCCAACGGAGCGGATTTATTATCGTCTGTACTTTCTACTTTGCAACGAAGTTCTGGAGTAATTTTGGCACAATCGTCCGAAGCATCGATCACTCGAAATCTGCAACTTTAAGCCTGCCTGATCATTTTGATCGGGAAGGAATCTTGGAAGATGGATGGAGAAAATGGATTGATGGATGAAAGGTTGGATATCCGTGTAAATTTGAAAATAAATTGAGAAAAGAAGATGCCAGGATCTTAATTATTTGAGGGGTCATTTAAAGGTTAAAGCGTTAAATTGGATGTCCGGAGTGATTGATTGTGGCCAGAAAATGCTATTCTGATGCTTTGCAAATTGCAGTTATCGAAACGAATTGAGAGATATAAAGAATTAATTATCTCAATTCCAACCTTTGATCCCACAGAGAACTCCGGCAAAATACCACATGTGGTGAGATTCGCAAAACTGATTCTGTGGAATCAGGACTTGGTTGTCATTATCTGGATCGTTCTTAAAAGTTAAGAAACAATTAAAAGTTAACAGGGGTCATCATCATCACCATCATCATCGTCATTATCATTATCATGGTATCTGGATTACATTATTTTAGTTTCCGAGAAACCTTAAGACCACCAAGCAGTCGATGATTGGCAGTTTCTTTCTTTAGTTTCATTTGGAAAGAGAAACATAAATGAGGAGTGATGCGTGGTCATTTATAATTAAAAGCAGCATTTATCTCCTCATTGAGTAAATTCCCATTTTCTATTTTGGAATCAACCATCATTTAAATTTAAGTTGTCAGAGTTGAAAGAGTTAAAAGAGGAGACCATTATTTAAATATTCAATATAAATTAACGCTACGTTTCTGACCGATGAAGGCCATGGAGTTAGTTAATTTACTTTATTTCATTTGCCTTTAGTTTAATGATGTGCTCAATGCCAGCCTCTTTTCAATGATACTCAGAGGGGGTCTGTCAAAATTGCTTTTCGTGGACAAAGCTAGGGTCCTGAGCGTTGCAAGTCTGAGTGTTCTTGATTAAGAATTTATTGATGACAGAGTTAATATCTCACTGAGAACTCGATCGTGTTTTAAATGTTCTCAAATAATTTATGATTAGCTTGCTATGATTTTATATTAATATCATTAATATTATAATTGCTTTGATATCATCGGAACGTTCTTGAATGGATTTATGAATTGAATCTAAAAGCATCACTTTCTCCAAAGCATCTTTGAAGTTTAGTTCAAATGAGATATTTAAAAAAATAGTCATTGCGTCATTGGATGAACAATGAAAAAATGAACTTTTAGAACGTACCACATACTCCATGGGTCTGATGATACTTTTCACGTAAAGTGGATCAAAGACTTTCCAGACAACGAGAACCACGACATCCACCATCACCAAAATGCAAACGATGCCCAGCAACTGATAATCCTTAATCACCTGATGACAGACTTACGAGGTTCAAAACGTGATCAGAATTTAAGATAAAAATAAATTGACCATTTTTTGGATTTTTTTGTTCGTGAAAATCTTGTGAACTCTCCACGTCTTGCTGAACATGGCACCGAAAGCCAAGGAAAATCCCAGAGCCAACGTCCAGTGGAAAAGCTGGAAGTAGAATTTACAGGCGTCATTCTCCGGCGATGTTTCCGATAATAACACAAATAATAAAACATTCGTCTTGCAATTCAGTTCAGAAGAGGATGATGGTGACCTCTGCAATGATTTATGATTTCAATGAGGGACACTCGATGCCAATCGATCACGTTAGATTCAAATGAGTTCTTGAAAATGTTCAAATGCCGACATCGTGTCACGGTCTTTTCTTTCATTTCTATATCCAACACACAACAACACACAACAATACGCAACAACACACAACAACACGCAACAACACACAACAACATGCAGCAACATCCAACGATACACAACACGGTAACACACGGCTATGAATATTTCTTATTAGCCACGTGATGACAGATTGGGCTTTTGGAATTTCGCAAAACAATCTTTAACACGAACGCCTTTAAATGCCAAAAATTCATCCTTTGAAATAAGGCGTAGTTAGGCACGGATATTATTTTTGTAGGATATTTAAATTGCCAAAAAAAAATGCATGACGGTGATATGATATTGTAATGACAATAACAAGATAATAATAATATTTAAAAGATACCAGTACACTTATATGAGAGAGAGTGTGAATATGAAGTTGGCAAATGTTCTTCGGGATTGGTCATTTTTCCTCATTTAATGATGCGTGCCTGGAAACTCATAAAGAACAATAAGAAGAAATCCTGAATTTCCATATCTTCCTGTATTCATGTCCTCGGCTTCGCTCTTGTAGGACGTTAAAAGCGCTTAATTTCCATTAAAACCGTCGAAGATAACCAGAATAATGTCCACCGAATGCAATACTTTCGAGTGTCGATGAAGCATAAAACATGAAATTCTGCAATTGAATGCTCGTAAGAACTGCTTTTAATCTTCGAGCACGAACTACCTTTAACGTCCAAATTGAAATTCCAAGGATCGACAAAGAGAGAAAACAATCGGAAGTACTTGGCAGGCGAGCAGTTGAATTCCACGCGAGGCGAGGCTGCTGTCGACTCCAGCGAAGACCATTGAAGTATAGGAGACCACGGCCCCCAGTAAGATGATGTTGTTCATGTTAGGACTCGACATTTTAATGTATCTTTGATGTTAAGCAGGAATAGAATATATTACCATAATAATTTACACAATAATGATTAACATAATAATTTATATAAACTTCTGTAGCACGAATTTACTCTCAATGACCATTATTTCCTTTGGAGAGCATCTGAGGGAAGTTGCGAATTGAATCCGATAACTTAGTACTTTAATTAATTGCTTGTAAGAATCAATCAATCAGGACACACGGTTTCTCGGAAGAATTGAATTACTCGAGTATTACGTTTTAAACTGACTTTCTTTGACTTTTAATACTTAATTAAACGGTTTAATGTTAAAAGTTTGAACAATTTTTAAATAATTCAAATGTTTTCACATTTTTTTAAACAATAATAAATAATAAAACATTGAAATTGCAAGAATCGCTCTGAACAACTAACGACCACCGACTTGTTGCTCTTGTATTTGACGTTGAAGAAAAAGAAACAACAAGACAAGACGACGCCCAGGGATGCCAAAACCGTAACCAGGACAAAGAGTCCGAGACTGATGACCTTCGTGGTGACCTTCTCGATGATTGAATCCGGAGGGGGAACTCCACCTGTCGACGATAAAATTAAAGCCATCAATTTCCAACAGGAACGACCAGTGACTTGACGGGTGGACAATGTTTGACTTCTTATCGCACTGCGACCTCTTCCGACGTTGACGAGTATCGCTAATCTCGCCGGAACGTGTGTCGAATAATCGCTTAAAATTCACGCTAATTTATGTTTTAATCGATTTAGTTTTAATTTAATTTATTACAATTTATTAATTTATGTGGCGCACTTTTTAGCGCTTTCAAACGGCGATAAAAACTTATTTAAGCATAAAAATTACTCCGAGAGTGTTTTTATTTTCCTGTAAAACATGTTCAACGGTGTCTTTCGGTTTGTTCGGAAGTAGTAACAGCAAGCCCTTATGTGGCCAGCTGGAAATTTACAAGCGCATCTCTTTGCACCGGAAGGAGTGATACGGAAATTATGCAACAACGACAAAAATTATATTAAAAAAATATTTTCTAATGTCTTCGAGAATTATTATAATTTTTTTTTTGAATCAATAAAAGTTTATAAGTGAGTAATTTCTTTCAAAATAGCGTAAAATAAAATGTTTTAATTGGAATATAATTTTAAAATATTAAACCAAGAAATGATATAAAAGATATATTCATTACAAAACATGTTGCATGTGATTAATTCCAATTAACACTAGAAAATCATAAAAATAAATGAAATATAAATTAATGTTGCTTAACAAGCTAAGATTCTGATTGCTTTTACGTTTGATCCCTTCAAAATTTTGAACCAAAATTGAATAAAATAATAATTCGATAATAAAATGCGTAAGTAGTCGCATTTTTGGATTAATTTTTGGAAATTTTGGATTAATTCCTTTAAAATTTATTCAGTTTTTTTTCATATTTTCATGCAAAATTATTTGCGAATTGACGGGAACTGATTGAGCGTCGGTGACATCTTCCAGAACATGTTTGCCAGAATTAAATTAAATTAATATTCTTATGTTTATTTTGGTTTTTTTTTTAAATAAATTTTCAAATCCTCTCGAAATATCGGAAATTAAAAACTTTAATTTGAAAAAAATAAATTTTTAAATTAAATTTAATTTGATAAAAACTGACGCAACCTTGCCAGAGGATGTTTTTATCGTGATGCCAAATGATTTTATTTTCTGCTGCTAGCGACGGATCGTAGATGCCGACTTGGACTTCTCTTCCGTTTTGCAGTTGTTCGATTTGACTCAAGCCCTGCCTGTCTCCCTTTGAATCGAACATCACCAGGCCCTGTTAACCAATCACAAATGCTCCATTTATGTGGCGCGGCTTTTTTTTTTTTTAAATTTTTGTCTCGGAATTTGCTTATCGCTTCTGGTGCTCCATTTTCTTTTTAAAAGCACGTTTCGAGCAGATTATAAAAACTAATTCAACCGGAAATCTCAGATTCTCGATGAATGTCCAATGAACGAAAAACCAACCGAAACTCCTTGGAACTTCAAAGAACTGGAAACGTTCCAAAACAATTCACTCATTTCATCGTCGTCGTAATGGAAGTCTTCCAGGCTTCTCTTCCAGCCTGTTAACAAATAATAACAATTAATTTATTATTATATTATATAATAATTGTATTAATAAAAATAATATTAATAAAAACTATTTTTAATTAATAATATTATTTTATCAAATTAAAATTTACGTTTTATTATTGTAGGACCTATTATCAATCGTTGTTAATTACATCATTGTTGTGAAAATAAACAATAACAATGGATATTTTTGATGAATATATTTATAATAATAATAAGAATAAAAATAAAATAATAATAATAAGAATCTCACGCACCTCTGTAGCTCACGCGTTCGGCGCTATATAAATGACTTGTTATTATTATTATTATTATTATTATTATTATTATTATTATTATTATTATTATTATTATAATTATTATTAATAATAATAACATTAATTGCTGCGATAGCGACAATAAAACGAGGCTGGCAAAAATAACAGCGAAAGAAACAAGAAATTGTCGGCTGAAAAGGAAATAAATCTCCAATTTCTATCGAGAGTTGCCTTCAAAGGACTTGAATTATCACCTCTTTGGGTGCTCTCCATGGGATCTGTGTCTGTTTAATTCTATTGGTCAGATATTCAATTATTTAATTATTATTATTGGTTAATTTTGGTAATAATTGGTTAATTGTGTTTATTTAATTCTATCGTTTAGTTATTCATATTTACAATAATTTTAGGAGAATATAATTTCTTTTATAATAATATTTATAATTTTAATTATTATTATTATTGCTTAATTGTTTCAATTTAAATCCATTATTCAGGTGCCCATATTTCAAGTTATTATTTAAATCTACGAAATGATTTCCAAGAGAGTTAAAAAAAAGGAATTTTGAATTTAAATTTTAATGCAATTTTCAGTAGAATTTAACTTTTAACCAAGTTCAAACTAAGTTTGTAATTTGACCTCGTTCTTTCATAATTTCGATGCTCCTGTTGAAAATAACTGCCACGGTCCAAACGCTGTCGTAGCCATAGGGGGCCTCTTGCTGTGCAGTTAGGTGTCTACCTTTCGTCTTTCTCTTGTATTCCTCGTCAAACTCGTGGTAGCTCTGCCATGATTTTTGTCACATTTTTGAGGTTAAAAAAAAAAAACAAAAATAAAAACAAAAAACGTTTGCTTTAAATCGCTTCACGTGTCTGGTACAAGCTAAGATTTAGGAATTTATTTCGTCGATAAAAAATATACTTAATGTCTTGTGCATTCTTATATACTTAGTATCTTGTATATTCTTATACATTTAATGTCTTATGTATTCTTGAAGCACTAGTTTTTCTAATTGACCGATTATTTAAGCTTCTTTAAGTTTCCAAATAGGATTTTTTAAAGCCTTTTTTTCAAACACTCGACTATTTCTGTTGCCATAACAACCACTCCGTTGAGGATTGCAAACAAAATGCACAGAAATGACAGACATTTATGTAGTAATAATAATAATAATTTTAATACTAATAACAGAACTAATAACAACAATTGAGAAGAAAACATTTATCTTATTCTTAAGTAATTACTTACTTTGCCCGATATTCCAGTGATATTTGAGTGACTGAAGGGCAGGGCATCAGCGGTGAAATAACCTTTGATTGCTTCCTCGAGTTGTTCAACTGAACAGTCGTGTCCAGGACTGCTGCTCGTGTTTTTCCACCACTCGGGACTGAAGAAGCCTTCGGGGGGAGATTTTAGGAATCGGAATTTTTATAAATTTTTTCATTCTGATTAGTTAAATTCATAATTCACTTTTATATATGACTAGTTTGGTAGGTTTTATATTTTCAAATTATTTTTAATTATTCATTAAATTATTAAATTTGATGAATAATCTGGAATAAACTCTCAATAAATTTCTTTTAGGAAAAAATAAAAAAATTAATTTAAAACCAAAATAAAAGTTTAAATGGTGGCGATCTTCCTGCTCTTAGAAAATGCTCGTCTGAAAGCTGTAAACAAGGATTGGCGCGGGAAAATGTCAGACGGGAAATCGCATCATCCACACACGTGCTTGGTTGCAATAGATCCGCTGAATAGGTTAGAAGCATTTGCAGATCATCAGATGATGGTCTTACGATTTCACGACCCTTTTAAATTTTTCATCTCCACTTTAAATCCATTCATGAACCATTCCAAGACCATACCTGTGCTGTTACGACCACACAAATACCTCTATCAATGCACATTTAGTGTCCATCCATTCGCACGCACCTGTTATTATCCAGGCGTATTTGGCGCCGTACATTTTTTCCTTGTAAGCTTCGCAGAAAATGACCCTGGCAAAGTTTTCGTAGAAATTCCCGACCACGATTCGCACTCCTTGTTTCTGAAAATTTAGAAAATAATCGTAGAAGAAAAAAACGTAGATTTACTCGGAATTCAAATAAAATATTTAAACAAACATTTTAAATCCTTTAGGTATTGAAGCCAATTTAAATGCCGGCTTTAGGTCGAATGAATTCAAGAATTGTTTACAATGATAATTCATTATTCACGAATTGTTTATTAAATATTGACCAGTTGTTTATTAATTAATTACAAATCCATGTTAACAAATCATTGGATCCTTTAAATCCCCTACCTTGAGGTTTCTAACTTGCTGTTTTGGATCGTTTACGAAGGATTCTGAGGTGGTGATTTCAATTCCCATTGCAGCAGCTCGGCCCACAAAATCTAGGGTCGTCTGAATCGGTAAATAACATGTCAACAAGTTATTTTAATTAATTAGAAGTAATAATAATAAATAATAAATAATATTAATAAATAATGCAATAATAATAGTAATCAATTAATAATTAGTATACAATTAATAATTTTATATTATGTGAATGCTCGTCCAAGAGTTTCAATCAATAATACATTTTCACTCATCAATCACTCACTCACTCTTATTATTATTATTATTATTATTACTATTATTATTATTATAACATAATATATAAATAATATTATTGCTATTATTATTATTATTGCATTAATGTTACTATAAATATAAATAATGACGGTGATGGTGACTGTCAATAATGCATTGGGTACTTAGTAATTTACAGGCGGACAGCAATTTATAAAAACAATTGTTCTTCTTTCGAAGGTCACTTGGAAAACTAATTTCTTTCTTCTTTGACGGACCGCAAAAAGTGTCAGAAAAACTGTCGAGTTTTCTCCTGCTTTTTCCGCAATTTTCCGAAGAGCAAATAACAAAAATAAACTTAAAACAAATTTTGCTTGCATTTTTAAACACGAATAAAATATTTATTTGCCAATTAACTTAACTTGACTTGACATAACTTAACTCAACTCATTTGCAATTTGTATCGCTTTAAAGAGACCAGAGAGTCTACATAGTAAACCATTGTATATGTAAATCGTTCAACAAACAAACAAACAAACAAACAAACAAACAAAGCAAAACACAAGCAACAACCAACCATGGAAAACAGTTCGACCGACTGGTGGAGGGTTCCAACTTTTTTCCAGTTGAAGGAGGCGAGGAGGTCGAACTTGGCAGAGTTGAATGAAGTTTCGGGCGGGAAAACGCGCAGGAATTTCTTGTAGATTTTTTTGTCAGAAAGAGCGGGACTTGCGCTCGAATAGGACAGCTTTTGGGTAATTCATTCGTATTAAATGTATGTTTTTATTTTTATATTGATAATTATAGGTTTTAAATTACAGGTTAGACGAAGTTTACATCCATTATGAGAGAACTGCATTATTAATAATAATATTAATAATAATTAATAAAATATAATAATAGGTATTAAAAATTAATACAATTATATAATGATATAAAATTATAAAATAAAACAAAATTATTATCAGGAGCGTGTTTTTCATTCTCAGAAAACCCCAGAAGCATCGCACTGACAACGGAGGGCAGAAGATCAAAATAATTTTCAAAATTTAATTGTTTTTATTATAACAACAACAACAACAACAACAATAATAATAATAATAATAATAATAATAATAATAATAATAATAATAATAATAATAATAATAATAATAATAATAATAATAATAATAATAATAACAAGACCATCTTCAATATTATCGAAAATAATGAAATAATTATAAATGAATACAATAATTTTCATCTCACTAAATAATTCTAATTTTGCGTATTACTGATGACACTGATTAAATAAATATATAAATAAATAACTAAATAAATTAATAATTAATTAATTAATTAATAATTCAATCAGTCAATCAATGGCTAAAATTGAGAAGGAACATTTGTGTGAAATGTGATCACCTGTACGAGATTCCACAGGTGGGACACCTGAGCTGTGGCCTGACTGACAGCCGAACAACCTGCCCCCAGCACTAAAGTCTTGATTGGTTTCGTGTACAGCTGTCGATACAAGAGGTTCGTGCCGAGACCCGCATCGCACTGAATGTAACAATAATTTACTTCGAATTTAAACTTATTATTGTATAATTATTAGATATTATTGCAACAATATTTATTTATATATTTCTTGTACAACTGCGGATAAAAGAGGTTCGTGCCTGGTCCTGCATCGCACTGAATGTAGCAATAATTCTTTTTAATTCGTAATTTATTTGTTTAACAAGTGCTTGTAAGGGCTGTGAGGTTCGAGTCATTTCACGACTGTTAATTGGTAAGTTGATGTTAATGTAATGTAATGTGTAATGTAATGTAATGTAGTGTGTAATGTAATGTGTAATGTAATGTGTAATGTGTAATGTATAATGTTACATTATAATGTAACTTTGTATGCCTTCCCATTCGACATCATTTTACTGCTTCACTTAATTTTATTCTCTCCTGATCTAATTCTAAATTATTATATTTAAATTCGATAATGATTTTAATTATATATAAATATTATAATTATAATTTTATATATTAATATTTGTTATTATTTCCAATCATTCCTGTTTTATTGGACGCAAACGTGAATGTATTTTGGACATGGAATTAATAAAACGTCTGAAAGGAGCAAGGAATATATACTCGGTGGGTGGATGACTCATTATTATGACGTAACAATAATTAGAAAAATATTATTAATAAATACATAGAATTATAACAATGATAATAATAATGTTAGTAATATAATATTACATTTAATATAATTAATGTAATAATAATTATTATTATTATATTACAAAAATAATAAATATAATATAATTAATATAATAATAATGATTATTTATTTATTTATTTATTAATGTAAGCAATAAATAACAACCATCTTCGCTAACAACAATCAATTATTTAGAATCGTTTACATTTTGAACGACTTAAAAATTTACAATTTATTGGGAATTAAAAAAAATAAAATGGTTTTAAATTCATTCTGCGGCGGAGTTATCGTAAATTGTTGCTTTAAAAAATGTTTAACATCGTATTTTTTACGGATTATCAATTAAATATATTCAGTAAATAATTAAATAATTATAAAGTAAATAATTTATTTATTTATTTAATAATTATTAAGTAAATTATTTATTTATTTATTTAAATATAATTGCACAAATAAAACTTAAAAATGGTTCTATTATCGAAATCGTGAACGTTTATCGTTGACAAATGAAAGCAATTGAATCGTCTGCTCATTTGGCGGTTACAAATGAGGCTTTGAAAAGAAAAGAAATGAATTTCATCGGACGCCATTTTATTCATGTGTCAACTTAAAATATCTGTTAAATATTAATTACATTAACTATATATTATATTTTAAATATTAATTTATAAATAAATTTAATATTTTAACTGAATTAATAACGTTAATGTTACTCTGAGTTAGAACGTTAATAGACACGATAACAAATATTTATGCAAATAAATTTTTTTTTTAAATTATTAAATAAATTAAATTTTATAAATCGAAGAATTACTCGAATTACGATTGAAAACGTTCCATAAATTCCATAAATTTCTCGTTTGCTATCTTCCAATTGCTTGTTGAACCTGGTTGCAGTCGAAGAGTTTATTGCTTTGTAAGGCATTTTCAATCCTAGGATTTGGATTCGCTTTGGAGCCAAAATTTCAGACATGATTCACAGGAAAGTATTCGAAAGAATTATTTTTAAATTTGTTTTTTATTTTATTTACATTTATTTAAAATTTATTTGCACTTATATTTACTTTTATTTATTCACTTTTCTTCCATTCCTCTGCAGGTTATTACAAATAATTTACTAACAGAATCAATTGCGAAATTCTTGCAAACATTTTTCTGCGTCCAACGAAAGTTTTTGAATAATTTGAACAAAAATGTTTTAATTTGCAAGACGAGATTCTTTTGTTGTTTGGACTTTCAGTGGGTCGTCAGGTCATGGAATCTGAATTATGCTTTAATAACGTTAAATGTTTTCATAACGTAAAATATAATGTTACATAATGTTCCATAATGACACAAAATATCAATGTTTCCTTGTTATTCTCTCATATTTTCGCCATTTTAAAAAGTAAAACATTTAAAACACATCATATATATATATATATATATATATATTATTTAATTTAATATATATATATATTATTTAATTTAATATATTATTAAATAAATTAAATTTTATAAATCGGAGAATTACTCGAATTACGATTGAAAACGTTCCATAAATTTCTCGTTTATATATATATATATATGCCCCATCTGCAAACGTTTCGGCCCATTATACCTCTGACGTTCTCCGGGGCCGGGCCACACTCGCTGATCAGGCGGATGTTCTTGTCGGTCGAATCTTTTGCAGACCTGCCTTCCCCCCTCTCTCTCTTCTTCCCACAATACGACACGCATACGAGACCATCGCCATACCACGCAACCCTCGCTCACTACAACTCTCGCGCCCGAAACCGATATCGAACTGCCAGCGGAGCTCAGGTACGCAGCTTAAATAGCTGTCATTAGCGCCGACCTTTCAGGGGGTTATGCCCGGAGTCTCCCAATTGGTTGAGCTTGGTGAGCTTTGATTATATGGATTTGGCCACTGGTACAGCCGCGTGACCTTTGGACTCGGTCGTTGCCTATAAAAGCCTTCAGCTGCCTTTATACTCGCCTCGAGTTGCGGATCGAACCGAGAGGTGGTTTTGAGCACTGGTCGATGGATTGTCCCCGGTTCTCCTTGGGAGACTGCCTGGCGTCCCTCTTTGACCATATCCACTGCGACGCCGCCTCAGCAGCCCTGGACATCTTCGCCATAGATTTTGATCTGGCGCTACTGGTTAGGCCGACCTCTCGCAGAAACGCATAGGTAGACTTTCCGATGAGTCCCCTTGCTCCCACCTCTATGGCGAAGAATCAAACCCTGTACCCCTTCCGTCTGAGGTCCATCGTTAGGTCCAGGTATTTTCCTTCCTTCAGACTGTTGCTAAGATCCATCCTATCCTCTCAGGGCACTGTCAATTCTGCCAGGACGAGTGCATCTGCCTTCGTTGACGACAGTACAATGTCCGGCCTTTTCCCACTTTCTGCTAGCACCTGGGGATAGTGCCTCAACCCTGCGATATCTGCCGCTATCTCCCAGTCGTTGGCAATCTCGAGGAGGTGGCTCCTTTTTGACGTACATCTGTTTTTTGCAAACTGGGAGGCGCCCTCTCGTAGGAAGTATGTCGCTCTTTGTGGAACCGATTCTCTTGCGTTGGCGCTGGAGCAGGTTGTCTTGATGGCTTCGGTTACGGCCAGCAGAACCTGATTGTGACGCCGTGTAAAGCGGCCATGCGCCAGGGCGTAACTGCACCCAGACAGTACGTGACGGAGTGTCTGTCTTTCTCCACAGAGCGCGAATTCAGTGTTCTGCGTCATCCTCCATCGTTGTAGGTTGTCGCGCGAGGGCACGACGTAGACCGCGCGAACAGTTGCTTAAATAGCTTTTACATAATATGTAACATAATACATAATATATAATTATGTATTTGAATATATAATGTATAATATTATTATAATATTATAATAATATCACTTTATATACTATAAACACATTTCATCAACATAATAATATTATTATTATTGTTGTTATTATTAATATATTAAAATTATGAATGATATTTATATATTTATTGTTATTATTATTTATATTTTTATATTCCAAGGAAATATGTTTCACTTCCCATCTCCAACATCCAGGCATGATAACATAAATTTAATAAACACAATCTTCTACGATTGGGCGCCAACGAAGCAGACGATGTCATGAAGAAGATGATGTTCCTCCATTGAATCCCAGTCGATGTCTTCAGGGGCCACTTAAGATCATACTCTAATAAATAATATTTTATAATAATTTGGCATCTTACAATATTATTATAAACATAATAATAATTTAATATGTCATAATAATAAAATATTTTTAATAATAACAATTTATAATGTTATAATATGTTATAGCAATGTAATAATTTAAATGTATTAAATAATATTTTATTCCAGTTTTCCGAGAAATGGTATCACCGGGCTGCCAACAAAGAAGAAACAAAGAAGAAACAAAGAAGGAACAAAAATATTTTTCATTTATTTTTTAAATTCTACATTTTGAGGAATTCAGTTTGATTGACCTGAAGAGGTTGCTGGGCAAGAACAATATCATGTTCGAGAGATGAGGTGGGGTGTGATGAGTGTGTGTGTGCGTGTGCGTGTGTGTGTGTGTTGAAGTGTAATGTAATGTTTATATATGCCTGGCATAGTTGGTATTATAAATTCTTGATTAAGAAACTCATTAAAACATGGCAACAGAGCAACGACAACTGAACAAGTGATAAGATTTACAGAATGTCAATTAAATGTAAATATTTAGTAAATACAATTGTTAATTACATGTAAATGTTCATTAAATTGATTAAATACATGACATTTATATTTCACCATAAATAACATAAAAACATAATATAATGAACATAATATAATGAATACATTTATAATTTAACAAAAATATGAATGCATTTGCAATTTAAAATTTAAATATGACTACATTTATACTTTAATATAAATAATAATACATTACATTTTTAATTCAACACAAATTTGATTAAATTCATAATTAAATATAAATATAAATGTTAACAACGCAGCTGAGAATCCAAGAACTGACAACTTTGTTAGATCGAATGACCACAAAGGAATTCAACTTTCAATTTTCAAGGCTTCATTTCCAGTGGTTCATCATAAATTGTTTTTATTGCTTTTTCCTTATTTTTGTTATCATTGTTTTTATTTCCCTTGTTGCCAGTCTTTTTAAATAAATGTTCTGAAATAATATTCTTTTATTTAATATTATTTATTCTAAATATTAGTTATGCGTGAGATGGAGCGTGCTAAAATATCATATTTTATAATTATATACATATATTATAATTACACTATAAATAATATAATTTATTATTATAAACATTATAATTATAGTTCAAGCCTCATAATTGATGTTATATATTCTGAATATATAATACAATATTTTGCAATTACATGTATATATTATTTATAATGATACAATTATTATTTAATCCTCATATTAAACTAATATTAATTATTTTGAATATAAAGAATAATATTTGAATAAGTATTCTGACCATATCTGAGATGAGGAGCAATAGCGTTGATATTATTATTCAGTTAAATTGTTCATTTTACTCCATAAATGTTCAATAAGCATTCAATTTACGATCAAAAGGAATTCTTGAAATTATAATTTTATTATTATTAATATTTAAATCATTATTTAATGTAATTCTTGTGTGACGCTGAATCAATAAAATTGTGAGCAATATATATATTTATTTATTTATATATTTATTTATTTATTAAGTAATTCCAATTTAAAATGCCTCAATATTATGTAAAAGACAGATTAATAAAAATAAAGTATCCTATTTAAAATATATATTTCAAGTATATATTATCAAAGTCTCTCGCACTCAAAGGAAAGTTTAATACAAATAAACAATCATACGAATTGTGTTCGTTAATTGATCTGAGCAGGTTTTAATGTTATTTTGAACGAAATTCTCCAAGAAAATTGCAGAAATTGTCCTCGTCTGGTTTATTCCCGCGCATGGAAGCCATTATAAGAGTCTGCTTGTCATCTTCTTACATCTCCCAAGAGCTTAGATATTTTTAAAGTGACCTTCGAATTATTCAATAAATAAATTTAAATTCTAATTGGTACGATTTAAATTATTTCATTTATTTAAGTTATTATATTGAATATTCATTATTAATTTATTATTAAATTTAAATATTAATTAGCAGTTAATTAACAATTATTTAATTGTTTCGGAGAGTTATATTATTAAATAATATATTAAATAATATTACTAATTAATATTATTAAATGATATATAAATAATATTGTTAAATAACATATTTACTCCAGGAATCCATAAAAGCAGTTAATAATAACTAGTAATATCTCAACAAATGCTTTTGAACGTTGAAATTTCGAGTGCAACAAGAGACATTTTGGATCAATAACTGCAGGCTGTACTACTCAATGGCACAAGACAATATTTACATTCATTTCAAACGTACGTCTTACAATATACATGTAGACTGGTTTTAATTAAAATTATTTATGTTTAATTATTTTTGTTTTAACCAAAAAATAAATATATAAAATTATTTATATTGAAATTATTTCCAGTCTAATTATAACTTTCAAGGATTTATTCACTTTACTTTAAAATAAAGAACACGATTTTAATGTTAACAACAACAACAACAACAGCACAAACAACAACATCAATAAATAAACAATGAAATTTCAAACTTTCTTAAAAACGACATGAAAGGAATTTTAAAGTATTTGTGAATGATTTATTGAAATAATTCTCACAAAATATTATTATCAACGGCAACAATGATTTTAATTGTAATTTTACAATTTAAGAAAAAAAAAACTATAATTAAACATTAAAATTACATTTCCATAATGTTTCAATTCCCTCGATTATTTACTGAAACATGTTTTTCAAGCTTTTCTGAACAAAAACATAAAAAAACCTTTTTTTAATTTTATAACATTTTGCAAGGAATGAAGGAACAAAAGAAGACAAAAAGGAAGACGTTGCAATAAATTATTGACAGCCAATAGCATTCGACTTGGAGGTCACGTGATCTCTCGAATTGAATGTTAGAGGTCCTTAATTGGGGTTCTTTGGTCGCGCAATTTCGTGCTTTTTGTGAAATTTAGCGAATAATTCTTCTTGTTTTGAGTGATTACAGGTTACGATGCTGCAACCATTTAAGAATTTATTTGATTTAAAATAAATAAATAAATAAATAAATAATAATTCAACTTGTAATTCAATTTAATGCGGCTGTTGCTATTATTTATGTTTTAGAACTTGCGTTTCTTTGTGTTTATTATCGCTGAAGCACTTTCCATGTTATGTATGCGTTGCTGGGTTTTCCAAAAGCAACAAATTGTTTTTATCTCAATAAAACTTAATTCATTGAAATTATTTTCTTAACAATACTTCGTGTCACTCAAGAATCATAACGGGCTACTATTGTGAGGTCACGCACCAAATGAAGTCTGCACGGATCACCAAGTACGTGGCTGTTCTTCCTTCCATTCCATTCCACGTTTCCCTGCTTCGTTCCGCATCATTGAATCCTGTTTTTATGTTCCAATGAAATCCATCGCGGCTGGATATCACACTCCGTTGCAGTTTAACGTACAATCGCATGATCCAATATCTTCGCAATAATTCCAATTTTAACTTAATGAAATAAATGCCTTGACTAAACTTTCGTTAAATAAATAAATAAGTAAATAAATTAATAAATTAATTAATTAATTAATGATTGTAATATAAACATTTATTTGTATTAATTAAATTTTTTTTTTAAATCCAAGTAATTCTGGATGGTTCCCGAGATGTTGCAAATGCCGCCATAAAACACCATAAAAGGCCTTGAGTGTATTTGATTAAAGATTGTTGTTCAATTGTTTGCTTAAAAATTCCACTTTCAGTCCATCATTCAAGGATGACAAAAGAACTTTCTCGATGTTCTTGTCACGTCACGTCACGTCGAATTGACTTGGGCGTTAAAAACTTTATTTATTTATTTATTTATTTAATATTAAGAATATTAATTATTTTATAAAATTAATTTATAAAATTATTATACGTCGTAAATTATGTAGTTATATGTATATCACATATATATTTTTTTTTGTTTAGAAAAATAAATAAATAAAATATATACATTTACAATACGAGTGGCTGGCAACATCATCATTGCTTTGTATGATGCCTCACAACGTAATGTTTATAAATATTAAATTGAGATAAATTTACAATCACCTTCAGCTCATGAAATAACACAAAAACAAATTTTAAAAAATTGTAATTCCATAAAAAATATTTTCGAAAATTCAGCGTAATATGAACGAACGAGCACAGTTTCCATCCTCGATATCATCATCACTGGTATCATTACCATCACCCCTTTTATGTAATATAATATAATATAATATAATATAATATAATAAATATTTATATTTATTGTAAACTATTGTTATCAACTGAGACTGATTTTCTTTGATGAATTTAAAAGAAAATGTTCTGCTTTTAAAAGTGAACCTCGAAATCTGTGCTCATCCGTTTCCTTTCTTTTATCTTCTGAACGAAAGAAAAACATTTCAACTTCCCGTTGACGAGGACATCTGACGAATAAAATCCACGACAAAATGTCGGTCGATTGTCCTCCTAATTCTAATTGTCAGTTTTGTTGCCTCATTTTCCAGGAATAAAATATATTTTTAAAAAATGAATATTCAAAAGTAATCGAATAAGTCGATTTTTTGAATAATAATTGTAAGGAGCGTTCGGTCATCTTGTTAAAAGACGATATCGAATTTCTAAAATTCGAATCAAACGAGTCCACGTGGCCTGAAATTATGAGCTACATCATTTCCATGAACATTATTTTGTGATGAAAATAGTTTTCCAGGAAATTCAAAGAAAGTTCGAATAAAATAAATTTGAATTATTCAAAAAGTTGAAGTGTAAATATTTTTAAATTTATAAATTTTTAATTCTCTGTTTGTCGCTTTCAACAAGATTTCGTGTTTCTCAAAGCAAATAAAATTCTGAACTTCTTAGGACATTCCCGTCGGCAGTTTCTTTCGAGTGAATTTTACGAAGACTTTTCAGGGAATTAATGCTTCGTTGGAATTTTGTAAATTACATTTATTTACATAATGTGCAAAACTTGCAGGAATTTAGTTTATGAAGAGAGATTGAAAAAACTGGGGCTGCCATCGCTGGTATTTAGAAGAAAAAGGGCCGATTTGATCTTACTATTTAATATCATCAAAGGATCTGCACAGAATGCATGGGGCCCTATACTCATGCCATGTCCAGATGAGAGGACAAGAGGTCACGACTGGAAGCTGGCAACAGGAGTGGCACATAAAGACTTGAGAAAATTTTACTTTAGCAACAGAGTCGTAGAGAGTTGGAACAAGCTACCTCAGGAAGTTATTGAAGCAAAGAATATTGAAATATTTAAAATTTTACTAGATGACCACTTCGGAGATTGTAAATATTTAATTTGTTAGAGAGCGATGTACATAGTTTGTTAGTTTTTGTTGAAAGTTTTATGTTTTTGTTCAGGCGAGGGGTTCGCCCGTGCCTTATATAATAATAATAATAATAATTCTAGGAAAATTACATTTATTTATATTTTTATTATTTATTTATATTTTATTATGTAGATTATTGATATATGTTTCTATGTAAATTACATTTATAATATATGTATATATTTCTATGTAAAAGATATTCATGTACATTTCTAATTCCACGTGTAAAACTGCCATTGGTCACATTGTCACATTTAATTTTTATTTAGCGCTTTATTATTCAGCTCCAATTAAAATTTCGTGCACATTTCTGCGGTAAAAAGGCAAAATATTTTCTAAATTTAAAAAAATCCCTCCATGTTTAATTATATCTCCAGGGGATTATAACTTACTTATCCTTCAGAATAAAGAAGATTATTTCAAAAGTCAAGAATTGCTCTCTTGGAAGACGAAATTCATATTTTTTCTTATAAAATTAACTCTAATAAAATACATTTATTAATAAAAATATGGAAATTTATTAATAAATAATTGTTAATTTATTGTTAAGTGATTAAACTACGATCGAAACGATTACCCTGGTATCGTCCATGGTCATGCGCAGTTGATATCCAGTCAAGATATGAGGATGGTTGTTCACATCTTCGAGTCCAATTTCCACGGCCGGCAACTGCCCCAACCCTCCAGGCCACGACCCCCTGAGTGGAAACAACCCGAGGAGCCAAATTTCTTTTCTAAGCTCTGAAGTTTTGCCCGAGTAGTTGGATTTTAACAAGGTCAGAGTTGATGAATACGACGACGACGATGCTGAGGATGATGATGATGATGAGGAGGAGGAGGTGGTAGGTTTGGTGGTATCCGTGATTAGCAGAAGATCCGGTGATGATGATGAAGGCGTGGTTTCAGAGACTTGTTGAAAGAAACAAGTGGCGATGAAGAAAGCATCGGAAAACAAACAAATGATCGTCCATTTCTTTGCATCCATTCTTAACCAACTTGAACCCAACTTAATATCAAATTATCTTCAACATATCTGCCCATTTAACTACCTATTAACGTCGAGACTTAAATAAAAATTAACAAACGTGTGTGTCGTTAGAGTGTGCGGCGATAACCGAGAGAGGCAGAGTCAAGTTTTCGTCGTAGAAATGCGAGTCAAGCGACTCGTGAAACGTTGATGCCACTCGCTTCAATGCAACCTCAACGCGTACATCAACAACTCGTATTGAGTTGAAATTTCAGCTTCAAATAAGACTTAAATGTTGACCAGGTTTCGACTAAATGGTAACGATTCGTCTCTCTTAAGCTCTTAGCTAATTACTTATTCATGGGTTAATTAATTAATTAATTCTTGATTTCTTTCTGATGGTTTATATTTTTATTTATATATTTCTATTTTTTATATATTTATATGTATATATTTTAATAAATTATTAATTAATAGCTAATTATTCTTTTTGAAGTTACACTCGTCGGACATGTTTTCCTCTTAATTCGTCGGAAATAAATTTTAAAATAAGATGCAAAAGTTCAGCACAAAATTAGGGATTGCGTAAAAAAATGAGTTTAAAAAGGATATTTTTAGACAGCATTCAACCAATGAACGAACAGACGTCAACCACGGGTCGGAGGGTTATTAAGAACCTGTGGCTCTTGCAGGAAGAAGAAGAAGAAAAGTGGGAGATATGAGGGTGCGACTGCTTACGTAACGAGTGCTTATCAAGAGTCGCACCAAAACGACTCGTGGCGTTGATAAGAATGAATCCCCGATGAGAACCTCGTGACCTTCCAGGAGGCCTTCATTCGTTACTTCCGTTGTTGCGCGACTCAAACCAATAACTCAACCAGCAACTTCAACAGTTCAACCAAATGTCTCGACCAACAGATTCAACAATCCAACAAAGAATTTCAACAACTTCAATCATTCACAAGTTTATTTCACGTAAGGAATGAATTGAAATTGCTGGCAGTCGAATTCATCAAATTCTGTTAATTTTAGAATAAATTCATGATAATTGTCTCCATGGTCCTCCATGATATTATTAAGTTAATAATAGTAATAATAACAATAATAATAATAATAGTGATAATAATAATAATCATAATCATAATCATAATAATAACAATAATAATAATAATAATAATAATAATAATAATAAACATGATAATTAATTATGAACGACATCTTTCAACCGACAATGAGGTCACTGGGGTTGAACCTGAATGACCCCGGGAGGTCTTCGAGAGCCCTGGTGTGTTTGTTCCTGTTGACCAACTCCCACTGCTTCATCCACGGTCCAGTGATTGTCACGTCGAACTCATCCTTGTCTTCAACCTCGAATTATTCAGTCAGTTGTTATTTAAAATTCAAATAATTAATTTACCTGATACTTAATAATTTAATTACCAAAAATTAAATAATATAATTAGATAATAAATATATATTATTAATATTATTGTTGTAAGTAATTGGATTCTAATTAGAACTTGCGGCCCTACTAATGAGTAGGGCGATTGTCACGGAGTTATCGGTTAACTAGATGGTTAGCAAGTAATTGCTGAATGCTTATCCAGTTAATTAACTGATTGGTTATCTATTTATTTATTTACCTATTTATTTATTTGCACTTAATCACGTCCTCAAAGAGAATACTCTTAAAGGATCCCAGTGAAATCAATTAACCCTGTTGCAATCCTCATCCTGTTTCTCGTGTCTGTTAACAGCATCGAAATCGTTCCAATTTATTTCGAAATGTTTGTCGCCAGATGTCCTCATCAGCACCGACTCCTTCAATCCGTAGAATCCATTTGGCTGGCTAGCATCCTGCCATCTCAAGTCTAAACTCCATCGAATTTCAGCAGAAACATTTGGAACGCTATGAATATTAATAAGAAGAGTAAATAGCAATTATTATGCTAATTAGGCGTCTTTAAAAGCGTGCAGCAGTTTGTTAATTGACTTTAAAAAAGAAATACCTCCTGTGAGGAATGAGGTTTGAAATGAGGAGGAGTCCCCCGTAAGGAACCTCGCACATGACTGTATCTGCTTCCATGTTGCAGCCTGTTAATTAATTTATGTTAATGAACTGTTTTAATTATTTAAATATGCTGATTAATATTGTTTAACATTCATAACAAGAATACCTTGACTTAACACTCATTGCCTAAAGCTTTTCCTCGTCTATTCTAGTCGATAAAAATTATTGAATATTTATTCAATTCATGCAAATAGAATTGTAAAAATTCAGAGTTCAAAAAGTTACCCAAAGTTCGTTCAATTTCCTTTTCATCAAGCATGAGGTACCAGGTATCTTTCCAACATCCCGTGTGTCTGGCCACTTTACCGCTTCTGTGACCATTTCTTACCACCTTCAACAAATATGGCGAAATGCCTCAGTGAATATCAGTGAATATAAATTTATGAATTTGTAAAAAGTAATCACAACACAAGACAATCTATATAAATAAAAATGCAATGTGTGATTGTATCATGTAAATGTTCTCTGAAAGTACTTAACCAATTGCTTTGACATTTTGACACAACATAGTGCTCGATTAGAGGAGTGTTTTTATATAGGTTTCATATATATATGCCACAACTACATCTAAAAACCTAGTTTAAGCATAACGTTGAAGTAAACCAACTTGCATGCATCCGTTTTTAAAATTGGAATCAACCAAAGGAATCCATGCCGTCAACTGAAACACTTTGTAGCTGTCAGTGTTTAAATAAGCAGCATCTGAAAGCAGTGGTAAGAGTTTAAGATATGCAAAGGCAGATAAAAATAAAGATATAAAAATACTTTAATAAACAATACTTGATATATGATAAGCTGTTTTTATAAAATAATTTAGCTTGAAAATCTTGAAAATTCAAAAATTTGTCAGAAATAAAAAACCTTGATGCCATGGGACCACCGCAGAATTGGTGTTTGGTACTTTTGTTCTCAAGTTCCACACCGGATGACCTCCAATGTTTGATGTTCCAAGGATTTGTTCAGCCAAGTTCAGAAGTCTTTCGTTCGACCACAACTTCTTAAAACTCTGTCGAACGAATATTGAATAATATGAAATTAATGTATAATTAATTGTATATGCGGTCAAAATATGAAATGAAATGAAATACATCTGGAATTGATCCAATTTTATGCAAAATCACGCTTGCTCCGGGAAAATCATTTTCCAGTTTTGTGAGTCTATTGGAAAAGTTGCAATCTTTGCGGAGATCTTTGGAAGGGAAAATATTTTTTTATAAATTAATTGTAAACATTGCATTAATCAAATGTTATGCAATCATTAACCACTGCCCTACTGAATATTAAATAAATTATAAAATAATAATGTTAGAATCAATGTTCTGTAACAGAGACACCTACAATCTCAAATTTATGAGGAAAATCTAGCATTTTAATAACACAATTTTTCCTAAAAAATCAGATTATTTCAAATTAAAGCTTCGTGATTTACAAATTTACGTCCGAATTAAATTATTAAAATGTCAATTTGCAGAAAATGCATTCTAAATCTGCCAAACATAACTTGGACTATTGATATTTAATTGCAGTGGTACAATTAGCTGTTACAATTACCTTCTAAAAGCTATTTTTAAAGGCTATTTTTCTACAAACAAAAACCTTTAATTTTCCCTGCCTTGTACAATCTATTTGCCAAATCATCCACAAGTCCATCGATTGTGGCTTTAACACTTTCCAGTTCTCCATCTTTAAAGAATGAATCCACTATGATGAAACCCTGGTGATGTAAGCGGGCATTGTCATATCAGAATCATTCCGAGAGAAAGATCCGTCGTTGAACTGACCTCGTCAAAGAAACGTCGAAGGTTCTCTGCAGACAGCTGCCCGTCTTTTGGAGGACCGGGATTCGCTGGAATGGAGTTGAAAATTTCAGGATGACATTCGTCGACTTCACCTGGAAACTTCATCGTTGTTTGAGTTCAGATGGGTTATCGAAGAGTCAGGCTAGTGTGAGGGTATAAGCAAGGTTAAGCTATTAAAACAGTGCTGCGCAACATTACGATAACAACAGTAATAATCATGACCAACATTAACAACTTAACTAACTACTGTTGATTGTCGTGATAGTTATGTGTGTTTTGCTGGCACAAGGATAATTTTAAATTAACGTTAAGAGCTTAGGTTGCAAACCTTGTATTGTTTAAAGGTCATTCTAGCCTTAAGCTGAAGGGTTTATTTTTAGAAAACTAACACGTGCTTCTTTGCAATAGTTGGAAGCTCGCCTGTAATTTCTCATTTTATTTTCAGCTTCTTTTTCTTTATTAAAACATGTTTTCAAGGAATATCAAAATTTATTCCGTTTCCGAGAAAATTGATTAGCATTTACGGATGGAAAATTCACAAGTTTAAAATTGGAAATCGTGTTTAATACGTTTGATTTTCTACGTTTCCATTAACTATTGAATGCGGGTTATAAAACGTAATCCATTAAAAATTAAAAAGGGCCATTTTTCGACGAAACAGCGTTTCACATTGTAAGGTTTCCAAGGATGCTCAGCATTTATTTTATCACTTCATCATGACTTTGTACGCGTACAATTATGGATTACGCATAAAATAACCATTTTCCAGAAAAACAGACACGGTATAATAATGAAAATAAACTTTGAAGGTATTATTCTACTGAACATCTTGAATACTTCACTCAATTCAACTTGAAAAGACTAACAAGCAATTATGGATTTAATTCTTATGAAATATTTGCTATAATGTTAATGAACGTGTTTATTTCTTCTTCTCCAGGTCCAGAATCATGAGACAGGCAAAGATCGTCATCACCATCTTCGACTTGACCTCCACCACGTCCTCAGGAAGGGCATAAATCCGAGCCCCATTCCTCCTAGCCACGCAGATTCCATACTTGGCATTGGCCAGTTTTTCCTATTATAATTAATAATTAACCATTCATTATAGAATAATAATTAATTATTCATGACCTGGATGATGTTTGAATGACATTCGATTCAAGTATAAAGTTCAAGGTCACCTCGTCAGTGGATCCCCCTTTGACGTGGCTGTAGTTAATCGACCCCGGAGTCACAGCATCCACGAGGTCAATGAGTACTTTTCCATTGGAAATGAGAGGATCGTTGAAGCCAGTGATGGTGCTTTTCTTTCCTGACGATTTCAACTGGTTTCAAAGCAACAGTAATTGTTAAGTTAACAATTGTTTTAAATAATTTCCTCAAATTTCATTCGTTTCTTGACATTAATAATTAACATTAATAATAAGCATTGCAATAATAATAATCACATAATAATAATTCAATTATTATTATTTATTTAATTATGTTGTTGTTGCTGTTATTAGTATTGAATAAGAAGTTAGTTGAATAGGGGTCCTTGGGTTATTATTATCGTCATCGTCGTCGTCGTCATCGCCATCAAAATCATCATCATCATCACAAATTACTGAAATTTGACCACCTTATCTTTGGCCCAAGCCACAATCTCCTTGTCAGCTTTGGCGGTTCCGCTGGTATTGGACATGATTTCATTCAAAATGTTCAACGTGTAAGTTCTCATCATTTGCCAAACAAGTCCTGCCGATTAAATGTCACGTTGCCAACGTAAACTTAATAGAACAATAACGATAGTTTCATAATTTAACTATTCGTTACCATGGAAACATCTAATGATAGATAAAATAATAATAATAATAATATATATATATATATAATATTATAATATTAATAATAATATCATTTAAATTATTTTTAATGATAATAATGATGATAATAACAATAATAAAATAATAATGAGTTTATTTATCAACAGAAAGATGTGAAGAATGTCACCTAAAACGAATGTCTTGTTTTCATCGTAAATATCTTTGCCGCTAACTCCAGTCAATGAAATCGACTTGAAATCCTTAGCAAGTTCCACAGCATAATTGCAATTTTCTACATAAAGTATTAATTAATATTAATTAATTACCCTGGAAATTCTTTCAAAATATCAGAAATATTATTTTTATTAAATAAATATACAAATGTTGTCGTAAAACTTCACCGATTTTTTGCAGCATGGCCTTTTGCTCCTTAAATTCCTTGACTACTCTGTCCCAATTGACGCATTCGTGCTTGAGGATGTCAAAAAGTTGCAGGAGGACCAAACCACTGGCCAGGTCAGAGTATAAGTGGTACACGAATGGACTTACGCCCAAACTGTTCATCCAGTTTCGATAGGCTTTGAATATTTTTAAAGAATTTTTTAAATTTAAAAATCTAATTGAAAACTTTCCGAAAAGAAAAATTACTTTTCTCTTCTCTCGTTTCGATTATTTCAGGTATTTCAACCTGAACAGGTCCTAAGTTTGGATATTTGTTGAACAAATTTGCCACGAATGCCAGGTTGAGTCTGTAAAATCCTTTGCAAACATCCTTTGAGGTGACAAAACATCTGCATTTGATCTTCTCGGCCTCGTTCAGCATTTTCTCTGCTCTCTCCAATAATACTGGTTCCTGCGATCATCAAAGTAGATGTTTTTTGACATTTATTGGGCTTTTAATTTAAATAATTTCAAATAAACTGATAATCTGAATTCTAGAGGAACCTATTTAATCCTCTTCGATCACTCACCCTCTCCGCAAAAGTTGTGACTCCCGCATTTTCGGGAGCAATTTGTTTCAGGAGATGAATGTAGGCGATGGAGTCTTTGATGTCGGACGTAAAATTCGAGATTTTTCGTCCACAACCGGATTTTGCCAAGTGGTAGTTGACCCAGCGAATGAGGATTTCTTCCGGCGACAGCCTCATGAACTCCTCCAATGTTTCTCCTTCGTAAAGAAGAACCACCAAATTTGGATGGGCGCGAAGATTGATATCTGCCAGAAGTCCGATCTGTTAGAAACGTTTCAATGTCTTTCATTTTTTAAAAATCGTTTTGGACGTAATGTTCAAAATGCACCAAGAATTGCCAAATTATCCAACCGTTCTTAAAAATGTAAAATTTAAAAAAAAAACGTCTGAAATTACCGCTGGCAATTTAAATGCGTAAAAGATGAAAGTACCAATCGTTCGTCATTCAAAGAAATAATTTTCA
Source organism: Hirudinaria manillensis (assembly GCA_034509925.1). Taxonomy (NCBI): domain Eukaryota; kingdom Metazoa; phylum Annelida; class Clitellata; order Hirudinida; family Hirudinidae; genus Hirudinaria; species Hirudinaria manillensis. The sequence continues at coordinate 7,175,746 of CM067530.1, read as the reverse complement.
ATTGTGCGCCATATAAATGGAAGACTTTGGAACAAATCTAGAAAGGTCGTCACTAGATGTAGAAACGCTGGCATCGTGTCACCAACCCTGATGATTTGCCACATGAGACCAAGGACCAGGTGATGAATTCCATTGAGAAGATCTTCAGGACCGATGTTGACGATGCTGCAACCGATGGCCTGAGCTGATCTCAGAACAAGCATCTGATTCTCCAATTTCTCGTAGACGGTCAAGTCAGCTTGTTTGTTTATCGCCGTCTCCACAATGGTGTCAGGTTGAGCGAAATTGATCATTTTGCTTCAAGCGATTCATTGATTCATTCATTTATTTTGAATATTAATTAACTTTAATAGATTAAGTCAATGGATTAATTAAGATTTATTGTAATTAATAAGGATGATTTCAGAATTGAAATTACCAGAGCAAGATGCCGTCGGCAATTTTCTTGTACAGATCATCGGATTCTGCATTTATGGGCAGGTATTTTCGGCATTCTTTGTCATCGGCAAAATATCTTCGAAAAAAAAATGGTAAAAATGTCTTTATATTTGAAAAAATTTCTAGAACACGTCTGCTTTGATTAAAAAATTGATTTGATCTCTGAATTTGTTTTAACCACTCTGTAGGAAAAGGTTTTACCCGTTGATGAAGTTGGAGTAAGCAACGCATTCTTCCTCGGTTATGGTGTGGATGCTTGATTCGTCTTCAGATGCGATTTGCTTCACGTTGTCTCGACTTTGAATTACAGTCTGCCATTTGTCCTTCATGTCGAACCTCATCTTTAGCTCGGTGTACAACTGTAACGAGTCACGAGGGGCAAGTCACAGTTTGAAAAAATTACTAAGAAACTGTCTCCAACGTTTGAATCCAACATTTTTGAAATCATCGATGTCGATTTTTCCGTCCTTGATGTGGGGACCTCCTTCGTCGATGAGCTGCCTCACTTCGTACCCTGGGATTCGAATCCCCACTGCCTCGAGTGCCCTGCCCAATTCCTCTGCATCGATGTATCCTGTTTTGTGATCGTCGATCTGAGTAAAGTTTAATTTCATTATTAAAATTATTTGATAAGAAATTATGTGATCGTACGTTTCACATTTTCATCTCTCAACTTCCTATTTGCAATTTTATAATTTTATTGTTCCCTTTTATTAAAAATAATTTATTTCACTAATATTGAGTCTAATGTTGACTATACCTTCTATGCCAGCTGAGCAGTTAGTGATAAAAAAAACTAACAATTGCCAAATAGAAATATTATTTTTAAAGTCTCAAACGAGGATGTGACCAACAAGAAGAATTAAATGAATTGAAAGCACTGACCGTGGTGAAGAGTTGTACGATTTCATCGAGTTGTTCTGCGGTCAAAAGTAAAGTTTGCCTTTGACCCCGACTGAGGGGCCTGCCAGTTTCAGAGGTTCCCTGTCGACTTTTGGACATCGTCTCGAGCAGATATGGTGCTATCGTGGCGATCTGCTTTATTTATAAGACTACAACAACTTCCGCGTTAATAGGTCAAACTGTTTTTGTAATAATAGCAGCCTAAGGTGAAAGCTGGCGAGGAATTCTTTGTGTTTATTCAGTGGCTTCTCTTCCTCGCGATCTGCACTTTGTTTGGACCTATTTGGATATTTTATGTTATTCGATTATTTCGGTTATCGTTTGCAATAGCTTGTGAAAGATCACAACCACCACCTGCCCGTCATTACAGGCGATTACGAAAGAGAGAGTTTCACAATTGGCAGTCGTTTCTGTGGTCGCAATCAATTTGAAATGAGTCACACCAGCAATCAGCTCCACTTAATGAATGTTATTACTTATTACTGATGGCGATTACAAGAGATTATCATATCCTGGTTTACCTAAAATGAAGCCAACCTGATCTGATGAATTCTCGTTATTGGCAAAATACTATTTTGAATATCTTTCTAAGCGACTGCATTTCGATTGATAGATTCATTAGCACGACTAACTATAAGACCAAAATCAAACGCTCACAAATATAATCTATAACCGATCAAGCAATTCGAACCGTTGCTCACACATGTTACTCAAAATGAAAATATTTTCTACAAAATGGTCTGTTTACAGATTCTACTTTTCTTTCCGAGTGATTAACACGACTTTCTTAAATAGGAGATTATCGTTTTAATAAGAAGTTTAGTTTTATATTTAAGAGGTTTCAATTTGTCAGTAATTGGCTGTTCAACCATGGAGAAGTGTTTACCAATTGAACGAATTTCAAATTAATTGAAAATTGATCAAGGTGAAATTAGAAATTAACAGGGACTTGAAAATCGGTTTCAATTTCTTTAGCATCGCATGCTGAAACTCAAATCTCTGAATACCACGTCCATTTAGAATTTCATACGTTTCAAGGTATATTCAATCGTAAGTGTATAAATGGAAAAAACAGTATAAACGTTTAAAAAATTTATTATTTGCAAAACTGAAGAAGTTTAAAACTTCATTCATTCGTTCGTTCATTCATTCATTCTCTAAACAATGGAAATTCTTTGGCACAATTTTTTTCAATCACCTTTCAATTAATTGTTGTTTAAGGATAATTGTTCTAATCATAGCTTTGAGTCACTTTTCATCACATCCTGCTTACTTTTATTACTGTTTACGCATCACTTAAAACACAGCAAAGTCATCGTTGATTTAATAAGCTTTTTTGAATTATGCATTTTAAATTTAAAAATATTTCGTAAGATCCTTAGCAGATAAAGCTAAAGCTAATATTAATATTATATCTTTTTATTTAAATTTATTTACATAAATTTTATGATATTAAATTATAGAAACAATTTTACGTTAGCTTTTTGTTTTATGATTTTAGGTCAGATTAAGATCCATTAAAGAGATTGAGAAAACCTGAGAAAAGACATTTGCATCCAGGATAAGAAAAATAACTCATAATTAACTCAAAATACTCTTACACTTAAAACTTCGAGTGTCAGAATAACTTTTATTTCACTGAAAATGTTTTTTTCAGTTCTAAAACAAGTCCTAAAAATTGCTGAAATCATAATATCACAGATGATATGAAACTGGATGATATGGATGATAAGGATCTGTGATTGATAAGGATCTATGAAGTGGCGCTAAACAATCGATTCGTCGACATATAGTATTTGCAGGTTTAAATCCAATCATTTGTTTCAATCAAAGCGAAGCAGGACATGCAGCTCAAGTGAGAACCACTTTCGTCGAAACTCGAAGACTCGCTACTCACTCGCTACTGCCTCACAAACTGGTTTGTGAACATTGGAATGGCATGCTGGGTTGAGAAGCTGAAGTATGTTTCTCGCGAGGGACAACTTATCAAACAGCATTGGTGATAGTGATGACCATGGCTCGAATCCTGGAAAGGCTTCAAACAATTACCGGCTTGGTCGCCAATTGCCAAGGCGGTTGATCCGTAACAATATTCGAATGGGTTTCCAGATTGATCCACCTGGTCTGAGGTTCTTGGGAAACGTTGAAAGATCGAATTAAGACAGCATGCCTTTTGACAGATGGGCTTCTTGGCATTGGTGACGTGACCATTTGTCACGGAAAGTCGGCGTGTTTTCAACTTCCCAGCGGGAGAAGTCTGGGTAGCTGGTTTAATCATCCGGCTGTTGATGCAATAAGGAAGGCCGTTCGGCATGCTGGTTCTACGCAGTTTCTGCTGATGTTGCTGGCAATCGTGACACGAATCTGGAAGCATTGGATTGTGAGAACACAAATGCGGTCTACAGATCGTTGAATTATCTACAAAGAACTGATCCGGGGCATTCGAAGATGGACGGACTCCATTCGTCTGAGTGGAATTTCCGTTGCTTTCGTTCGTTGCGGAACGGAAATTGGATGAGTTGTGGCAGACGAGGTTGGTAAAATTAGAAGCAAAAGCTGGACTGGAACAGCTGTTGTGGAGGGCCAACTGCTTGAGGTGATCGTGCAAGTGCTGATCTCTATCCGCCATTTCAGCTTCATCCATTTCTTCCTCATTTCCTTGCTTCTGACTCTCCTTTACTAATAGCTAGAAAATGTTCATTTCTTAATTTTTTTTTACCAGTGTTAGGGTTAGGGTTCATTTTTTTTTGTCTTAGAACTTGGTAGGTGGGGTTTTTCAGTGTTAAAAGTTGGGTTAGTAAAAGGAGTTTCACTCGTCTGCTTTAGAAAGCCGAAGCAATTGAGAAGCATTATAGCAAATTAGTAAAAAAAAAGTGAAGCTAAGATTAAAACGTCCGTTCGAATGACGATTGAAAAAGCCTACAATGACCCATCATTAAGCAGTTTCTGGTTTCAATAAGATTGGAAATCAGTTATTTACACACTTAAATTTCTAAAGCCTTCGAGTTTATACTCGGAATGGATTCAGTCTGGAGAAGAGAATGGATTCAGAAGACAGTAACCAAATCTTCATCTTCCTCCTCAGATAATAATTCAAAATATTTCGTGTTCCCCACACCAGAGTGACATCTAGGAATCGCTTCCAAGAGTTCTTTGTGTCTATCATCGAGCTCTATCTGAGGACACCAAAAATATCTCACGTTTTATTCAAGCCCGTTCGACTTTACCAAATTGGTTGATTGATTGATTGATTGATTGATTCCATGAAAATGAAATTGAAAGTAATTTTTTTTAAAGAGCCAAGGACAAGAACGATTCCAAGTACATAATTAATAATAAAACAGCTGAAACACGAGTCTGCATTAGAAGATGAAAACAGACGAACTGAAAATTCTAAGGAAATATTTTTCTTTTTTTTTCGGTGAAATGTGAAAGATCAATTGAAGTGAAAAAAAGTCGATAATTTCTCGCGTACCGATGGTTTAACGAGGCCGGTGGGTTTGTTCATTTCGAGTTTGTGGAAGTTTTGGATGCCCGCGTGACGCATCAGTTTGTTTCCTTCTGCCATGGCAGGTCCGATGCAAGAACCTCCAGAACCAGCCTGGAATGAGGGGCAGAAGTTAAGTCTTGGAAATAAAATAAAATAATTGTGAAAGCTATTCGCTCACCTCCACCCTCAGCGTTTGGTTGTAAAGTCTTTCGAGATGTGCTTGTTGGTTTCCTGAAATCTTAATATTTTCGCTGGCTCTTCGCTCGTACTTGGAGGAGTTTGTCACTTTTGGATTTAATAATTTTTTAATTTCCAATTTAATTTAATTTTTAATTTAACCCTAACCCTCTAAAATATTGTTGTGTAGCGTAACAGTTTACAGAATTTGGGTTCACAAAGTGGGATGTCAACAAACATTTGTTCGGAACTTAAGGAACATGCACCATGAACAATCGAACACTTGTCCAGTGATTGATTGAATGACTTTATTTGAAGTGTCGATTAATATAATAACAATAATAATAATATTAATAATAAAAATAATGCGGTTATATTTTAATTAACATTGTTAGGAAATTATAATTGAATAATAAATATGTTCTTTAATATCATTACAATAATTATTGCATATTATTTTTTTGCACGGACAAAAATAATTCTTTTATTATAAAATAACATTCGAAATGAGGCTCACAATACGAAGGAATGGCAGATGCTCTCTCTTCGCTTTTCAAAGATTCCCTGGAGTTCATGCCGTAAGTGACAGGAGGAGGTCTTCGTGGAAAACATTTCGTCATGAATTTATAGTCAAATTAATTAACATTAGCAATATTATAATTACTTAATTAGTATTCATAATACTATAATTGATTCATTAATTAGTATGCATGATATTGGAATTAATCATTTAGTATTCATAATAATATAATCAATTAGCATTTGTAATATTATAATTGATTAATTAGTATTCATAATATTATAATTAATTAGTCATGGTTATTACATAACGAGACTAATTGATTCCCATTAATCCATTAGCGTTCAGATGTTAATGGTCGATAATTTCTCTACGTTTCCATTAGCAACGCACTTATTTACAACCAGGTCATAATTTTTAGTTACTTTAAAAAGTTATCGCTGCTGTCCTTGGTTTTGTGATTGATCTAAAGAAGTAAAATGAATTAATATATTTAATTTAAATATAATATAAATTTAATAATATAAGTTTTCTTAAATCGAAATGTCAAATTTCGTTCTTGTGTGTTGATGAAAAAGTAACCTGAACTGCATTTTCAGAGCCGTTTCTTGAACCAGTTTCTGTGAATTAATTGAACGCGAAATGAAAATCTTTGAAGGATTTAAATTTTAATTAGGAATAAATGATTCAATAAAAAAGCAAATCTTTTTCTTTTCTATTTTTTTTTTTGCACACCTTGTATCTTCCTCTGAGCGTCTACCAAGGAGTTGTTGGAAGGTTTTTTGGATTTTTGCTTGAGAGCGAGTTTGTTTTTGGCTTCCTCGGTCAATCCAGCCTGATCGTTGCCCATGACCGTGTGCCTCCTCATCGCCAGGTACCTGGCCATGGCCTCTGGGGCAGGCCCGTCGTCGATATCATCGTCAACACTTTTCTTTAAAAAATAAAAAAAATAAATTAAAAAATTTCCGTTGATATTGCGCTGAAACTTTGCACTGCAATTGAGATGGACCGCTTTTAGCTTGTATTTGACATGCATTGAAGGACTCGGAGATCGAGGTCAAAGTTGAAGAGCCCTTGAACTTTGACTAGTGGTTGATGACAAAAAAATGTCATTCCTTAAGAATTGCATTTGGTCTGCTCTTAAAATTCTTTGCTCGAAAACTTGAACAAACATTCATCAAACATGGCATCGCCACTGAACTGAGAATTCTCGTCGGGTCAATAAATTGTTCAAAATGCTTTTTAACAGAACCTAATACAATAATATTATTCAAGGTGGCCTTTTTCTATTTTTCCGCTTAGCTTTATTATGCATTTATTGCAATTTCGTGCTTTTTATATTTTATGTATATCTTGTGTATTTTGTTTATATCTTGTGTATCTTGTGTATCTAATTTTATCCTGTGTATCTTGTATATCTTATTTATCTGAAACGGCTGTAAAGGCTTGTTATTCCTATATTTATGATGATAGAAAATCTCACAACGGATGTCAAATATGTTGTTTACCTTATCTTTCAAATCAGCGCTGGAACTGTTTCTTTCAACTGGATGAATTGAAAATAATTGAGAATTATTTATTCAACAATATTATTATTGTTATTATTAATTCTGTTCTTGTTGTTGAAAATAATATTTTATAATAATAATAATATAATAGATTTCCTTAAAAATGAATTTAAATAATTCCAAAAGAACGGCTGTGAAATAGCACCATCAAGTACTGCAACCAAGTTCTGCAACCGCTACAACAACGATAACAACGCGAGAAACATTAAAAACGCATTGAAAATGAAAAGGTTCCATGACCCTACTTAATGAATACAGGTGCGTCAATCAATCAATCAATCAATCAATCAATCAATCAATCAATTATCTGAGTTCACCTGACGTAAGTGACTCACCTGGTTTCAACTCGTTGTGATTGACATCAATCGTGGTGGTGCTTATTCTCCTCGATTTGTCCAACAGGAGGTTGTAGATGGCGCTGTTGTTGTCGAATTTCTTTTCTTCCAAACTCTTTCAATAAAATTTAATTTTAACTTAATTTCAATCATCGATTATGTTCAATCGATTTTAATATCAACCATAACATAATTAATTAATTAAAATTCAATATCAATCATCTTCTATCAATTTTAACATCAATCAATTATCTTCGATCAATTCTAATATCAATCAATCATGTTCAATTACAGTTCGTGTTGTAATTTATTTCATTTAGCATAAATTAATGATTCACAAGAGACATTTGTACCATAAAACATGTCATGTAATATAAATTTTCAGTGAATTAATGCTTAAAAGTCAATTACCTTGATTACGTCGTTCCTAGAGATGCCAAAGTTGTGCATCTGATTCAAGACGTTCTGACAGATTGGGAGGTCATTGGAGTTCGAGTTGGAGGTCAAGGACATTTCGACGAGGTTGTTGAACGATTGGTCCTCGCCTTCCAATTTCATCCACTTGTGTTGGACGATGTCTCTTATCGTGATGCGCTTATTTGGGTCAATGCACAAGAGGCGTCGAATCAAATCTTCGCATTCTGTTGAACAGGGTCGAGTCAAAGATCGCAAAATAAATTAATTTAACGAAATAAATGTAGATGCAATGTTAATTACGAACTCATGGAAAGTGTCGTAACATACTTAATGAATAATTAACAAGCTGTTAATTAATATTTAACGAGTCGATTGAAACGCACCTGTTGACATGAAGAAGGGGATCCTGAACTTCCCCTGAAGGATGTTGTTCCTCAACTGTTGCAATGTTTTCCCATCGAATGGCAGCGAACCAACAACCAAGACGTACAAAACAATTCCGAGACTCTGAAGCAAATGATAAAATTAATAATGAATTAATACGTTAATTAGTAATTATAATATTAATAAATTATTAATTATTAATTTATTATACGCATTATTATAAAATTGTGGAATTATTATGAAAATATTTAATTATTATGAAATTATTAATATTTACTTATTATTATATTATTATATTCACTACTCATACGAGCTTTCTAATTCCGATTGAAATTGATTGACAGAAGAAATTGAAACGAAATAATCACCCAAATATCAACTTTCGGCCCGTCGTACTCTTTGCCCTCAAAAAGTTCAGGGGCAGCGTATGGGGGACTTCCGCAGTGGGTCCTCAGGAATTCCCCAGGTTTACAGATGTTGCTGAACCCGAAGTCTGGAGGAGTTTCAATTTTTAAAAATGAAACAGATCTTTGGAATTTCCATATCGGCTTTTTTTTTAAATTATTAAACGGGAAAACTTTATTTATTTATTTGTTTGTTTGTTTGTTTGTTTGTTTGTTTGTTTATTTATTTATTTATTTATTTATTTATTTATTTATTTATTTATTTATTTATTTATTTATTTATTTATTTATTTATTTATTTATTTATTTATTTATTTATTTATTTATTTATTTATTTATTTATTTATTTATTTATTTATTTATTTATTTATTTACTTGTTATGAAATTAATAATAATAAATTAAAAGATGAAACAATTTAACATATAAACTATTTAGTGTTATTGTTATTATTATTAATGTAAATATTAGTATTAGTTTTGATTTATTATGATTTATTTTTTTTATTGTTACCAATATAATATAATTTTTATTGAATTGGACACAAACCGGCAACTTTGATGTTGAGGTTGTGATCGAGCAGAAGATTTTCTGCCTTCAAATCCCTGTGAACGACGTTCATTTTGTGGCAATAACCAACCGCTGAAACGATTTGCTTGAATTTCTTTCTAGCATCCTTTTCACTCATCCTGCCGTGGGCCACTATGTGATCTGTTGTTGGCATTAAACATCGTCACCATCAGCACCATCATCATCATCATTGTCGTCGTCATCGTCAACATCATCATTATCATCATCGCCGTCATGAAGATGAAGACGATGGCGATGATGGCGCTAGTTGCGACACGAGACCGAAATGAGGTCAATTTATTTTTACACGAAGCATATTATAAAAAAAAAAAACCCATTTTGAAAGAAATTAAATGCTAAAATAAGTATAGATTACCATAAATAATATAAATAAATAAATATAAATAATATAAATAATTATATGCAAATCTTTTGGCTTTAATTACCTGCTGAGTTGAATGTTATGCTCGAATTTATGTCGTTAATTAATTAATTAATTAATATATTAATATAATATAATATAATATAATATAATATAATATAATATAATATAATATAATATAATATAATATAATATAATATAATATAATATAATATAATATAATATAATATAATATAATATAATATAATATAATATAATATAATATAATATAATATAATATAATATAATATAATATAATATCATATCATATCATATCATATAATATCATATAATATCATATAATATCATATCATATAATATCATATCATATAATATAATATAATTATTAAATCAATCAATCGTTGCATCATTAATTAATTAATTTTATTTTTGTTTTAAAATGAAAACAAATGACACAAATTACTCACCGAATATCTCTCCTCCGCTTGCATATTCAGTCACCAAATAAATTAGTTTTTCTGTTTGCATGACCTATGATTAATTGATATAAATGAAATTAATTAAATAAAATATATTAGATATATATTAAATTATTGATTAATTGAAATAATAGTAATTAAATCATTATTAATATTAATAATTATTAATAAATAGTAATATTTATAATTATTAATATTAATAAATCTACCTATTAAATTACCTATTAAATCTACCCTTAAATTATTATTAATATTAATATTATTAATATCAATAAATCTACCTATTATTAATTAAATTAAATCTATTGTTGATTAATTGACATATTTTTAAATAAATCATTTCTATTGGTTTAATTAAATCATTATTAATTAATCGACCTGTTATTAATTTAATAAAATCTATTATATATATTAAATTATTAATTAATTGGTTTAATTAAATCATTATTAATTAATCGACCTGTTATTAATTTAATAAAATCTATTATATATATATTAAATTATTGATTAATTGGCCTATTATTATTTAAATAAAACCTTTTACAATCCTCGATAATAAGAACAGTGTTATAACTAAAACAATTATGTAAAATTTGTATTGCATTTATCTTTCCAACAAAACCAACAATAAAATTATTTCTAAATATTTTATAAACTATATTTTCTAATATTTTATAAACTTATTAACTGGATTCATTGTAAACAATCGCTATCAGCCAAAAAAGCAACTAAAGTCCATTCCTTTCAAGACACCTGACTTTATGAATAGGCACATAACTGCGTCATCGTCATCATCATCATCATCATCGTCATCGTCATCGTCGTCGTCGTCGTCGTCGTCGTCGTCGTCGTCGTCGTCATCGTCATCGTCATCATCATCATCATCATCATCATCATCATCATCATCATCATCATCATCATCATCATCATCATCATCATCATCATCATCATCATCATCATCATCATCATCATCATCATCGACATCATAATCACTTTATAATTAGCTGCGTTATGCATGATCAGTCTCATTATCTCCTTTCATTGACTGCTGATTCGGTGTCTAAAAATAAATATAAAAATTAAATCTAAAAATTAAATCCACAGATTTCTTAACTCATTATTAGGAAATTATTTTCAATTTTTGTCCCAAAAATATTTATTTAAACTTAATGTTTGTGGGTAAACATTTAATGAGGATATTTCATGAAAATATTCGATTTTTCAGAATTTTATTCTCAAATTAATTTAATAAAAAATGACATTATCAATTCTACCTTGCAGTCAATCCATTTGCTTAAACGAGATAATATTATTAAAGCTATAATATAGGTAATATGTAGATAATATATATAATATAGATAATACGAGATAATATTATTAAAGCTATAATATAGGTAATATGTAGATAATATATATAATATAGATAATACGAGATAATATTATTAAAAATTAAACATTTATTAATAAACTCATAAATAATGAATTATTATTATTTTAACCATAAAATTAACCATAAATTTTAACCAAATAATTCGTAAACGACCACTCATTTATAAATTCGTGATTCACGAGACATGAATGTGATGACTCCATAACCTCTGTAAAATTGATACGAAAACATACTTGAATGTCAAACTCAGAGGTTCTTACGGTTTCACGACTATCAGAGGCGTCAGGTGAATTATTACCTAATCATGCATTTTTACTATCTGTAATAATAGGCTAAGCAATAAATTTAAGGTGCGTCAAATTTAACGTGAGTCAAATTATAAGTTACTAATATTGCAATAATATTCTAATATTTCTAATACTAAATTAGATTTAAAAGAAATTCTAAGGATTTCAATTCATTTTTAAAAGGAAATTAAAACGATTTCAAATCCTCCTCTGACTGGAAATTTCTAAAATTAAACTCCATTACTAAATTAATTAGATTAATTAACAATTAATTAACCACAGATCACGAAATGACTTTCAATTTCAAAGGTTATTTTGTTTGCAAATTGTACTCTTAAGAGCACAAAAGGTTCTATTTAAGGAAAATCGGACGCCATCTTTCAGAGAACGTGCTTCAAACTCATTTCAACCGGTTCATGCAAGTCCTAAGGGTTCGTGAGATTTTTTTTGAAGCAAACGATTGAATACCATTTGCGCGAATAAACTATCGCCTTTCTCTTGTTCACAATTATACCGTCCAGTCACAAGTCCAACATGAACGTTTTTGTACACCATCACCACTGTCATCACTACCACCACCATCATCATCATCATCATCACCATCAAATGAGTAGCAGTTGTCGGACCTGGTAAAGCCTGATGATGTTGGGATGCCTGAGCATCTTCATGATGTTGATCTCCTGAAGTATTTTCCTGACACATTCGTCATCGAGTCTCGTCTTCTCGATAATCTTTATGGCCACCTCGAATTAATTAGCATATCATTAGCATGTCATTATGACTTATTAATATCATTAACGATTCAACAATAATTATCGAACCGAGAGTTATCTCGACAATACTAGCAGGTGAGGCGAATCCTTTTGGAATGAAATGAATTAAACCAGCACCATCATCATCGTCGTCGTCGTCATCATCACTACCATCATCATCGTCGCTGTCCCACATTGACACCAACGTGCGTTAATCAATTTCAACAATCAAAAGTTTGTAAAATGCCTCCGAAAAGAATTTATGATCTCCTCAGAGCATCATAAAATACATCGTAAAAATACCAGGAACACAAACACACGACGACTTCAATCTGTGCCTTCCATGTTAACAAAATATTTAACATTTTTAAAAACCAATTTAACAAGACAAACGATTTTTGATTGAAAGTCGGTTGAAACTTTTCAATCGTCCAATCAACTTTTCAATCGAAGTGAAAGACGTCGACCAACCTTGCTCTTGGTCGTAATGTGAGTGGCCAGTTTCACCACGGCAAAGTTTCCTTTACCGATGGTTCTTTCCATCTGATAACAACCGACCCTGACGGGTTCGGAGACCGAAGATTTTTTGTAAGAACTTTTCACATCCATAATTCCAGTTCGAATGCGCCTAAATCCGGATTAGAAGGAGGATGAAGACGACGACGATGACGACGACGAGGAAGACGTTTGAGGATCCGAGATCCGAGATGTAACTTTCTGCTGATATGTGACCAGGGATGGCAACGTTCGAGCGATAAACAACAGAGTGATTAAAATAAACAACGCATGCATTTTATTTGCTCTTCACTCAAGTGCTTCAGGTTTGTTGATCGCACGAGCCGAGATATGAGATAGCATTGCATTTACTAAGAAACAAAAGTAATTAATTAATTAATTAACTCCTCCTCGAATTTTGTTTTTACAAACTACAACGATTTGTGCAATTCCAGGATTTATTTCAAAGTCGACTTAACCGTCCGAACGTTCAGAAAATAAAAGATATTAAAATACGCCAAGAATAAATTTCATCAAAAATGTTTGCTTTATTCTCAAGTGAGATCGACCAAAGATTGAAAACATCGCTGGTAATGACGAAATCTACTCACTTCTTAGCTCACTTCAAAGTAAATAATCATCCGCTGCCTGCACAGACGATGGAAATCCAAACAAGTTTACAGGAGATTGAAGCCCCGATGTCCACCCAATCTGCTCGAAACATTTTCACGAGACCCAACGACCAGACTCGACCAGAACGCGTTCCTTCTTTTTCAACCAAGACATTCTGCTAGTCGTAGATTCTAAGGGACAATACTTTTCTCTCAGAAGACCTGTCTTCGCTGGTTTTAACCCGCCATCTAGCGGCAGACCGGTTTCTTCAAACATCTGTCGGTGCTATGGTGGTACAGGTGTGTTCAATCTGTGCCTGTCATCCGACGATGACGACTAATGCAATGACTACGATTACTACGATGATGATGATGATGATGATGATGATTAAGTTTATGATGATGATGATGATTTGCACGGATGTCATTGACTTAAAGACCGTTATCAATCGTTAACAACATTCGATGTTATCTGAGCTAAGTCGATGCTCGACTGATATTAGCGAAGTTGATATGCAAATCAGTAACAACAAACAAGCAGGTCATCAACCAATACTCACATACGTGTGACGACTTTGCAGATTGACATCGTATTTTCGTCTAATGTTTGTTAATGATCATTAACATATGCTAATTTGTGGGATTTAATTTTGGTTTTAAAAAATATTCAACGCTTCTGAATATTTGCTGCTTAAATGTTTCCAAAATATTATTAAATATTATAATATTATCGCATTAATCAAAATATTCTTTATCGCATTCTTTATTTACTCGAATCACGTGATCACGATGTTGTTTTCTGTTCTCAGTGAAGCTACCGTGGAAGCATTTATTTGACTATATGCCGTAATTATTTCAATTAATTACATTAAAAAGTGAATTAATCTTGTTTCGATCAGCACAAGTTTCCTAATTTTTATATATCCTAATATCTGGCAATAAATGAACTCATTAGGTTCACATTTGTAGCACCATCCTTTCTAAATCAGTGCTCTCCCCCACCCACAAAAAAATTTGGGAGAGTTTTAATTTTTAATGGACTTAATTAAATTAAATTCCTGGCGAACGTTCATAAAACTTTATATTTTGCAAATCATTTACGATATAATATACTTTATTGGCACCGATCCAAGAAAAAATATTTCTTTTTAAACGTTTAAATTTTTTTTAAATTTTAAATTCAGCATATTAAAACAATCAGCGCAAAACACTGACTGGTAACGGAAATGAGTTTTAGCAGATTTTTTTTCCTTGAGGGGTCGTCCATAAAAAACGTCATCACTTTGTACGGAAGGTGAGTTTAGCAAAATATGGAATTTCGCAAAATTAAAATTTTAAAAAATACACACATACAAAATGATTAATTTTCCCGCACGAGAGAATGGGTAGATGATCAAAATTGAACAAATTTCGCAGACGTCTTTTATGGACGACCCCTGATGATCTCAAAATCTGAGGACAAATGGCAGGAAGTTTGTTTTGTTAAACACTGCTGTTCTTAAAGATTTAAAAAGTCCTCAATCGGTGATGTTCAAATGATATTTTATAAAACATTTCCATAAACCGATTATGGACAAAAAGAATCCAGTTTGACTTAACGATTTGAACTCTCGAAATGGTCTATGACCTTTTTATTGACCCCTTTACACTAATTATAATAATCACTTTAATAATTACTTAAATGATAATTTCATTTTCAACGACTAAAGGTAATAATTTCGGAAATGCCACGATGAAAACAAACGTGTCCAAATGAAGATGCTTTTGGAAGAGTTTTGTTGTTACATTTTACATTTGAAATTATCGGTGAAAAGTTGTCGTAGGGAAATGAATGAATCCAGTGCTTGATTACCGGAAGAACGAAAAGACATCGGAAGACAAAGACGGAATTGCAGAGCGGAATATCGGTCTGTCAATCTACCATTGAACATCTGCGATTGCTTTGGTGATGGTTTGACTGGAACAAATAGTTTAGTGCAAGTCTGTCACTGCAGCTTTTGGCAAACAATCGTCTGTGAAGCTTCAAAGTCGTTGACCACTTTCGGAAAGAACAGGAACATCATTGTAGACAGACAAGACACTTTTCCTTCAGACAACCAGAACCTTTGAAGGTTAAGAACACTTAACTCGGTGCGTGCAAATGAATCTTCGTCTTCTTGTTCCAATCTAAGACAACTGAGAAATCCTCGATTATCTTTCAGACCTGGGATAAAGGTCAATGAAGCTCATACTTTTGTAATTGCGCTCTGAGCAATTTAAGGTTGGGGATTAATTTGTTTTTAAATTTATTATTTGTAATGGCTTTACTTAAATCCTCTTATCCACTAACAGTGAATTCGGGTTTATTTTGCTCTTGAAGACTTTGGTACAATTTCGAAAGAACAAGAAAGAAATGGTCGTGAAAAGTGCTTTTATTTTAAGTTCATTTTAGTTCATAAATCTTAACATTTAAGGAATTATTAGTCAAAACATACTTAATATTTAATATATCATTGGTATGACCTTGGTTCATCAGAAGCCCTTCATTTATATATAATTCCAATGCTCCACCTATCGGATAAACACCAAAAAACAACAATCTTTTTTTGGAAACTACGGAGCCAAATAATTTTTGTTGCTGACGTCCTAATTCTGGAAATGGCGCAAAGAAAGAGACAAATGGTTCAAACAACTTTTCTAAAAATTTCATGATAAAATAAGTGTTACACATTGAGTATCATACATTAAGTATTACACGTTAGGTATTATACATTAAGTATTATACAATGAGTATTATACATTAAATATTACACACTAAGTATTACGTATTGAGTATTACATTACAAAATCGTTGTAAATCTAACGTAGTAGCGTCTTATTCACTTCAAGTACCAACATTTTCAAGAGACCTCAAGAAATAGTAAAGACGGTCTTTAACAACGACTATGTTTATTTGTTGATCGCAATTGTTTTCAAAATTAATTTTTCCGATTATATTTTGATGTATTTCCAAATAACTGCTTATATCGTTAAAGCGAAATATTTGTGTAAATATCGATCGAATTCGACTTCGAATTTTGGATAAATGATTTCTAATACGACGTGATTTGAAATTGTTTGCAGCGTGTACATAACTTGATGCAAATGGTCTCCCATGCAACGTTAATTGACAATATCAGTTACAAACAATCTTAAATGTGAATTACGATAAGTAATTCACAATTATTTTATAATTAATTTTATAATTATATAAAAAAAAGTTAATGATATCCCGCTGATTTTTCCTAAATGGTAAGATTTCTTCCTCGTCTATTAAGTTATTAAGCTGATGTTATTATTCTGGGAGAGGATAACTTATTGCGCTACGGATGACCCACGATTAAAATGTCCCTTCGGTAATAATTTCAAGTTTCATTTAGAAAATCTTCACCTCAAGAAGTTTACACGTCACTACTTCACAGTAAGTTTGAATGAGAGGCAAGCATTTATTCTTCTATTCGAGTTGAGTTCAATTCTCAAAAGACCGCGATGTTTCCTTTGACGGCAGCTGAAGAAGAAGAAGTGTTGCCTAAGCTGTTCATGATTTCAGTCAGTTTGCAAGAGTTGTTTCATCAACTTCCGATCAAGAAAAAAAGGAAGACTTAAACATATTTTCGAAATTCAAATCTTCCTTCTTTCCATATCGGTCGTTCGTTCGTTCGATTCGATTCGAAGAAGCTCGTCCTTTCCACTTGAAAAGTCTGGAAGAACATGGGGCTCCAATAGGTAGATCATGACTTAAATAGAAAATCATTCAAGCGTGGAAGCGTTGCTGCGGTAGTGCGATCCATCCAGAGATGTACACGTAGCCATGATATGTTCATACCTGCTCGAGCTTGCTTACCTTTTAAGCCGTTTGAAATATTTTTTAACCTCCCTTTTGCAATTCGAGTGCATTGTTATTGAGTCTTAATTGAAGTTTTATGATCCCAAAACGATCTGCTTTTATAAATTTCCTTATGCATTGAAAAAAAGAGCGTATCATTTTAACGAGGTCAATTTATCTTATCCACGAGATAGATACAAAGTCATGGCCGAATGTCATGGATTCATGTTGACGGATTCAGGTTTTGCTTTGAAAAATAACGGCCACCAATTTTTTTTTGCAACTGCGCATGCTCTAACGGCAACCAAACAATGTTGCCAACTGTTGCTGTGCCTCTCTTCTCGACTTGGAAAGGAAAATCGATGACAAAGCTACTTTTCGTTTGACAAAGTGCCAGGAAATCAAGCATGAAATCACTTGGTTCGACAAAAACTTTCGTGAAATCATCCAAAGATGTCTTTGAATTGCTTTCACGAACGACCATTTCATCCTTCGATAGTAACAAATAAAATCGTTAAAAATAATAATTAAAAACAATATTGCAAAAAATAGTAATAAAAACAGAGCAGTAAAACTGGAATAATACCGGCAAGCCGTGAAATGTCGCAAATTCACGCATTTTATGATTTCAGACCAGTTTTTTCAAATATTTTGCTTATAAATCATTGCCAATTTTTGGCAAAGTTATTAATAGCGTCATTATTAATTTATTTTCACTTATTATTAATTTTTAAAGTAATTGTCGCATTTATTAAATCGACTACTTGTGAATTTAGGACGAACCGCCAAAATCTGTAGTAAGAAATCAGTTTGGTTTCGATATTTTGTGAACAATAACGCTCTAAGTTTCGTTGCAGAGCAAGCGCAGACGTCACCTTTTGGTCTGCAAAAGTGGGGTCCCGACAGACAGGAATTTATGCTTTTAGCATGTCATTCTGTCATTCTTACTTCTCGGTTATTCTTTCCACTATTGCACTGGAATCGTTTTGAAAACGAAATGGCTGCGCGATTTAAAAAAAAAAAGCGTCCTACACTACAAAGCAACTTGTCAAGGTCGGAGGTGTACCTGTTGAACCTAGACGTACCTTGTGAACTCACCTGCATTGAATTTGTTTCGTGTTTTTTTTTAAATTTCTTCCAGTCGACGTTTCTGATGAGGAAGCAATTATAAGCCGACGTTCCATTCATTCATCGACCTTGTGTACGTTGACGACCAAACATCTTTTCACCTGTGGATCCATACGAATTCATCATCGGGTGCAAAAGGTGGAACCGACGAACACCCCTACCCCTGTCGAGGTCCGTGGAAAAGGTTTTCCTGGACGGACACAGGTGGAAAGAAGTAATTGTTCGGCTGTGGCAAGAACAATGGACCGGGCGTAACAATGGCGTGCGCCATAGTCTTTCTTTTACATCATAATGGTAGGGAAGGACGTGTTATTGTACGACAGTCTTGCTGGAGACACCAGTTAAAGTGCTTGTCTGGAGTGTAATTATTATTTAATTATAATTACGTTATTTAATGGGGTATTTAAGGCGTAAATAGATTTGTATTGGTGACATTCATGTTTATTCCTTGGTTTAAGTTTCTAATTTTTAACAGCCTGAAAGGTTGTCACATTTATGCATACAAAATACATTAATATGTTTCTATTTCATATCAGTACTCATTTGACTGAATGAAAGAATCAAATAGGAATTTGGCCATGAATTCTTCTGCTAAAAGAAATGTCTGAAATTTTGTACTTTTTCATATTTTAAAACTTCATTTCTCATTCAATTGGTTGTTCAAATGTGTTGTAATGCTATGAGAATAAACAGCGCTGAATTTGACTGAGTTAAACTGTTGATAGAAAGGGTGCTAAAAGCCACTTATCATTGGAATTGTGAGGAAAACGCCCAATCGATTGTTGGTAAATTTCCATCTAAACAAATATTTGTTTCAAGTCGTGCGTGACGGACGTGGAGTCAATGGAAAGATTGAAGCGAACATTGACACGTGGCTGGTTCCTTGTGTTACGATCAGACATGGAATCATTGAAACAATTAAAGACAGGTGAGTTGGAACTCTTGGTCAGGATGATGACGATAGCGATTGTGGTCATGTTTCAGGTCGTAGTGGTTGTCATGGAGCTGGTGATGATGATGATGATGATGATAACATCGTGTCTTTAATTTTATTTTAGTTTAGAATTTCCTTTCGTTAGCTAAAGCACTTTGAAAACTTTTCGACAAAAAAAAATTTTGCATAAAAAGTCATTTTCTAAAAATTTGCTTTTAAAAAACCTTATTAAAATTTTACTGACGTGAATCGATATTTCAGAACTTAAAACGACAATTCGTTTTGCCATTGGAACAACAGCATCATTTTTTTGTTTTAACCGTCACTAGGGTTTGCACCCAATGACTTGCTGGAAGATTACTTTGTGGCGATTCAAAATGCCTCATCATATGCGTCAAAAGTACATGATCCAGATCCGCCATTATCTTTCAATAATTCATTACAAATAACATTACAAATAATATTTTTTAGTAAATATTACAAATTGATGCTATTAGAATTATATTTCATTTTTCTGTTTGAAAATTGTTAAGTAATGATTCTCAATTTTATATTTAAAAATAAAAATGAAAATAACTCTAATTTCATTGTCTTTCTACAGCATAATGAAGCCGATAATTAAATAACCTTAAAACAAATAAAATAAAATTGATTTATTTATTTATTTATTTATTTATAATTCAACAGAGTATATTTAGTCACAAAATTTCCTAAAAGCACATTACTGTTTATAAATTGCGTGCTGTAGTTGTTTACATTTGAATCGTTGATACCTTCAAAAATGAGAGGTACTACTGAGTGGGTTAACGTCCTCGAAAATGCATTTAAAAAAATTGAACTTCGGGACTCTCGAGATACCAAATCTTTCGATCTCAATGTCTCAAAGAATGTGTTGGTGTACAGAATGGGAGATGTACTTTTGTGGAATGAAAAAACTCTAAGCTTGTTCTGCGTCAATATTAAAGCTGCTTCGGAAAACTCTACTGCAAATGCTTATCAGGTATTGTTGAGATGTAATGTCAGTTTGTACGAGGATTAAGTTCAAATTAATTCATTCCAGGAGTTAGTATGGAATAATCCTCCAACTTTTGAGGTCAGCAAATTATTGCTAAGTCCAACTGAATCTCAACTGGCATTATATGGATCTGATGGAGCTCAAATTCTAACCATGCCTTCAATAAAAGGAGCCCATGGTTTATTTAAAGATGGTGCTGATTCTGTGACATGCAGGTATATTGCAGAAACCCCAAAGAAATATTGCTGTGCTTGCATTTAAGCTATTTACAACATCTTAAACTGAATTATTAAGCAATTAATGTAGTGCAAGATTATCACAAAGCATTTGTGTTTCAGTTGCCTCTCAGTTGATGAGAAGCATTTTGTCATGTCAGGAAGAAAGATTTTGTGCTGCAAATGGCATCCTGGGTTTTCATCACCGAACGTTCTCGTCCTTCTCACCTCTGATAACACGTTTAGGTTAAATAATTTGTGACATCAATTTTTTCAAAACTGATTATCTAATTAGCTTGTGCCCGGCAATAACACGACTTGCTAAGTCTAATGCTACTGCCATGCAGGATCTACAGGGCCGATACTCCACAGGATCCGTTCCAGGTGATCGACCTCAACATTCCCCTCGTGTCTTCGAAAAACGTTCTCGGAGAATCCTTCGTGTCGTTCGACTTCAGTGACGAGCACGTCGTTCCTTCCGCGTCCGAAGACGAGGAATCCGACCGGTCCTTGCTCTACTGGACTGCTTACCTGCTCATCGGGAATGGCCAGGTGTGCTCTTGTGCCATGTTCTATGATGCGAAGAGGTGAGTGAATCTGGAACCAGAAGCATTATGTTAATGTGATTGAAGAAATTGTTCATTGACATTTATAAGGGTTTAATCATCAGTTAGTCCTGTAGTTCTCTATCATCATATTCTGTGCTTCAAAAATTATTTTAATTATATCATGTCCATTGATGCTTTAGTTATCTAGAGACATCTGATTGAGAAATTTTAATTTCAGTTCATTCAAGCACGTCCTCCAAGGTCCGTTGAGCGTGTATCCCCCTGCCGAGGACAATTACGGATGCGATGCTTGCAGCATCCTGTACGTCAACTCCAATCCTCCAACTATTGTCATAGCAACGTCCGAAGGAAAACTTCACCACTGCATCCTGCTCAGCTCTGAAAGTTCAGATGTCTCAGAGGTGTGTAGCTAGAGATATAGGAATATTTCAATTTGTTTAATACCTCAAAAATGAATTAAGACATGGAGATCAATGTGCCACATTTAGTGTTGTTAACATGGTCCTTTGTTATCGTTAATATGATCCTGAAATGAAATACAATGAGAACAACTATGTTTTAAGATGAATCTTAGCGGTGAAGATGTTCTGGATCTGAAGGAGCAGTCACTTTATGTGTTTGAAACTGTTCAATTGGAACTGTCACTGAAAACTCCTCAATTGGACAATAGTCTTGTTGGATGTTCTGCTGAAGAGATGGACGTGTTTAATTGCTTCATAGAACTTTACAAAGGTAAATGAAAATTCTGGGGTTTTTTTCTCTATATTTCATAAATGATATTATTGTTATAATTAATTATAATAATTTTAATAATAATAATTCAATGGTGTTTTATGACCAAGTATTTCTACTTTTATAGATCCTGTAATGAGGCAGAGATATCACTGTTGTCATATGTCTGGTCTTCACTCTGTACATATCTCTTGGCTCTTCAATCTAGAAAAGTACTTTGGAGGTACATAAAAATAAATCATTAATATGTTAATATATTTTTAATCTGATATAATTAGTTACCTACATAATAATGTTGGTTACAATATACTATTATTTTATAAATTAATTTCAACAAAAATATTTCAAACTTATAGAAGAAAACATTAAATTGGACGACCTAGACCAAGATGAACATTGTATTGTTGAGCATCTTTTGTGTACGAAACCCCTTCCTTTGAGGTGAGATTTGTTATTTATTTCTTCATGTCAAATAACTTATTTCAGGGTCTTACATGATATTAAAATTACTCTATTTCTATATATTCCATATATTTCAATCTATTTTATATATTATATTACAATACATTCTATTATAATATATTTAATACATTAAAATATATTCCATTTCTTATTTTATAAGCTCGGTCTCACCAATAATTGGATTTCTTCAAATTGTGGATGTCCTTCTTGGCTCAAAAATTGTTTGTCTCACCTCAGATCTTCAAATAACCATATTTCCTCTTCTGTGAGTAATATTTTTGAGCTCTTTGGATAAATATTTATTTCAAGATGTTTTCTATTTTCTTGCATCTATAAAGTCAAAGTTGCAAGGTCTCAAAGTATCCTCTTTCTACTGAGCATCCAACTGAAGTGAAACCACTGCACCAAAGAGGAGATTTCAGTGATAAAATAAAAAAGATTCTTCACAAGAAATCCATGAACCCAGTTATAAAGCAAGTTTCAAATGCTATAGGATTTTTCAATGTAGAACATTACTACTATTAACAACAATGATTTTTGTAATTTTATTTTGATTGGTTAACTCCAACTTATCTACTAAATTCTCATTGCTTCACTCAATTTCTTAAGAGGGTCACAGATTATATCAAGTCAGGACAGCTTCAAACTTCTCTGCAGAGCAACCCAAGTCTTCAGGGAAGAATACATTCAGAAATACGAACAAGTTCAGGTAGAACTTGAGAAAAAGTACGTCGCTCGATCGATCGATTCCCCTTTTCAGTCGAAAGTCCGGAGATTAATTTTATCCATTTCAGCACTTTCCGACTCAAGACGATGAAGACGCGGCAGGAGGCTGAGGTGAAGCAGCTGCAGAAGGATTGCAATGATGTCAGGGAGAATCAGAGTGCCATGGCAGGTAAACTGGAGAAAATACTATGCAATCAGGAGAAGCTAAGTGACAGGTATGTGTTATGCTTACATGGTTTGCATGCATTATCAAGCCTTGATTTGTTGCATTGTAGACTAAAAGCCATTGGACACAAGATCGAAGTATCTATTCCGATGTTGTCTGAATCAGAAGGAAGAATGAAACAGACTCTGAAAGATTACCAGTCGACCATAGAAAGTTATGAGAAATCAATAAACCAGGTTGGTTTAGATGCATGGATACAGATGTAAGAGCATGACTGAGGACTAACAATTTAATGAAATTGTTTATTTTAAGCTATCGAGAAAATGCGAGCACTATCGCAAAGAAAAATCAAAGTCATTGTTATCATCCAAATTGTCAAGCAACATTATTACACAAGAAAAGTCTACTTCGATACACACATTATTGAAGAAAGAGTTAGTTCCTGTTTGTCTAATATCTATTTAAATTATCATAAATTAATTTTCTGTTACTATTAACAGAGGTGATGAAATCTGTCAGCTCCAGAATGATCTCAAAATGATCCAGAATATTTTGGAATTGTAACACACTCACAAACTGAAAATGCTTAAGAGCTCAATAAACTTAAAAATTAACATTTTTGTTTTGTTTTTTTTTTCAATACTGTTTCATGCTATTGAGTATTGTTAAAGTTATTGAGTTACAATTTATTAGTTATGATTTATGCATGAGACTGATGATCACATGACAAAAACCCACATCATAAGTAACATCATTTCAAACCCCTTCAATCTGTTTATATGTGCTTCGAAGACTGACCAGGTGGTCACATTGAATTATTTGAGAAAATGATTGTGATCATACGTTACCACGGTGGCTCAATATTTTTCCCCGAACTACAGAAATATCTTAAAGTCTCCAACAACTTGACTGAAAAAGCAAGAGCCCTTTCATTGCTATTCCCCAAGCTAAAGTAGTTTGAAGCACAATTTGCACAAATCACGATAAAGGTCAAATTCGCATATGAGGCTTACCCTCCCACAAATCTAACATAAATTTCAATATATGGCATTTTATCATCCTGTGAAGCTGACTTCACTCTACAACCGATGCAATTGCTCATCAATAAGTGCCCTTCCCCACGTATCTCATTTCCCATGTATATCTCAATCAATCTCAAACTCAATCATTTTGTTTTTTATAAACATTTTTATTCATGACAGGGTATGATCAGTTAAATCCAAATGTTTAGATGATTCCAATCTTGTTGGCAACATCAAGAGCATCGAAGTCAGGTGCGAGTCTGACGTAGGCCTTCTTGTTGTTGGTTGAAATGACCCTCATGGTGTTGATCCTAGCAGCAGTGATCTCGTACATCTTCTTGACAGCCCACTTGATCTGAAACTTGGTGGCATTGGGGTCAACAATAAAGACCAGGGTGTTGTTGTCCTCAATCTTCTTCATGGCTGACTCAGTGGTAAGAGGGTACTTGATGATCTTGAACTGATCATACCTGTATGCAGGGAATTATTGTATTAAGCTAGAACTATATTACTATATAATATTTCAAATACTACCTTGGCTTGGAAGCATGACTCTTTTGTGGGTATTTAGGAGTCCTTGGCAAAGAGAGAGTCTTAGGTCTCTTGAAATGGACACTGGTCCTAGTTTTGCGAGTCCTCTTCTCATGCACACCCTTCAAGGTTGCCTTCTTGGCCTTAAGGGACTTATCCTTGACTGGCTTGGGGATGGCAGTCTTCACTCCCTTCCTAATAACCTCCTTGGGTTTAGCATCCTTGGTCTTGGGTGCCTCCTTGGGTTTAGCAGCCTCAGGCTTAGCCTTAGCCTCCTCTGAAATATAGATAATATATATTTATACGTGCCTCGAAGACTGACCACGCGATCGCATCGAATTATTCGAGAAAATGATTCCGTGATCAGACACAACGTTACCATATCACAATATCAAGATTACATCAATCGCATCGGTGTTTTTCACAAGAGAACCTTGGATCAACCACGCGATAAAATGCTATCCTAATATTTCATAGAATGGATTGTTTGGTATCATCATTCAGCGGGAATCATGTAACAAACGTAAATGAAAAAAATATATCGCTCGTATGAAAAAATAAAGCGGTCTTCAAAAAAATCCTAACTTGGCTCGGCTCCCTTCTTCTTAGCTGGCGACATCACTACGACCGGAAATGAAAAGACCAAAACAGTTTAGAGAAAGAAGGAAGTGCTAATAACGTGTGTGAAATTAAACATTGGTTTGAAATTCATTAAAACTAACCACAAATTTTTGCGATTTTTTAAATGTTGCATCTTAAATTATAAATAATGATAATGATTTTATTAAAATTTATTTCCCAAATGTTTTAGTGAAGCATATAAATGTTATATATATACTTTTTATTAATTTTAAATTATGCAAAATGTTTTTATATTATACATTTAATTAATTTTCATTGATCTTGACATCCTGTGGTTCAGTGGTAAAAAAAACCCTTCTTGATTCTTACTAAAGATAGAAAATCAAGAATAATATTGAATTACAACAACTAGCTTTAAGCAAATAAATATTGTTTCTTTGCTCGTAATAAAAGTTAATTCTTGATCGTATACAAATTCGCGTGAAGATATAAAGCACATTATCTGATTGAAAGAGTTACAAAGTTTTATGCGTCCTTAGTAAAAATTCCTTATACATTATTTAAAACCATTTATTTACCGAAGTTGACCCTTAGTGGTGTATGAAAGCGGCAGCAATTTTTGCGACTTTTAGAAAAGTTGGAGGCAAAAGGTGTTCCCTCCCTAATAACATATTGATTGCTTCACTGAGGACCTCAGTGAGGTTATTTCAGCTAGCTTCATTTCCCAACCTTTTATCAGCTTAGTTGCTATTCTCCGTTAACCCCTTAAATGACCAATAAAAAGAGATGAGAATACTTATCGGCCGAATTGAAGTTTCTTTCCTTGCATATTGTTAACTATTAGACGCTACCATAAAAATTAAATTAAAAAAAAATTTTTCGTATCCACGCTCCGCCCATATGTTGTTTATGAATATTTATTAAGACCTGGTTACGGCAGTCTGTTGTCTTTGCTATATAAATTTGGCAGCTTGTAACGTAATGCTGGGGAAGTTGGATAATTAATTCTGGAAGGTGCAGAATAATTTAGCGACAGGACTTGAAATGATCAGCAATGATTAACGACGATTCTTATGTTGGAGCCAAAAGCCAAAGTAACCAGTGTGAGATTGTAGGATTAACTCTTGGAAACGAAGAGATTTTAACGAATTTTTCTAAAAACTACGAAGTCCAGCACGTACTTGGAACGTTGGTACCGAAATTTTATCTTGGAGGTGTTAGCAGAATACTTTTTTAAAATGAATGTATGATCTGATATAATAATAATTATTTAGATTGTTCAGTGATTAAATTATTTATATAATTGTTATGTGAATTTTTAAACGATTACCAGAATTACCATTTATTGAAAGCATTGTTGTTTAGTGGTGCCAGTGGTATTGTTAGAAAGTGCATTGAGAGATCCACAGAAAAACAATTTGCAGTCAAGATCATTGACCTTGTTGGAGTTGAAAATGAAAGTGATAAAACATGCCTTGAGGAATCAACTCTTAGGGAGATATCAATTCTCAAGCAAATGGAAAGACATCCAAATATAGGTTATAACACATATTACTTATTGCAACATGATTGATGAAATTTAACAAAACTGATGCCGCTGTTATATTAGTTGCTTTTACTGTTATTCTTAGTATTACAATTATTATTTGGAGTTGGAGTTAATTTGATTTTTCCTTAAATTTTGTGTGATCTTGGATTTAACTCCATTAATAAATCTGAATGCTTTTAAATTTGACTTCTTCAGTCGAGCTTCACGACACGTTTGTTGGTTCAACACACATTCTGCTGGTCTTTGAATTGTGAGTGGATTTCAGTGTCCTAAAAATAGTATATATTATCAGTGATTCATTTCAAAACATACTTTGACTTTCTAGATAAATCAAGTCATCATTAGAAATTTCCCATAATTAATTCTGGTTAATGTTAAAGGTTAAATGTCAAAGATTAAATGTCATAGAACACTTACCCAATATTCTTTCACTTTGCAAAATCCACAATGTAGGCCAAACTTTCTGTTTCTCAAGTTTATGGTAATTTATGATAAACAGGAGGTTTCAGGGGAATGGCAATCATTTGTTAGATAAAACATCTTTGATACTTTCTTATTCGCAAGTGGATATATTTATTTTGTTATTGAAAAGAACTAGGTGAAAATTTTTCTTTGTTTTGTAAGGTTACTGTGATGCACTAACTTTTCTTGTGTTTATGATGCTGTTCACAAAAATGTTTACTGCATCTGCAGAGAAATGGGCTTGTTTTTCATCTCAATGTGGAATGAGATAATGAAATGTTTTTACAAATATTTCAAAGTATTATTCTGAATCGGTTTGGTGTCATGACACGGAATTATGTTATAACTTTATTATTAAAATTTCATCATTGAAGTCTCTTGTTTTAATTGGAGTTTTCAAATGGAAAGATATTATTATTTATAAAACTCAGATTATTGTGACACTCTTAACTTCTCATTCATGACTATTCACCTTGCTTTTTTTTGCCATTGAAATTTAAAGGATCATATTATTCCAATTAATTTGTTTAAATATCAATGTGAAGCAAACACTTTCTCTTTTTTTGATTTAACTTCTCAGATGTAAACAAGAGTTGTTTGATGTTCTCATGGAAGTGGTTACCCTGCCAGAAACCAGAACAAGGTATTATTATTATTATTAATGTTGTTGTTTTTGCTTCTGTTGTTGTTGTTGTTAACGTTATTATTATCTATTTTTAATTGTTGCTTTTACCTTGTTATTGCTTTAATTTCTCATTTGACTGTTTAGACTTGTTCACTTGTTCATAAATTTGAAGCTGTTTCAGTCTTGTTTTATATTTCTTTTGCATGAAATATTGCAATATTGAATATTCCAATAATGAGGATACAAATAAAAATTATGAGCTTAAATATTTGGTTAGATAGAATATTTTAATAATAATATTTGAATCATAACCACTCATAGATAAGTGTAATCATTCATTAAATGAATCATCTGGGTTTTTGTTCACTTGAATTCTATTGCGTTTCATAAATTTTAATGAATCAGAATTTATGCATGCTTTGCCATTTGAATCAATTTTATTACCTCGTTAAGTAATATAATTACAGATAGTGATGATCTCGACACCATATTATGGCATTCCCAAATAATATAATAAAGCTTATAAATGCTAGATTGTATTTTATAAATAATGGTTTGAAGTATGAATGTAAATGTTAAGACTTGGAAGTATTGAAATATCTTTTAGATGGCCATTGATTTAGTGATGCATGCCTTTCCATTAACCCAAACAGTATGGCCTTTAGGTTCTTCTGATGGCGGAACAATTTAATTAAATTGTGTTTAATTAGTCAATGAGATCTAAAAGAATTGTGGATATTCAAAACAGCTGCCTCTTATTTTAACACCTTATAACAATCTTTTCGAATTTTTTATAATTAAAAATCATTAAGAATCCCCGAAATGTCTTTATCACTTAAATGTCTTTATTTACTCGCCATATTTTTGTAACTTTCAAGTATTTATCAATTTTTGAAATTATTAAAGTTAACTTTGCTTAAAAACAGACACATTATGAAGCAACTGTTCACTGCCATTGCATTCCTTCACTCCAGGAATATTGTCCATCGAGACATAAAGGTATTTCAAGTTTTACATGTTATGTTATGTTAAATGTATAAGTATAAGTATCAACTATAACTAAATTATGTTTAAGTGTTTTAATGTTTATATATACAATTTATTTTAAACTCAGATGATCAATCTGTTAATGTTTCCATGTGTTTTTAAACAAGAATTTGTTGATGCATGAGACTCTTTAAAATGCATCTTCAATGGTGGTCATTTTTTGACGATCAGGCGTCTGTGATTATAATTATTAAAATAATTATTCATACAAGAACAGGAGGGTTGATTTTAATATAATGAGGATTTCAATGAAATTCTAGGGATCAATAATGAAATTGAAGAAAATTAATAATTCTTAAGCTCAAAGGATAAGTTTTTGTTAATATTACATAAGATGATAACTTGTAAGCTGATAAAGTTAATAATGATAATAAGCTTAATAAGCCGACATAAACAGACACCTGTTTTTATTTCTTTCAAGGCTGAAAATATACTCATCGATGAACATCATAATATAAAACTGTCAGACTTTGGCTTTGCATCAGTTGTTGAACACGATGAACAGCTGACAGGTTGCATTTCAGCACATGTTTTTTCCCTTTAAATTCTTATTACATTATAATTTATTATTATTATTATATTATTGTGTTATTGTGTTATTATATTATTATATTGTTATTATTGTTACTATTATTATATTATTGTGTTATTATATTATTATTGATAACCAGTGATATTATCTTTTTCCAATTCCCTGAGAATGAGAATAATTTTCCAATGTTTTAGATCTCTGCGGTACATTTGAATATCTGTCACCTGAAATAATGAAAAACCAGCTGAGCAATGACTACCCTGGTTATGGACGTTCTGTTGACATGTGCTAATCTTGACTTTAAAATTCCCATAAATTATAATGCATTTAAAAATATATTTGTTTTCTAAGTAATTCATTTACACGTGTTCATGAAATTTACAATCTAATCTTTAGTTTAGCATTTACATTGTATCTACTAGAGTATCAAAAAGAACCTTCTAGAATTTTGACTATATTGAAGCTGTTGTTATTTATTTTATCATTTATTTATTATTATTATTACATAATATTGTTATTTATTTTGTTATTATTTATTTTATTATTGTTACAATATAATAATGATAATTATTATTATGTTTTGATTTGTCTCCATATTATTGACACTAACTTGATAAATTGTTTCAGGTGGGCCTCTGGAGTGCTAATGTACTTGATGTAAGTCTAATTGTATATAGTATTATATATATACTAGTTGTATATAGTACATTCAGTCAAACATTTGACTATATAAAACATTATAGGATGTATGGAGTTTCTCCTTTCTGGGCTCCAGACAAGACAACAATCTTTAAAAACATCATCAAAGGCAATTTTGCTTTCCAGGAGCAGCGTTATAAAGACTTCAGTTCATCCTCCAGGGATTTGGTAAGGATTATCACTTCTCACTTCTAGATGGAGCCAACAATTAACTAAACAGGACACTCATCTATCAACATTAAGATATCAAAGCTGTTGGTGGTAGATCCAAAAAAGAGATTGACAGCTTCAGAAGCACTCTGCCATAACTTCTTTGGGGACAAGAATGCCAAAGACAAAGCACAGTCACACCTTCAGAATAAGGTACCTTAAGCAAAATGTGATGCATTCTTTGTGTCTATAAATAAATTTGTTTGATCGCTCCACTAGTCAACGACACTCTCTAGGCAAGGAAGGGCCAGACTGAAATTTAAGGTTAAATAATAATAATAATACCTTGTTGAAATAATTTTCTTGCATTACAAAACATTTGTGGTTATTTTAATAAATTTTCACTGGCCATCCAGGCAGCCATCCTTGCAGTGCAAGCAGTGGTATTTCTTCACCATCTCATCCCTCAGACCATTGCACCAGTTTATCAAATCTCAACGGATCCCTATTCGTCCAGACCCTTCCGACGCCTTATAGACTTCGGTGCTTTTAAAATTTACGGACATTGGGTCACCAGAGACCCAACCCAGAGCAGGGCGCTACTCTTCCAGGACTCAATGAAGAAAGGCAGCCAAAGGAAAGTAGGCACCAGCTGATATGCATTTCACTGGCAATTCATCATTCAAGTCTTAGGCAGATTTGCTTCCATGAGGACTCGTACATACACCTTAGCGGTTTTGACTGGAAAGCACGATTGGAACACATAAAGTCACGAACACATGATATTCTATCTGAACAATTTGTTCAAACTCAGAGTCGTTTTGCTGCTTTATATTGATATATCTATACTTATTGATGGTTCCTGATCCGTTATCAATGTTCTTGAGGTGCTTCTGATTTAGAATTTGTAATTGCAGTTTTTAGTCAATGCTTAACATAAGCCGCATCTCATGGCAGACATGCTAGTGTACTTTACGACATTTGTCCAAGATGTTTGCAGAATAGGTCTATTTTTTTTGTTTTTTTTTCCAAGAGTAGGAAGTGTTTATGGCATGATTATGGCAACGAGAATTATTGAATATTAAATAAATTGCGATATTTCAGTAATTCTTTGAGTTTATACATTATATTAAACAAATATTTCTTACATGTCTTAATGGAGGAAAAAACAGAACTTATTGCAGATCCCACTGAGAGAATTAAGAATGTGTAAATTAATAATATGCATACAATTCACCAATCGAATATTGATTTTATGTTTACAAACGTGAAAGTTGTTCAAGTTTGGATCAAGTGGACGGTGTTGTAGTGTGCTGTGCTGGCATTTGAGAGCCAAGGAGGTTGGGTCTTGGAGGTTTGTAGAACCATTGCAATGTCTTGAACCTTCTCCAGAGTTCAGACAGCAACATTTTCTTCTCCTTTTTCACTTTAACCAATACTCCACGATTTTCTGTGGCCCTTCTGGACAAGTAGGGTATTACTTCTTCCACGGGTCCGTACGGTACGTATTTGTATACCGAATATCCTGCTTGCCCTTGTTAAACATGTTACTCATTTATAGGAAAGTCTATGTATGATTTGAACGATCGCAAGATATTTACCGAGCGAGAAACTGATTTGATCACACATGCCAAAGAGCTGGCCAAAACAAATCAATTTATCTGTAGACATTATTTTGTGTTCCTGCATCCTGAAATTAATCGACAATTATTGACTGAGGATGTTATTACAACCGACTTGCTCTTACTTGTGGAGTACCATGCGAACTGTGTCTTCATTGTGGGTTGCCATCATCACCGCGATTCTCCCCTTCGGCCTGGCATTGATATTCGTCATTACTTCCTCTACCATTGTTTCAAACATTTTACTAGTGGCCTCGAACGAGGGGCATATCGGATCTTCATAACCCAGAGTCTGAGCCCTTAACTTTTCCTTATTGAAATGAAACAAATTGATATAATTAATATTTAATGAGCAAAATTAAACAGCCTAGTTGACTGAATTTGTCATCAAAACATTACCTGGTCCATATAGGCTCCCCTGACCAGCTTGGCACCAAAGTAGAAGTCTTCTCGCTTGGAGAGGGCCAAATCATTCCTGAGAAGATTGTGGGCCTCTTTCAAGTAGCACTGATAGGTGTTGAATACTATTGCTTTCTCTTTATTATAGATTCTCATCATTTCCATGCATAAGCGATTGATGGCCGCCTGAAAATACGTCTGCTCAGCATCTATCATGACCCTCACGTCTTGATCTGTTGCATGCTGAAGAATTGTAAGTTAACATTGAACATTCATTTGAATCTAAATCCTTTAACAAGTAATTGACATATTAAGAATTCCTCAAATGAGCCAAAAGGTGGGACTCCCTACCTTTAGGATTTTGTCAATTCTCTTTAACATATTCTTCATCTGTTGATGCTCTTGTTCAGTTAACTGAGTCACAAGTGGTTCTAATTGACCTGTCTGAAAACCACAATGAAAGTGGTCAGAATTTGAGTTTATTTTGACAAAATCAACAGTAAATCAATGAATAAATATTGAATGGATTTGGAAGCTTTGAATCACTTACATGCAGGTTGGGTACTCTCAACACTTTTGCAAGACTGACATTAACTTCAAGGAGGTTGTGCCAATCAAGAAGATCAATCTCTCTTTGTTTAAAAAATCATTAGAAAATATTATAACACATATTATTCTCACAATTACTATAATGCTATTAACTTCATCTCACCCATCTTTAGTGCAGTCAAGAATGGTGAACCATCTCTGCGTCTCTTCAGGATCCAAGTTAAAGCTTTTAAGATGCCTTTCAAAATCTGTCTTCTTCAAAGTTCCAGTTCCGTAGCATTTTGCAAGAGTGTCAAAGTATCTTCGAACCCTTATCAACACTTCTGACAGTTGCAGCTTGAAATCAAGTTTGATGATCAGCTTTACCTCAAAATCAGTTGTCAAAATTATAAATATCCTCTACCAAGAATTGTGGCCTCCCAAGTGCTGTCAACTTTATAGCAGCAAATCCTGTTGCATTAGTAGCCCCTAGACAATTTCAAATAAATTTCTGTCAATTTATGACAAATAGGACATCTTTACAAATATATCTTCATAAAGAGATAAAGTGATTTGAAAGTCCAACTTAAGAAAACTTATTCAAATAAGAGACAACTTATCACCTGAAACAGCATCAATGCCCCGAATGAAGTGCTCCAGATTTTCATCACATTTTTCCTCATCTTCATAAAAATATGTCCTTGCTCCAGTTACGTGCTCTCTTCTATCTCCAAATTCATAAGACGGCTTGAATTTCATGGTTGTTCCAGCTTTTTTAATAAAGAGGAATATATTACAATGAATGAAATACAATTTACATCCAAAAAATAAACTAAAAATACCAATAATACAAATAATGTGATATAGTGCTACTTGGAGGAAGAAATTACATCTGACCATCATCCAATGAGGAGCGTGTTTGTCCCAAAGAGCTGGAAAAATTGAGATAATAGAACCGATTTGTGCCACAGTTGTGGGTTTAATAAAGATTATTAAAGCTGGGTTAGTTACTTACCTGATTTCTGCTTTTCTTGCTTCCTCAGTGCTTATATCTTTTTCAGCACTGTAGTCAAGAA
Source organism: Hirudinaria manillensis (assembly GCA_034509925.1). Taxonomy (NCBI): domain Eukaryota; kingdom Metazoa; phylum Annelida; class Clitellata; order Hirudinida; family Hirudinidae; genus Hirudinaria; species Hirudinaria manillensis. The sequence goes on along the minus strand of CM067530.1, from coordinate 7,141,530 downwards.
TGGATTTAACACCAAAAGACATGTTTCTTTCAACAACTGGCTTTACTACCTGAGGATCTTCTCCAGCAACAAATTGCCCATAAAATGTAGCTTTCATTACCTTCTCAAATATAGACTTTCCAAACACTCTTCTTGCAAATTTCATCACCTTTCAATAACAAATTGATGATATACTTTAGACTCAATACATATGAAAAGCATTATTTGAGTGATAACTGCTATGTTAATAATTTGTAAGAAGTTTAGAAGTATTATCGTAATATGAATTTAAAATTTGTACCTCCTTGTTGTGATCGACCAAGTAATTCACTGAGCATAGTTGAAAGACCAAATACCCACGCAAAAGCTCTATGTTGGTTTTACTTCGGAATGCTTCCTCGGCATTACTGAAACCCACATCGACTTTTTTGAAAGCTGGATCACTAAATCCTGACGAACTTATACCTCTAGATTTATCGACGAAGAATTTATTGTTCTGAAACTGTGTCAAGCATCGCATAGCTTTACATTTTGAAAGTTTTGACATGATTCAAATTTAGCAACACCACGAATCTGTAAGGAAAATCAACGCCTCAAGCTGACCCACGCTCGAACGACCCTATTTAAAAGGTTTTCTGCTATAGCGAGAGGTGTGTTAACATAAGTTGAAGGTCATCGATTGGTCTCAGGTACAAGAAAGGCCAGAGTCTAAAGCTATGACAAGTAGTATTTAGTAAGCTAATTATTAATTAACTCAAGCGAGCGGTTGAAAAGGTTATTTGTGGCACTCGACGCTCTATTATTCGTTTCATTGTTTCGATTCAAGCATACGCTAACACACACCCCCCAAACATCTCCTGCTGCTCAAAGTCCTTGAAATCATAAATACATTACAGGTATGTTTTACAAGTCTTTAGCTAACTATTCTGGCAAGTTCTTGGACGTGGCAAGTCAAGTGGCGGACAGTGGAAACATTCCACATTTTTGTAAAACGTGGTAAACCGGCTGCGAATGACCACGTCACCAAACCGCCATGTGCAAGCAGGCCTTTTCTCGGGCCTGTGAAACAGACGAGGCCTTAGCTGCATTGATTTCAAAGTTTAGGTAACTACGCAGTGGACTACATCTTCGTCATTTTACTTAAAACGATACAAAAATATTGAACAGCCGTTCCATTTTTTTTTAAACTAAATGTTTCTGACCTTTTCTGACAAGCCGAGATTTTTAAATAAATTTTATTTAAAGTCGGACAGCATGAAATTAGACAAGCGTATGAAAAGTAATAGACATATCATTGCATGACTAATTAATGGCCTGTACAAGTTACTGTGGAAAAATCACAATTAATCAAATCGAAAGTGGTTCACGAGTAGTATGTCAAAACACTTTCTTGATTTCCTCTAAGAAGCATGATTGGTGGCATGTCTTTCGTCAGCATGTCTATCCAAGCCATGTAGAGACCGGCAGAACAAAGTCCTTTTCTCGGCATAGGCAGAGTGCTGAAATGCAAGGCACTGAATAAGAAATAGTTATTTCATAGAACATCATGTGGCATTGATAAAGCATGTTTTGAGTATAGAGCTGAACTTTTACAGCTAAACACAGCCTCGGTGTTGAATGACCAACAGGTAAACAGGCTTTTAAATAGATCACAAAAACATAGTGTTTACTCAGCAGCTTGACATGAAAATCTGATCAAAACAACATTTCAAGTGATTTAATGTTTATTAATGGCTACTGATACAAAACCATTGGTAGTTAAATATTGAGTCACTCACACTACAACTAGAGTGGAACCAATGGAGAATGTTTTCAGTAGTTCCTTGAGCCTGATGTGTCTATTCGTCTGATTACAATTTAATGATGATAATAGAATATGGTTTGACGTATGAAATAAATAAAATAAAAAATAGGGGTATCACGATAAATGCAATTCGACCACTTAAATTAAATATTATCAACAACAAAGTAAACTAATTTGGGGACAGAGGAGGGAAGAACGAAATCTTAAAATGAGTTTCTTTTGGGGAAATTACCGTAATAAAGTATTCATCGGGAATTTATGAAGGAAGAAGAAGCTAAGAAAATGATGTTGCTGTTATATATTTTATTATTTAACATATTTCTTGGCGCAGACTTTTATTAATATTTTTATTTTTATTTAAGACTTAAAAAAACCTTCTCTTTCTGAGCTAAAAGCTCAGACTCAGAAATTTTCCAAGGATGAGTAGCAGCGCTTTCTCCGTTCAGTTCATTGAGTGTCCAACCGCTGATCAAAGCTTCGAACTCCTTCAAGCTAATTTTATCAATAATCATTTTGCTTTATTTTGCCTTTCACAATATATGCATAATATATTCCCCTTACCTCTGTGCTTCGGGTTTCTTGTTCAAATCGGAAATCATGATCATAGAGGAGAAGTCAATTCGGAATTTGTTCAACAAGGCTGACATTCTGCGGAAAGAAGAAACACGTTTGGTCTTAATGAAAGATTCCATCTGGACACGATATCATTTCAAACTTACTGTCTCTTTTGTTGGTCTATGTTACTGCTTGGACAGCCAGACATGAAGATCCTCAATTTACATTGGCTCCATTTTTTCTTTATTGACAAGAGGTAGGGGATGAGCAGAGTGAGTCCTGGTAAAGAATGGAATTAACTTTGTTCAGTGGACCAACGTTCATTTGACTGCGTGTCTCGTTACGCATGAAATACCTCCGTCGTCAAAGAGCCACCAGACATCGATGTAACCCTGTTGCTTCTTCATGTAGAACCTGTTGACCTCGTGGAGAACATCATCGCCGAGAGCAGGTTCATCGACCTTGACAGAGATCTTCATGTCATCTCCGAACACTGGATTGTCGTAACCTCGAATGGTTCCCTTTGAAAAGCAGCCGGATAACTCCGCTGAAAGAAGAAGTAATCCAGTTACATCACATAGTCATATAAAGGAGATTCTGCTATCGTAATAATGTCAATTTATTAAACATGAATAAATTAAAATGATATTAATTAATAATAAATGAATAATAATAAAATAATAATAATTACTTAATAATGTTATTTGACAAAACAGTAAGGGAAATGGTGAATGGTGTCCACTTTACTTTCGCAATTGAAGCTTCTTCCCAGGAGTGAATAGTCGAGTTTATCATGCATTCTCAAGATGCCAACACCGAGATTGTAATCAAAAGCATCGCTAAAATAAAAAAAAAATTATCAAATCGTACCACGCAACATACATTAATATCAATTAAAACGTAAACAAATCAATTTCTAACTGAATGATGTTGAAATAATCTTCCACGTTCTCCGGCGATGAGGTTTTCCAATTGCACTTGAATCCAAGAATGAGAGTGTTTGGTCTCAATTTTCCAATTCCACTCGCCTGTTTGGTTAGTGAACCATAATGTTTAATACAGCTCTAGTTACTTTTTTACAGATTTAGTTTTCATCATTAAAGGATATGCACTTTATCATCAAGTATGTACAGTGTATAATTCACCAAGTATGCATACTTTATCATCAAGTATTTATACCTGCAAAAGAGCCTGCACGCCATATCTGAGTGAATTTGCAGTCACGATGGAATAGAAAGACCTGCTCTTTCTTGAGGCCAACCATCTGTAACCTGCCTCTGAAACCGTCTTCGTGTCGATCATTTTGTTGGCAGCATCCATCTTCGGAAGTTGATTGAAACAATATTTTAAAGTTTATTCGATTATCATTATTATCATTTAAAGAACATTCGAAGTGTAAGGAGACTTAAAACTGGACCCGCGAATGACAAGCTCACCACAACGATGTGTCCGGCTATCATGAGACTGATATCTTTGCAGATGCTACTGCAAAGGTCGATCAGTGCGGGTCTGCTTCCTGGATAACCAGTCAAGACGAGTATCTGGGGTCTGTAAGATAATATTCATGGACTACAATGTACAAATATTTTGGATAATTTTTTAGAATAGCATAAATTTTATTAAAAATTCTAAATTAAGTACAGTGCGCGTCATAAAGATAGGACAGGTACTAGAATCACAAGATTTCTATCTCTATCTTTAAAGTTACCGGTAAACTTCGGTCAAAATACTGATTTTAGCGATCACAAAAGAGTAATTAATTAGTATTCAATAAAAGTTAAGACTAAAATTTGAATATTGATGAGAATCCATCAAGAAACACTTTTGATGTTGTTTCTCGGAGTTTCCGCAACGGAGCGTGGGGTCTCTTCCGTTGAGGAAAAAAATTTTTATTACAGGTTTCACAAAAGTTCATTAACATAATAAGACTCCTTATATATTACTTGATGTCCATAACATGTTTATACAATAAAATATCGATAGGTAACGTTATTATTGATGGGTTTAGGAAAGCAACTTAATGATATTGAAAGAGGACAAATTCTTGCCTTTAAAGACTTGAATTTGTCAATTTCTGAAATTTCTAGGAGGATGAATCGCACTAGAAATGTTATTAGTCGTTTTTTAAGTGATCCTCAAAGTTATGGAACGATTTGTTCCCCTGGAAGACCAAAAAAACTGGATGAACGTCAGAGAAGAGTCATCCTTCGCGAAGCTTCCAAGGGGCTCAGTTCAACAAAGGACCTAAAAAATGGCTTAAACCTAAATGTCAGTAGATCGACAATATTGAGATGTCTCCGTGGAAGTGGTTTTCTAAAGTTTGTTAAGCGTCAGCACAAGCCGCTTCTGACGGAGGCCCACAAGAAGTTCCGACTGAACTGGGCAAAGGAGATGCTGGATTTGGACACCAACTGGGAGTCCGTTATTTTTTCAGATGAAAAAAAATTTAACTTGGATGGTCCAGATGGATTCAAATATCATTGGCATGATGTCAGAAAATGCAAAAACTCATTTTTTAAAAGAAATGTTGGAGGTGGCTCAGTGATGGTCTAGGCTGCCATTTCCTCTCGAGGTTCTTCAGAACTTGTGTTCTTAGGGGGGGGGGGAAGCAAAACTCTGCCAAATATGTTGAAACTCTGGACCATCACTTGTTCACATTATGTGACAAATTTGGAAATGAAAGGGTTTTGCTAAATTCTCACAAAATATTTATTTTTGCACAATAAATTTGATAAATCTGTAAATGTAACGTGTTTTACTATATCATATAAAAAAATGGTTTACATAACTCCACTAATTGGAATGATATCATCAAAATATGAACCTGTCCTATCTTTATGACGCGCACTGTATTAATAATGAATGTTTTGTATTTAAATAGGAGCAAAAGGAAAGGAATTTTTAAGTTTTAATAACTTCTTAAAAATAAAAACAATATTGCTCATTAAGAACTCGGTAACACCTGAAATTCTTGACATGTTCCGACACTTTTATAAGCTTCTGTGACATCTGCAGAGCTTTTCTCGAAACATGAGCTTGCGTCGATGAACCCCAATTGATGTCTGATGAAAGATTTTTTTAAAGTTTCATACGTTAATGTTTTCGAGGAATTGTTGTTTGATCCTTACCTGGTTTTCTGTAGTGTACGTAGAAATACAGTACAGCTATGATGGCGAATGTGATAAGAGCAGTGCTCCAGTTCATAATAAACATAACGACGACACAAAGAATTGTCCCTGCGAGGCCAGTCCACACTGAATAATACTTGAATGCCGGTCTCCAGCCTACAATTTGCTTCAACTCATTAAGAAGTCTTTCTAAAGTGCAAGAATGAATTCAATAAACCTGGAGATTTGGCGAGAGATGCATCTGCACATGAGTAGCAGATGAGTGCATAGGAAGCCAGAAAGAAGTTTGAAATAAGGGGAGCTATTGAGTTCAAATCACCTGAAAACCATACAGAATAATTTCAAAATACTGTTGATATTCTTTTTTTTTAGAGAAATATATTTAAATATGTTCATGTTCTTACAAAAAAGTAAAAAACAACGTTTATTGTGACCTCAAATTCGATCATCAAAGCTGTGCAGATACAAACAGAATCAATCAACAAACCTATACAAATACAAGCGGCACCGATGCCAAAGGTCAATAAGTATGCTCTGCGAGGTTCTCCAGTTTTTCCGTAACCTTTGCCCAGTGGTCCAATGAGAGGAAATATTTTGTCTTTACAAACAGCCTTTAAGTAATTATAGAATATTTGAGTAAATAATTTCTCAGAAAATTATTATCATATCTATCGATTAAGATTACTATAATTATAATTATAATATGTTATAAAACAACATAAATTTATCGCAAGTAATGTAATAATTAAATTACTTCAAGGTATTATTAGATAAATTACGATTAGGTAAAAAGTTGTAATAATAACGGCTTTGACTTTAATAATTTTTTTATTATTGTAAATATATGAATATAATACATCCACAGCTTAACATCATAAACACAATTATAAACAGTACTAAGTAATATTAGTACGTAAATAATTTGTAATACGTTGACTAACCTGAAACACTTTGGGCGCTGACACCAGACTTGCCAAGGCAGACGATAAAGTAGCCGAAAATATGCCGGCGATTGTGATTGGTCCAAAGCCAGACATCAGTTGAGTTACCTGTGATGTAAATTTTTATTTGGTATAATTTTTTTTTAATTAAACTAATATTTTCAGAAAATATTCTGAATGTTTTTAGCGAGTTATACACTGAGATTTGAAAAAAACGTAATTGAGAAATTAGATTTTAAACAATTAACTGAGAAATTAATTATAAATGACCTGCATGTCATTGTGGAGTCCATATTTGCAGGAATGAGGTACGCCAACGGTACAATTGTTGGATATTTCCTGAGTGGAGTTGACAGTTGAATTGATGAATCTGCTTGTGAAATCAAACATCGTCGTTTCGTTCGAGAAGGGATTGGTTTCGTTGAAAAAGTCGCTGATGGTCGATGGAATTAATCCTGATATTAAACCACTGGCGTCCCTTTCTACGCACAATCCTGCTATCCAAGCGATCAAAATGTAAATAACTGTGGTTATTGCAATAGCCAGAAGTGTTCCTTTTGGAATGGATTTTTGTGGGTCCTGAAATAATTTTAGTTTGTCTAATCGAATGATATTAAATAATGTAAAAATTGATTAAATAATATTTATTTGATAAAATGTTTGACTCATCGCAGACCTTCAAGTCTCCTGATATGTTGGCGCCTGCCAAGATTCCTGTTGCGGCGGGAAAGAAAATGGCGAAGACGGTGAAGAAGTTGTAGTTGTCTCTGTAGTTAGGAACGAAATTCGTCTTGAAGTTTTCCACTGAAAAATGAGACACGTTTGAATTAAGTGTTTAGATTCAATTATCAATTTATTTTTCAAAATACTGGTCCGAATTGATGGGTTGGAACAATAAAGCAGAACTAATTTGGATGTTCAAGTTATTGTGTCCTAGTTATTTTATCCGTTTTAACCCAGAACGAGAGTTGAATTTGAGAAATTTCACAGTTTAATTAAATGTGCACTTATTTGAGAAAAATGCATGAAATCCTACTCGAGTATCCTGTGAAGCCCTGACTGATTTGAACTTCGCTTGGTGGTATGACGCTACCGATGATGACGTTACCAATGGCAACGGTCAGAATTGCCAGCAAGAAAATTTGCGCCTGAAAAGACGAGGTAAGTTAGCAATTTCAAATCTCAAATTTTCAATTCGTTTTTAAAGTCATTTGTTAATTATAATTTGCCAATTGTTTGCTCACCCTTGCTTCCCAGTCGAGACCTGCCATAGCGATTCCTAACAATGCAACCGCCGTCACAAGTCCAATGACCCTGACAACGTTGATGCTGCTGGCAAACAGCAAACCCATTGGCTGAAAAAGGGTAGCGGATTGATTTGTAATTTGCGGAAACTTTGAAATCATTTTGAAGCTGTGAAATAACACTTATGAGATTATTTATTAGAACTTCTCTCTCCGAGACAAAACAGCGAGGAATGTGTTAGATAAAATGTACTAAATCACCTCTAGAATGTCGACGATTGTCTCTGCAAATCCAACCACGTACATGGCCACTGCTACAGCGTTCGCCAGAGCAAATATTATTCCTATGGCACCTCCAAACTCGGGTCCCAAAGTTCTCGAGATCATGTAATAAGCACCACCTTAGATAAAGAACGGATTTCATACTTTGAAGCATTTGCAAAGGGGAATGAACTTCTTATAAAAGTTATCTAACCTCCTTTCACCTCTCCGTTGGTACTGATGGCACTCATTGACAAAGCAGTTAACGTCGTCACTGCAGAGGCCAGTATGATGACGATCGTTGCAAGTCCAATTCCCGCTTGACCAACCACCCATGAAATTCTCAGGAACAGCATCACTCCGAATATGTTCAGGAGGCATCTCACCTTTTTAATATTTATTTCATTAATAACTTTTAATTTAATTTACTTATTTCGCAAAACAATTGGGCTCGTAAGTTGTTCTGGTTAATAAATAGGTCAATAATAGTCAAAATGTTCGGAATGAGAAAAAAAAGTACTTATCAAAAATTTAACAAAATTACAGAAACTTCTCACTTGATGTTATTAATTTCTAGTTATTAATTAATTTTAAAATGGTTACTTGAACACAAGTTTTAGAAATAACTTTTAAAAATGCAACTATTTAATTAAATAATTATTGATAAAATCTATGGTAAATTTATACTATTTGAATTAGCGCGATAGAATTATGGAGCTGAAGATTTCGAGCGGATGATTCAAGAGCTAATTAATCAAGCAGTTTTTAACACAGGATTTTAACAATTTATTTTCCCTCTCATACTAAACTTGAAAGTGCAGATACCCTTTTTTAGTTTGCCACGGAAAATATTCTTAGAAAAAGTAGTTCACACTAACCAGCACTCCGATGATCCATCCGAACTTGTTGGACACATCCTGTGTGTAAGTGCTTTCCAACTGTACTTTATCTCCAGAATTTTTTTCTTTCTCTTCCTAAAACATTATCGTTCCCTTTGCTCTCAAATAATTTCCAACAAATTACAGAACTAATTATTATTAATTATGATAACATGTGATGATACAAAATTTCTAGCATTGCAAATTTCTATGCATTGAACAAGAAACATAAAAAAAAAAGAAACCAAGATCAATATTAACATAGTCGTGCAACTCAGCAAGTGTCGGTCTCTTTCTAAGTCCACCGTTATTGGGAAGTCCAGAGAGAATATTCCTGTAGTGATCGGCATGCGGAGGGATTTCATTTGTCATTTGATTCAGCGAGGAATCGTAGTCACTGCTCAGGAAAAAGTTGACCTGGTCTCCCGTGCCAACCTCGACTCCGCCATTTCCAAGAGGAGGCGCATTAGAACCAAATGCCGAGACGTATTTCCCCTCCATCTCCTGCTCAACAGTCGAGACGGTGAATCGTGCCGAATTGGCACTTTCTATATCCTTTCTGTTCTTAAACATTGGATCGCTTCGATCGAAGTCAACAACAGACTCGGACAAGCAGAAGGCCTTTTCGTCTCTCTCAATCGACCTTTTTATTTCCTCGAAAGTGTTTATCGGAGGTGGAAATGACCGGAGGATATGCGATACCGAATGAAATTAAAGCGATTAAAACATCAGGTGTCCATATATTGTCGGCTGGCTCTTGAATCTAATGCATTCTAATTGGCAAGTCTCTAACAGCACACGTCCTTCTTTAACGTGGCTCGAGGTCATCGATTTCACACTCGAATCCGAATCTAATCGAACAATAAGTTGATCGAAACAATCTCATTTCTCTTGCAGCTTCTCGTATTAAGCGGCAAATATTTTGCACTTCATCTCAACTTGTTCAGCGCTGGAAGTGAAGAACCAGTTCAGATAAAATACGTTCAATTTTTAAGCAAAGAATTTAAAAATATATGTCTAGTCAAAATCGTTTTTAATGAAATTACTGCGGATTTAGCTGTAATCCATCATGTTTTAAATGTTCTATTTAATTGGCTTAATTAATTCATATTCTTTCGTATAATAACATATTATTTCAAATACCAGACCTAATTCTACTATAAAAATATGTGTTTACATTCATATTCGATATTTTTACGTGGTCTTTTTTTATGTTGTAAATCTCCAGAAAGCACTTTTGTCGGTTGAAAGTAAGATCAATTACATACGTAAAATTTCTTTTGAGGCTCTCGACTTTCTAATTTTGCTCAAGTGTTTTCTAAAATGGTTAATTTGGATGCCCATTTCTTAGCTTGTTTTGTGATGTTTATCAAATGTCAAAAAAGATGAAAATCACAATTTAATGCATCATCAAATCTTACAAAATAATGGAAAATCCAGCAAGATCGCATATTCAACCTCATTAAAAACTAGCAGAAAGCAGCAAATGTTAACATTGTTATTATAATATTTATATTATAATATTTCTTTGTTTTGAAATTAGAAATTACATGCAGTTATGATAGTTCATTGTTTGACTTGACAAACCACTTCAGGCAAACATTATCTTTCACACAAAACAAATTAGCTCTACTTTCAAACAAGATAATTAAATTATTTAGGTATGTCACCAATGTCCATGATCAACCAATGCTAGTAATAGTAATTTAAAACTCATAAGAAGCCGTCATACATACATGTAATCTGATATTTTCCTTTTTATAACATCTTAAGTGCTACTTAATGCCAATTAGTGTAAAATTAATTCCTACTGTTAATAATTAATTAAGTCCAGTCCCATTTTATTGATGCATGAGCAGAATTTCAGAAAGAGATTGCATTGGATAATGTAAAAAATAAAACATTAAACATTTGTGAGCTATTTTTTATTGCTCATTGTTTTCCGATGTACTTGGTTGAACTTACGGATGGATAATATCCTTTGGATATACATCATGTACATTAATATTCAATATTACAGACAGACAGCACTTTTTGTCTACCTTGGCAGTAATAATAGTAATGATCATAACAACAGCAATAATAATAATAATAATAATAATAATAATAATAATAATAATAGTAATAATAGTAATAATAATAATAATAATAATAATAATAATAATAGTAATAATAGTAATAATAATAATAATAATAATAATAATAATAATAACAACAATAATAATAATAATAATAATAATAATAATAATAATAATAATAATAATAATAATAATAATAATAATAATAATAATAATAATAATAATAATAATAATAATAATAATAATAATAATAATAATAATAATAATAATAATAATAATAATAATAATAATAATAAAGGTTAGAGCCGCAGCCCTACACAACAGATTGCGGGAATCGAGATACAAGATGTATTTGAGCACTCTCTGCACTGCTGGATGCCGGACTGAGGAGTCGCTGGGCCATATCATACAGCGGTGCCATGTTACCGATGGTCCTAGACATGTTAGACACAACTCCATTTTGGCCATGTTAGGAAGCAAACTTGAGAAGATGGGGTTTACTACCAGCATTGAACCCAGAATCCCGACGATAGAAGGAACAAAAATTCCTGATTTGTGCGCATGGAAAAGCTCCACATACGTCGTGTGTGACGTGGCAGTGGCATCGGATATTGCCGACTTGAATAAAATACATGCTTCAAAAGTCGCAAAGTATGACCTTCCGGGAATCCACCAATGGATGAAGGAAAATAATCCGATGCCAGAACAACGGAGTCAGAAAGGTACCATCACCGCCCTGGCCTTGAACTGGAGAGGAGCAATAGCAGAAGAGTCTTGGAGAGTTTGGAGAAGATTTGGAGAAGAGTTTGGAGAAGATTTGGAGAAGAGTTTGGAGAAGATTTGGGGTCTCGAGGAGACCTCATGTGGACCTCCATCAAAACGATGCAGGAGACCCATAAGATTTGGCGAACTTTTAAAAATAACGCCTGGAGAAGAAGGAAAAGGAAGAGTTCAATTGAATGACATTTGTGAATGTACAATGACTCTTAAGATCGACTTGAAAGTCTCTTTTTTTTTGAATGGTCTGACGGGATTTCCCAGACCCATTGGCGGACCTAAAATTATTGAATCGGATTATGAATTGATTGCTTTTTGTGAGTTTTTGGCTGGGCTAATAAAGGGAAAAAAATAATAATGTCGAATTTATAAAAGACTCCTCTAGTAACTTAAGACTATCTTTTTACCAAAAATATTTCTAGTTTCATATTAATTTCAAGCTAATTCCACTCTTAAATTTTGCACAAAAATTCGATTATCTTTTGTCTGAGGTTTCAATTATGATGAAATATAATAACAACCATAATCTAAAATTGTAAAGTGATATTTGTGGATTTTTTATTTGCGATTTTTATTTGTAGTAAAAGCAAGACGAGGAGGTCCTTACAAGGTCTCGGTAAAGACCAAGACATCAAGAGTCAAGTCTCAAGCTCTTGAAGTGGTCTCGCAATTGATTGAATGCAGTAGGAATGGAAACTTTTGGTCTGATATTTTGTCGTAGAATTAAAGTACTTATATTTTGATCTTGAGCCTTTGCAATCACAAAACCCTGAGGAAACAATCTCAAAAGTATGTCTGAAACTTAAGTGTATTATATTAAATAAAATAATTCAAATTTCTGATCCCGTTGTTAATTTTTTTTTTAAGTTCACAAAAACTTCAAATTACCTTTTAAATCAGTTTGTTAGTAAAAAAAAAATTGAACCCAAAGTTATATTAGATAAAGCTAGGAAATCTGTTACAACCTAAACTTTAAACCAGATGATTAATAACTTAAGAACGCTTAAAGTTCAAGTTTTGGCCAAAATTTGCTAAAACCTCCGGAACTTTTTGTTGTCATGATTTTATGAAATAAAAAATATATAACTAAATAAAGTTCACACAAATTACGCGTTTTTCAAGTTGAAATTCCAATAACTTATTTATAACTTAAAGTATTTAGAAAATATGTTGAAAAAATTCCACTCTGCCATGGTCGACCTTTGAACCACATCGATTGCCGATTTGTTGTCTTTACGCTGAGGTTATCCTCTGAGGAAATTTTTGGCATTCAAAATATTTTCTTAAATAAATAGAACGATCAGCGTAGTTGTTGCATAGAAAAAGATTAAATAAGTCAACTCTAAAGTCTAATTTCATACAAGAAATCATAAACTCGTGGCACTTCGTTAATAATTAACCTGCATATGCATTTTATTTAACCTGCAAACCTGCATTTATTGAATGTCTTTCAATAATCAGATCAAAACTCAAGTGACCAATCGAAAGAGCAAAACAAAAAAACTGTTGAGTTTTTATGCTTAAAAACTTGTTTTGTTAAAATAGTTTGAATTATTATATTAATGGTTTTTTGTTTCATTTTCCTTTGTTTCGCTTTTTCTTCCTGTAAGGAAAGATGGTGTATTGTAGTTGGACTTTGAATTCGATATATTCGAGGTTTATTTCCATAAAAACCCCTAAGGATCACATGCTGGAATGAATAGCTTTCAATTTTTGTAAAATATTTTTCTAAGAGCGCACCATTTTGAATCGAAATGGTAAAAGGATGCTAATTAGGAAATGTGACCGAACGGAAGTCTGGAGGATAACTGTATTTCTACTAATGACATTGATTAATTAGCCTTTCATATGCACATCTACACAGGTTTAAAAAAGAGGTAATCGGTCATCTGATCAGTGACGGATCTTGTGAGGGCCGAGTCTGGTCATCTCTCTAGTCCCTCGTACTTAACAACATATACAAATTTCTAAGTGCCGCATAGTTAATGCTTAACGTTATCTACAACATGATATGACAGTTATGGTATAATAATGATCTGACCAGTCCTAACTGTCTCAGATTAACTTTGGGAAATTTTTTCGTTGGCTCGCCCTGTTTGCTATTTTCTGTCCTAATATTGTCAGTCATATTAGCGGCCCTTTTATGGTCCTCTAACTGGCCTGAAAAATTAATAAATAAATAAATAATAATGGTATTCCTATTAATTTTCTTCGTCAGTTTGCACTCCGATTGGAGATGGTGCGCGACCTCACACTTCAGTGAGCTCTTCGCCTGTGTTAAGGCTTAGTTCGGAAGCATCACTCTGATCATCTACCGACAGTCTTGTAACTAAATTTTAATACAATGGTCTTTTCTCTTCCGCTACTTGCTAGTCAAAACGTCTGAGTAAAGTCAGACTTTGAGTAAGCAATACTTCCAGAGGATTCATAATGAAGAGACGGTGTTGCCGGATACAAAAACGCAGCCTTTCCTGGCAATGCTTTGTCAGCAAGAGAAATGTTAGGTTCTCTCAAATTCTCGTTTGTCAATAATGATATCCTTTCAGCAAAACCACCAGCTCAACAGCCAATCGTCGCCAGTAATCATTTCCGACCCTATTCTCCGATCCAAGCCCACCAGAGGCAATACAAATTCACGGCGTTTATTTACAATAAATGCCACACCGAAGTGTCCAAAAAGATGACATTAAAAATACAATATGGCCGATGTTGTTGAATTTCAAACGACAAATCGTAGTCCTTTTATTCTTTTATAATGTAACGAAGCAAGCAATTTTGCAATTTCATCAAATAGACTTTGAAGGTCTAAAATCCGAGTGCTATCACCAAATTGAACTTCCTTTGGCCAATTAGTAACGGTGGTGATTTGCTCACCATGCAGATAAAATAAAGCTATAAAATACAACTCTGCATGTCCACATCCTCCTCAATCAAACGAAGCCAACAGCTACGATAGGAGAAGACAGGTGTTGAGTTCAGCAAAACTATTGTTATTTTTATCAACAGGACCTCAAGACACCCCATCCAAATCAACCAAATTAACTAGTAAATCAGTGCTTTCTAGCACCACAAATAATCCAAATGTAACGAGAATTTTAATAATAATAATAATAATAATAATCAAAAAAAGATAATTGAAAGAATTCCCTAAATCCGATGCATTCGGGATTTCGCAAAGCGAGAAATGGATCTACATTTCCATTTTGATGTTGTCGTAAGGTGGAGGGAGGCCGTTGTCCGAACTGGGCTCGGAGTACGAATCGCAAGAACCGCTGCCCGAATTGTTCGAGGCTTCCGTGCGAGCCTGGTAGACCAGCACGTACCCCGCCTTGGTCTGGAAAAAATGTGGCATTCAGAACACCGTTGGGAGTAAAAACAAGAAATGGAAGCATAAAGAAGGCAAACTCACCACAACATTGCTTTCCTCACAAGGTGACACACTAGAGTCATCAAAATAAAACCATCTGTTCAAGTTCTTGTTCTTGGCATAGGCCGTATCTGGAACGATACGAGAAGATGAGTTAAAAAAACCAATTGGTGCAAAAATATTTTCATGTATTTTTTCAAAAAAAAAGTGTTAGCTGCCACAAGAGCCCGTAATTCAAAAATCAAATGAAAACTCACAGTGCCCTCCACCCAATCCTCCGTAATGATTCGAGACAGCTATGAGATCATAAGTGGCAGGTCCGTGATCCTTGTTGATGATAAACTTGCTCATGTCCAGACCCCTGAATTCATTAAACAACCATAAAGTAATTTGTTAAAACCATCATTCATTTTCTAAGAATAATTGGATATAGTTAGCTCCATGAACAACTATAAGTTCCTTTCAAAATCTCCTCAAAGCATGGCAAAATGCACAGAACCAGCAAAACTTACTCTGTCGGATACTCGATGTAAGTATCCAGTTTGTCCCTCCAGAATCTGTTGTAAGAAAATCTTTTCAAATGGATCACCAAGATCTGAGGCAACTTCCAAAGGTCAAATTTCTTGGTCGCCTGTTGATGCTTCTTACAGGAAGGACAATACCTGACAAATTTATTTTGATTTAAGATGGATAATAAATATATAACAATAAATATAAATATATAAAACTCCATTATAAAAAAATTATTTGAACAAAAATACCCAAGATCAAAACAAGCTATGACATGTCATTTGATTGGAAATGGCTTCCTCAAAAAGACAACATGCAACAAGTATTTTTAAAACAATTAACAACTCACCATGGGTCTTGCTCTCCCAACTTCTCCATTGTTGTGAACAGCTCAAGACAGTCAGAGAGGAGGATGGTTTTCTTGGCCACCGGACGATTCTCCAGGCACGGATCAATGTCGACGGCCTTAAAATTCAAGCGCACGCATGTAAAATAAACATCACAACAAATCACATAAATCCATAAAATCCAAATCAAAAACATACCTCAGCTTCCTTTTCATCAAAGTACTTCTTCTTCATCACAGATGTCCAATCAGCAGCAATGTAAGCATGAGCTGAAAACATGCAATAAATTAAATTAAATTTATTATATAATATAGTATATATATATTATATATTAATAAATTATATATTATTAAATTAGCATTCAAAAACCATCGCGGCTGGTTCTCGAAACACGCCATCGGTCGTACCGGGGAGCTTGATGGGTCCCTTCTCGGCATTGAGCTTCTCGAAGTCCGCGCTGCCGTATGAATTGACGAGTCGCAAGCCGAACAGTCGGGTCGGCAAGCGAGGGTTGACGTTGCTGTTGTTGTTCTCGACGTCCTTGTCGAAGTCGCTGGAAGAATTCTCGACGCCGTTGTTGACTTCCATGCGATCGCTCGAACCGGCGGCTCGGAGCTTCCGAGGGGGGTCGACGCATCCGTAGCCGAGCATTTCGCCGTCGTCTGAATTTCGATGTAAATTCGTTAATTTTTTTATATTTCCCTCGTTAAATTGATCTATAAAGATCAAACGAATGAGAAAAGTTCAAACGAATGTTACGACTCCACATACCATTGCAGTCGTCGTCTATCTTTTCCGATTCTTCAGATTCGTCGTCGGACTGGATGAAAGTCGAAGGAGCCCTGTTTGCCGTGCCCGTGGAAACTCTGACGTAGCGACTGGAAATTCGATCGGACGTTGAAAATGCAAAGCGACAAAGCAAAGAGACGAGTGGTGAACAAAATGAATGAATGAATGAAATGGCCGGTTTAAAAATAACCTCATGCGCTCGAGTATCTTGTTGTAAATCTCGTCGTAAGTGCAATTCCTCTGAATGGAGATGAAGAACGGCATGCCAAACAGCCTCGATTGGGAGCCGCAGGAAGTGATCGACTTCTCGCTGTTTGAAGAAAAATAATAATAATGCACATTTCAGGCATGACTATTCTGCTCGTTTAGAAAATTTTAAAAATATTTGTATTATATTATAAATATTATATATTTATAAATATATATATATTTTTTTTTGTAAATTCACTTATTATGTTCCCCTTTGAAAATTTACTAAAAATTTCATCCATTATTTTTTTAATTAATTTTTTAATTAAAGCCAAAATCACTAACAATAGTTCTCTGACATAAACAGGAACTGTGGCTTCATCCGAGGTCTTCTGGATATCCACAGATGGGACGTGATACCTATTAATTAATGTTTAATTAATTGCATCAGTAAACATTTGATGGAACATTTTATTTAAATTTTTCCATTTTATTTTTCCAATGTAACAATATAATGTATTTTTCCATTGTAACCCAAGATTATGAAATAGAACTTACACAAATATGTCATCTTTGTCAGTTATACCAGTAAGCTGATCATTCATACTGAAAATTTTGTGAAATCTGTGGTTGTACACATCTGTGACTATCATCTGTAGAAAATGCAATACAGAATGTGAAGATAATTACAAATATTCTTAATATAAACTGTAATATAATGCAATAATGAGCAATTAATTAATTAAACCTACCTGTTCGACATTGCAATGAACAATCTGAGACACAGCAAGACACAAATCTGATATCAATCCAGATTTAGGAACTGTAACCTTCAACTGCAAGCATGAATTACATTTAACAGAACATCTTACAAATCAATGTTACTACATAAACCTATTATAAATCATACTTTAAAGATTTTCTAGCTAATTGGTCGTCAAGAAGTTTATATTGTCAAGAAAAAAAAAGTAAGAAACCCCCATGCAGTGAAATCTATGTTTACAACAAGAAACACAAACCTGTTTTGTCTTAACAGAAGGATCGTGGGCTACAAAAAGGACATTTATCTGTCTGTCTTTCTTCACTGGCAACGGGAGAGACAAATAGCAGAAAGGATCGAACTTTATGGAAACCTTCTGGCATTCAGGGCAGACGAGAGTCGATTTGAGGAGGCCATGGAAGGTGTCGACGATGATGGAATCATTCCGTTTCACGTAATCCTGCCACGTTTCACTGGCGACTTCCTACAATGAACAGTTTTAAGTGCGTTTCAAGAAAACAAAAAACGTAGGTGTTAAAAAATATGCACTTACTGCATCCGGCCTGTTGTCGGCCTCCTTAGTTTCGATGTACGGCTTCTTTCTTATTCGGTTCAAATCCTCGTGCAATCCGTCGAGCAGAAATGCCATGAGTTCTTGAGAATCCTGTTGCTGGTATCCGGAGAACTCCGGCTTGAATCGACCGACTGCAATCTGTAAAACGACCGCAAAGATGGCTATTACAGTAAATCTAAATCCCCAGTCACACCCCTCAAAGCCCTTAAATCATATCATTTAAAACCCCAACTCGACAATTACCTTGAATTGCCTCGGAGCGGTGCAGTTGTGGCGACCGGACCACATGTTAGTTATCAGTTCGGCATAAGTCGAGGCAATTTCTCCCCTCATGCCGAGAGGATTTTCGACGTTCAGTTCGGTCCTCCAGAGATTTGCCAACATGTACTCTGTCAGAGGTGGCACGTTGCTCATACACTGGAATGGAAAAAATTGTTTAATAGTACTATCAGAAATGCAGCAACTTTACCGCTAACAAATATATATTCACTATATTTCAAAATGATTTAAATCTTTCCAAACTTATTGAAAATACATGTAATTAGCTGAGGACATCTTTTTAACCAATTAAGGCATTACCTGGATGGCACTGTTCATAAAACATGTGTTGCCAAGATTGCCCAGACCACATAATCCTGGCTGAAAGTGTGTTTTCGAAGAGCCTTCATAAGGAACGGCCATCCGGCTGTTTGAGATTCTGAGAACAAAATATTAAATTACATTATTAAATATCTTTGCATGGTTTCCTATCAATCGTCTGGTTGTTATGTTAAAATAAATCAGGCGATATCCCTAACTTTAATGCATTAAAGAAGGCTCACATTTTTGATTGATATGGCCACGTTCCATTGAGATCTCTCTCTTCTATTATCACAACACAACCACTGAAAATGCTGGCTTCTTTGAGAGTAGAATCCTTTTGAATAGGATCCAGAGCATTATTCATGTGTTTTAACCACAACCTGATTTCCTGATTCTCAGGTATGTCAAAGAGCTTCTTTACTTCTTTCTCCACTTGTTCTTAATGAAGGGTTTTAGATCATCAATGTTCCATCCAAATACGATAATAACAACAACAATAATAATAATATACCTATTGGAGTTGCTTGGCTAAACTGTTTTACTTTCTGATGACTGAGATTGTCATGTTTACAGAATTTAACTTCTAATAAGTATAATTCAATCTTGTAACTTTTGTTAAAAACACCTTGGCAGATAACTTTTCTGGGTATTGGCTCCTAAAAATCCAAAATATTTGATCAGCTATTTCTCGACTATAAATACAAAATTAATTTATCACACCTGTCCATCACATAATGAATACCATTCAACAAAGTATTCCCAGGCCTTCTCAGGAATGAAAACAAAATCTGTGTCTTCATACAACTGTTCCTTAAGATCATTTGAATCTTCTAATAAAAAAAACAAATTAATTTTGGAAAGTTTATGTTAGAAACTTAAACTACATACCCCTCAGAATGTTAGAATTATCAATAGGTCCCGGAAATGCAGATTGATCTACGAGATTGTTGTTTATAGCTTCGTAATTTACATAAGTCTGCCATTGTTTGAACCATTTGCTGTCTATGAGATACCTAAAATTATTGAATTTAAAGGAATTACATTACCTGCCACATCATCAACAGTAATACCGGCTTAATATTTCAAAAAGAAAGGCAGAAACAGATAGAAAAAAATCCTTGATCCACGCTAGTCATCGGGAAAAAACAAGATAAGAGCGTAAAATATCTCACCAAACGTCGTTTAGGTTAAGTTGCGTCTTAAGCAGCGACTTAATTGTATTCTTTTGGAACTCTAATGTTTCGGCGTTAAACACAGCCATGTTAACAGAAACTAACGCCGAACCAACAAGTCATTATGCCTCCAGAATATGTCCATAATTGCCGAAAGTGAATCTGAATCTATTTTTAAAAATAAATTTTACAATTCTAATTTAAAAGATTTATTTTAATTTTAAATTAATTTTAAACTTAGCCGACGCATTTTAAAGGTGCTTAGCTGTTGATTTTAATTGTCTTGTTGTAAATTAGTTTTCTTTAACAAGCCATTCAAAAAATAAAATACTTTTTAAACAAATCAACATTTATATTTTAGCAAAAAAATAGACAGATCTCTTCAAAATTTGTTGATATGGAAAAGCCGGTACCGTTTCAGGCTGGATTTTCTAGATAGTCTGCTATGCGGGTGCTAAAGTATGCTAATTGTAGTATTCCTTTTTTAAAGAAGAAAGCTATTAATTAAAATAAAAATATAAATTTAAACGGTCTGTACAAACGTAACTACGACTTAGGAGTATAAGTAAAAATACTGAAAACACGGACAGGACGTGACGCGTGCCACAGCACGTAAAAATCTTTCATGATAATGAACGATATTTAGAATCTTAAGAAACTAAATATCCAGTGCGAGCTTTTATACATTTTCCACAGCAATTCAAATTAATTATCACAGTAACTTTTTTAACAATTCGTTTTATGGGGCACTCCTTGTAGGAATGCCAGGAGGAGGTTCGAAACTCCACTGGATCTTTTGAAATTTCATACAATTTTATTGAATTACTTGTTCGCCGCTTAACATCTCCTTTTAATAAATCGACAGTAGAATGATACCAGCAGCGTAGCGAGGGGGCAGCCGTTGCATTTAGCAGGGTATCATAGATGGATAGCAACAGGACTACAGATTCGGATGTCTAACATGTCCTCTGCCAAAAGTTCTTATATTTTGGAAACTTTTATGCCGCTGATGTTGACGAGGAAGAATGAGTGTAATGATATTTGTGATTGTAAGATGCTGCTGAATGCTGAGATACTGGGCCGGCAGCTTGGGTCAGGGGCGCAAATTCAGGCCTTTTGCCCTGATTGCCAAATACACTCGCCATGCATTGGGTGCGGATCGTCTCAGAGCACAAAATTTCAAGAACTTCAAATCTCATAAAGGGAACAGATTGTGATCGTGATCGGAAGTGATCGATCGTGATAGATATTGATTGGAAGTGATAAGGCGTTAATAACTAATAATAGCTAAACGCAAGAGCAGCAGGAACGGGATTATTTTGATTGAGTATACGGATATGCCAATGGAAAGGCTATCATCATTTCGCGATGGTAAACTAGTAAAATATAGATTTGACGAACGTATAACAGCAGTTGAAGAAACTCTAATTAATGCTGGTTAAAAATTTAATACATGAAGAACAGCACAACGTCATTGATATGTGGTCTCTGATTTATGTAATATTTCTCTCTTGGGTTGATATACTCGAAAGAGTTAATCTCATGCAGCACCACCTGCGGACTAAAGGATTAAATCTTGACAAAGTGGTAACCAAATTAAAAACTTTAAGACTGTTACTACACGCACAGCAACATCTTCGAAGTTTTCAAATTGGGACTTCTATCAAATGAAAATTAAAGTTTGAATTTTTATCCTTAGCGATCAACTAGGGGTAACCGAGTAGGCACGTAATACTACATGTGATGTAGGGCTGCTACCAACTCGACTTAACTAAATATTTTATTTTCGAACCGAGGTTACCAATAAGTAATAACCAACACGAGTATTCTCCTGAACTGCACTAACAGAAAGCCTAATTTTGGAGGACCATGTGCGAGCAAATGTGCCATAAATTAAATGATCATGCTTAGGTCAGCATTGCTTAATGTTTTCTAATAATTCTTGCTTTGATCAATATGTTCCAATCACAAAGACCAGCTGGCAAAACTAAAAAGCAATGCACTTAAGTTTCCAGACCAAAGTCAAAAAACATGCAAATTTGGTTCAATCAAATGCAGAATCATTAAAATCCAAATTTTTTAAAATTTAAATAAAATGTAATATGTGATAAAATGTACATCTTTGAACTTTCTTTTACGTTTTAATCTTCTCAACAATATTGACAAACAAGTAAGATTTGGGATAAAATCAATTGAAAACCACTCGTATATACACATCATCGATATCATCATCATCATCATCAGGTTCAAATCATGCATGGAGAGACTGCAAAATTGACTGTCTTACTTACTGTATTTATTTATTTAAAATTGATAATAATTGTCTAATGAAGGCATTATAGGTGTCCGTTTTGACATCAATGGCCGACAGCAGCCAAGCGCTTATGATGGACAAATCAGGCATTTTGTCAGCAGATTCTATGTTGATGAGCATGTCAATGAATTCCCTGATTCTGTCTTCATGTTTCCAGCTCCTATTATTTATTTTATTATTTTATTAATTATTATTTTAATTTAAAATTAAAAAATGAGTTTTTTTTTAAAATCACATTTCACTATATATTTCCAGGGTGAAAAATAAAAATGCCAAGTTAATTGCCAATTTGGTCAAATTAAGATAAGCATTATCAACTAATTATTAATCACTATTAACTGACAAAAACAAGTGTTGAGTCTGTGTTTATCTCAGAGAAATATTAATCAATGACTTAAGGAAATGTATGGAAAAGCTAACCTCTTTAGCTTAACATGAGCAGACCACTTGTTTGCTGCAACCATGGAGGGATTCATATAATTCCCCATCATCAGGACATACATAATACCAGCCAAGAAATACAAATCAATCTGAAAGAAGTGAAACGAAAATAATCTTCAAATAAACCTTTTCTGCTCCTCTGAGACAAGGAAAAGCCAAAGAATTGATTAAATTGTTTTATCAACACCAGGCAATTGCTAAATTACGTAATAATATGCATAAAATCATCTTTAGTGTCAATAACAGCAATAGACACATCAATGGAAACAAGCCCATAATAAATATATAAACTTTTAGATAAAATACTCACATGATAAGACCAGGATTTTCCCATCTTCATCTCTGTGCACTGGAAATCCTTCTTCTTAGATTTTGATGTGAATTCAGTTCTACATGGATACATGGCCATGTCAATACTCTGACCAAAATCAATTAACTTCAGGAAATTAGTTTTTGATTTTAGGAGACACACAATAGAATCTTCATCTTTCAGGAGTGGCCTAAAAACATAGAAGATTTTAGATTTTAGAGACTTGAGTAATAAGCTCTAAGCACGAGATGAATTTCACTCACAGTTGTCTCAGAAGCACATTGTCAGGCTTGAGATCCCCATGGATCATGGAGCAACGATGCATGGCATCGATCAGGCAGACCAATTCGTAGCACAGCATCAGAACAAACCATTGAGGCAGTTCAATCATCTTGCACTTTTGCAGATTTATCAAATCCTTTTAAAAAGAAATTATATGCAAACATCAATGGAACAACTTAAAACATACCAAAGAAAGAAAAGAATGCAAAGAAACTCACCAACAAAGTTCCATAGTCGTGCATTTCATTGAGGAATAAGCTTCCATCATCAAAAAAATATGCTTCTGTTATGTTCATGACAGATGGAATCTAATAAATATATATTTTGTTAACTTCAAATAAACTTTGAACTTTCCAAAAACTGTTCAAATCCAAAATCCTAAAAAGAGGACAGCCCAAAGAGACATTCTCCACTAATGGTTCAAATGCATTACGGATTATTAAACATGTCTCTAAAGATTGAGTGTCTCACCAAACTGACCAAAACATCCACAGGTTGAAAATGATATTGTATTATCTATAATTCCTCAGCATCAAAAGTTAACTCAACAAATCCACAAGTACATTTTACAATACACCAGAACTTCAGTTTAAAATTCACATTTTAAAGTGCTTTAAAGTGCACGGTTTGCAATTCAGATAAATTCAGAGCAAAGGAAATCTAATGCAATAGAAACTTACAACATTAATGAATCGTTCCTCTTCTATCAGTTCCCGTAATCTTTTCTTAAGTTCTCTAGTAATATAGAATTCCCAAGGGCAAGATGGTCTTTGTAGCTAAATATAATATAAATATAAGTAAATAGCTTAAATGACAATGAAAATGAATTAAGCTCATACTTTGGCCACGCAGTCTTTTTTGTTTTCCACGCCTTGACCCACGCACGAGAGATGATAAGCCTTTGCGTAAGCTCCTTCGCCAAGAATCTTCTTCACGCTAAACGTTTTCGTGCCTTGAAACGAATACATAGAATGATGTTAAACTTGTTATGAAATAGAAAAACAACTTTCATTTGTATACCCAAAGTGACAACAGAGCCGATTTTGAAAGCAGGCATCCTCTGGCGATTCATTTCCTGATAACCAGGATATTTGGATAAAGGTGGCTTGAGATGTGCTATGAAGGATCGGATCGACTCTTCGTTGTATGGATTCTCAGTGTCGATAAGAATGGAAGCATCCACGAAGGAAGTGGAAAATGTGGCGGGAGCAAGTTCCTCGTCGACGTGATTCGTTCTGTTCTCTGCTACGCAGGAAAGATTAAAGTCCACTTCACCTATCGTGGTATCATTTAAATTTGTAACTAATGGAGTAACAATGCTCAATACGGAGCACCTCCTCCAGCGACTGTTTGTCTTTGAAACTTTCATTTCTTCAGCACTCTGGTCATTCATTGGAGCTTCATAGGCTGCAATGAAACTATGAGAAGTGCTTCCTTTATCATCAACAGGTTCTGTAACATCATGAGTCAGAGTTCTTTCTGGTTGCCTGAAATTCTTTGAGCCTGCAGCACTTAACTGAAGCTGCATAAAAATAAAAACTTGACTTTAGAAAATCAAAAAGATATCATTGTCAACAATCAACAAGAGATTGTTAATAGTATGGAGAGATAGTCCAAGCACAAAATAAATTCTGAATGCTTACAGAGCAGTTATGGATATATTAGAAAATATTTTCATAAATTGATTATTATCAGACATTATTATATCATGCATGACCAGAGAACCACAATCTAAGAGCACTCACAAGGGATGGGACGCAATGGAAAGGGTCGTCATCAATGGACCTATCAAATGGCTTTGATGTTAAAGTGTTATCGAGTTTACAATCTTCAACGTGATGCTTCTTTGAATAATCAGGGAGTGACTTCTCAACTCCTTGGAAGCTAGAATGGCTTATATTATGTGGAGCACAGAAGTCTGCCAGGCCATGTGGGACTGCAAGCTTCTTATTGTCATCACACAAAGATATGTGGGCATTTCCTTCTTCTTGATGCTCGTGTCGGAAGCTTTCTTTTGACAGATCCATGAATTCATCAAGAGTTTGTAAATAATTAAAGGCACCTTTGGACTTTACAAAAGATTTGAAAATATTTGTGACATTCTGTGTTGAGGTTTTGCCTGGCTCCAATCCTTTACTGAATTCTTGAAAATTCGAAATGCTTTTATCTGCCTAATAATATCAATAAAAACGAAAATAAATTCTGTCAATAAATTATTGTGAAAAATTAATAAATCAATGAAAAAAAAACCTGTGATTGGACAATATTTATAGCGGACATGGAGAAGAAAGACATATCTTCCTGCTGGTTAATGCATTTAACCATTTTACTTTTCTCTTGGGGAGTTATTTCAACATTTGCCACTTTGTATGACTCATACTCCAGAGCCAAACCCTTGCTTTGTATAACAACTGCATCTCCTTTATTTTCAACATCTTCGCTCAAATTCACAATGGGAGCTTTCTGAGTTTCACCTTTGCCCAAACTTGTCTCAGAATCCTCGTATATTTTAAAGCAATTTTGTGGCAAAGGATCTTCGTAGACAAAAAATGGCTCCTCAACCTTTTCCTCTACAGCTGCTGATGATAAATAATAATAATAATAATTGTTAAAATGGTTCTAGAATTGGCATAATTAAAATTCTGACTAAACATTCAACATTAACTAACCTTCAGCAAGAGTCTTATCAGGCTCAGATGATCCAAAGAACAAACCCTCCAGATATGTTTTGGCATACTTTGTGTGCTTGGTCTTGGTTAAAAATAACTGGCATTAAATATGAATCAAATGCATCAAAAGCATAACAATAAAAAAACTCCAAAGAATCTCACCATATCATCTTCATAATCGTCATCATCATCATTATCATCATCAACCCCATCTTCTTGAGGAACTTGATGCTGAGAAAATTTATAATCGACTACTGATAGTCTGCTCGTCTGTTGCACAGAATGGATGGGCGGCATGTCCGAGGGAATGCTGGGCTCGGACATCAAAGTAGACGCTTCCTGCTCATTTATGAATTCGTCTCCAAAGATCAATTTCTTTACAGGTGATAAAGTGGAACTGTTGAGCAGATGATAATAGCATATGATTGTTTATCAACTTGGTGAACAATTATGGAAATTAATTTGATTTTAATCAAATCTTACTTAATTGTTTGGTAACTATCTGCCTCCTCTCTGATGTTTTCCAATGCTAATCCAAAAGTAGACTTCTTCTCTAATAAGTAATTGATTCATTTTAACTTGATATGATAAGATAGGATCACTTGCACAACAGCACTTGCAATAGGCATAAAGCATACTCACTTATTTCTCTGAAATCAGGCTTTTTGCCGAACCTCTGAGATCTGTGCTTTCCATCGTACCACCTCTTGGCCATTAATTCCTAAAATATAATTCTTACAAGTTATTGCTTTAAAAGCAGTGCTTCTAATTCATAGTATTAAAATTCTATTCACTCCAAAGTAAATTAAATAGTCAATAATGTAATCCAGTATTTAAAAACCCCCCACAAAATCTTCAAAGAATAACCTCAACACAATGATTTTCCAAATCCTCAATGTTTATTGACTGAAACAAAAATATCAGTTAACAAATTATTAAGTAATCAATAATGACATTTAGCCAATTCAGTTTTACATCCATCCTAGTGTTCATATGATATTTCTCAATACAAAAAACTTAATCTCTTATTTCGTTAAATTGAGCTTTCTATTAAAAAAAAAAACAAAAAAAACCAACTCCCAAAACTATCACTTCCTTGCGGTTCTCTTCCTTTTGATGTGACCTGATGAAAATGGCAGGAAGACATTTTATAACAACCTTATTAAAATTTGCCTCAACTTCAAATTAAAATTTCTTGATTCAAAAATCTTACTTTTTTCTGCTTCCTTCAAGAAACATGCTGTTAGAAGAAATAAAATATAAATTACAAAAGATTGAGAACAGTATTTTAATTATAACAATGCAACAATAATGTGACACTGTAACAAATTGAAATTTCTCAATTCTTAATTTTGTCTGTTTCTTTTATTCATAATAATGAGATCATAAAAATTTAAAAAAAAACAATTCAAGCTCTTACTTGTATGAGACCCTGAGCTCATCAATGTGGCTGTTGCTCATTTCCAAACCCATTTCAAATATCAATCCAGCCTCATCCATTTCCCCCTGTGACATGCATGAATTCGCCCAAAACACATAGAAGCGTCCTTCTGTTTTACCAATGCCAAGACTGTGCAGCCTCCTACATGCCACATTTTTGTCCTTACATTTCAAGACCTGGATTACGAAAGTGTCTCGTTAAGTTCTTGCACATAAAATCAACTTTACCTCATTTATTAACTCACTCGAAGAATGCAAATCTTTACAAAACGCCAGTCGTTGTGATATCTCTTTTCGTTTCTAAATCTATCAATGCACCTGGTCATCAAATTGAAACAAGCTCGTTCATCCAATTTTGTTGTCCACTCAATGTTCCTTAAAAAGAACTTTGATGTTATTGTACTAGTTCAATAATTAATCCATGTTCAATCGCACACAAACTTTTCCCAAACATGAAGAGGATCATCACCAGAATATGATTCTATTTCTCGCTCACATCTACAAGATAACAATATGCAAAGCTATGGCTGTCCATTGCATCAACAATTTTTATGTTACCTTTGAAGACATGAAATGTTATTTAAATGGGATGGGTCTTTGGGAGGCTGCATAGGGAATCCTAGGGATGAGATATGGATTATCCTTTAGCAAGTAATATGCCAAAATTCATTTACTAAAATAATTTAATAATTAGTTAAACTAAATTAGCATAATTAAGCTACATGACAAGTCTTCATGTTAAAATTGAAGTTAATGCTCTAACTCAAATAAAAATGCACTTTAGTTAAGAATGGAATCTCTCTTAAAGTTTGGCAAATCAGAATTCTTTTTTCAGCCAAATATAAATCACCCAATTGAATGAGCTGTTCTGCCTTAAACTGTAGTAGCCAATTCTCACCAAAGTTGCTTTGATCTAGATAATCAGATGTTGACTATTTCATCAGATTAAGTTTGGATATTATCTGAGAAGTGATTTAAGGAACATTTAAGTAGTTAACTTTTTTCCATCACCTGAAGCGAAGGGCCACAAATTCTGCCTCAAATGTTTTACATGTTGGTTAAAAAATAATTCTTAAATTTTTTAATGTTTAAATAGAATCCCCATTGTCCTTTAACTGGTTTAAAAACATTCTGCATGTTTGACCCTCTCACAGCTGATTTTTGTTTAAATCCAATGAATTTGATGCAAAATCGAGGTGGTTTATAAAGTTGTGAGCAGCTATTTAGACAGTGCAGATTTACTAGGACTACGAATAGAAGCCAACAAAACCTAGCGGAGCACAATTACACAAATATATTTTGCCAGACTTACCTCAAACATTTAATTGCAAAATCGCAATTTTATAAAATGCAACTGGTATCCAAATTTATCCGGATTAAGCTAAAATGCGATTCAAATTTAATAACAAAAGCGGGACAGTAAACAAAGTAAAGATAATTTTTTAAACGATAATATGTCGAAAAGCTAAATTTGAAAAAAAAATTAGATCCACAATTTTGAATAAATTTTTATTTATAATTAAAAAACATCGTACACACTTCTAACGCCCGATACAGATATCTCACTCAAAACCAGAAGCACCGGCTCCGACCCCCTTCGCCAAATTAAACTGCCACAAATGCGATGAGGCCCGAAAGCCCACTTACCCTTACGTTTGAGCCCATTACAACCCACCAACTTTAAGATATCTCCATAGTCTCTACCGCGACCTAACAGTAATATCATGAAACCAAACAGTAACATCTGAGTACGGACAAAAATTCTTCAAGTACCACATATGAATCAAGACCAAATGCTACTTATCGTGATGCCTCAGAGCATGTGAGAACAAACTTCCTGAGGACTTCAAACATCATTACAAAATTATAATTTATAAGTATTCTAAATACAATTCATGGACCAATTATTTCACTCATAAGTTTTCAAAGTGTCCTCATCAAAATGAACATTTAAAATATCCAATATTTGGCTTAAACAAAAAATAATCTAAAAATACCACTAAAAAAAAATCTGAAACAAAATGAACCAAATATTCCATTTAAAACTAAAATTCAAAACATAAATTTTGCTTATCACTTTCAATAAATCATTTAATAACATGATTATGCTAATAAATATTGAGGGGACTGCCAGTGACAATGGGTACTGGATTGGGAGAAGGACCTTTCATTGAACAGACAAGGGTGTCACCCGTCCACTCGAAGCTTCCACTTTGCTCAGTTCCTCCTTTTCCTCCTCGCTGTCGGGTTCATCATCATCGAGGGAACATGGCAACGGAGAAGATGTTCTCGAGGTGGAGGGGGAAGTTGGCTGAGAGTGGGGCTTTGGTACTTTACCAACACCAACCTGGAGAGAAATTAATTTAAATTTTTTTAGAAATAGTAATATATATATTATGCAAAGATATAAATTATGTTCATAAATTTAAAATAGTCAAAAGCTCACTGGTGTTGTGACATCATCAAAGAGTTCAGGATGAGTCCTGTGCAAGGCCAAATTCCTAGCTTTGTAATAATACTGTAACATAACAGACATTTTTTTTTTAGAAATTCAAGGATGCAAAATAATTTAAAAACTTGATCTCATGACAGTTCACAAATATGAGATTATGCATGATGTGATGTCTCTAATTTACTTTTAAGTTTTGCATATGAAACCACTTTTCACAATTTTCATGCAATGAAAATGAATTGGCATGTTTAAATGTTCTCTAGACCACCATTTAAATTATTTATCTGGCACCAATACAAAGCACTTCACATCAGGCAAGTATACAAACAATTCCTAAGTTCTTCCAATCGAGAAGGTCACTCAGTCGTTCAGTGCGATTCCTTTGAATGATTCTCTGCTTTCGTGTCAGATGAGAAAAATCGAACATGTACTGAAAAAAAGGCATCCACTGATTAATTTTCTCTTGAAAGGCTGTGTTTAAAATTAGTTTCTATAAATAAAAATTATATTTCTAAAAATGTATTTATGGAAACCTGGGCCAGTTGCTGGACAGATTCTTCAACACTTTTGAAATGGCGATCAATAATGTAGATGCCGTATGACTGAGGGTCCTGAATGTGTTGCTGCATAAAACAACCAAATCCAGAGAGGTTAGTTGTTATACTTGGGATGCCCATGACTGTGCATTCGGCTGAAATACATTAATTTAATAAGTTATTGCCAAAATATAATTTTAACTTAAGGAAACAAATCACAAATAATCCTTCCCTCGACTAATTCACAAAAGAGATATAATGTGAATTCATATTAAAATAATATCTATGGGCAAAATGGAATCTGCTACAATTACATTCCATGTTTGATTTAAAATTCTGTTTATGTAATTGTAAGATGCTAATAAATTTTATTAAATTTGGTCAGCAAACAAGAAATGGAAACCCACCTGGGGTATAACCCCAAGGTTCATAATAAGATGGAAACACTCCAAGATGGCAGCCTCTAACAAACTCTTCATAATCCATGCCAAAAAGAGGATTAGTAGAATTGAGAAACTCGGGATGAAATATCACCTGCAAAAAAACCAAATATTAAGCAAAAATTAAAACCAATGTTTGCCAATTGTAAATAATGTAGAGACCCTAAAAAAAATATAAATTTAAAGCAAATTGACTTACTTTGACCCTATCTTGGTGAGAATTGAAAAGCTGACACCTCCTGAAGGCACACAGCACTGGATCAATTCCATCGTCAACCACATTGTGTGTACAAATTGGAGGAAGATTGTGCCTCTAAAAGGCAAAATGATTGAATAAATATCATTCTAAAATCAATTGCCAAGCTTGTTCAAACCCACTTGAGCAGCGTAAATACATCTCTTCAGCTTTACAAGATCTTCTTTCATTAACATATTTTCACTTTTTGGAAGTTCACCCCTGAAAATGATGCATACACCATTTTGTACAAACATAATGAATATATTTAAGCATGCTGATGTAATAATACAGTAACATTGTAAAGATTATAAAACAAAACAAATATCTTTTTAAGAACTGCAATTAATCTTGGCATGAATCAGGCCTTTATATGAAAAATAAATCATATTAAAAATAAATAACCTAAGACAACTCTCAAAAATCCTATGACCAATCTCTTTTTGAAGGTCAGACACGGTGTCCCTAAGTTGTTTTGAGATGGCTTGACCCCTCAGAGATTCAACGTTAAAGTTTGAAGCCTTTGTTGGAAAAATCAAGAAAGCCACGACAGTCACCTCGCTTCCTTCGACCTTCGAGAAGCCAATGAAAGAAATCAAAATGCATTTTGGAACTGATCCAATGTTAACCTGTAAGCTAGTATTTCATTTAAATTCATTAAAATTCATTACCTTAAGCATGTAGTTGAGTCTGGCAAGGGCTTCGATGAAAACGTCGGCTCCTTTGTTGGAAAATTCGTATCGACCGGCAATAAATAAATATAACGTCTTGTCCAGATCAAAATCGTAGTGACTGAAATAAATTCCAATTTCATTATTCCAAAGATCAACTTAGAGGAGAAGTAAATAGATAATTAATTAATTATAAAAGTCGAGTGAAGTGTTTCGTACCCATGAAAATGTCCTCTGATAAAGTTGTTGATTTTCTCCTTCGCCAAAGCATGTCTGTTTTGGAATTCATGCAGTGCAGCAAATTTCTGGACATTAAGTCCATTTGGGAGGATCATATCTAAATGACATGGAATATCTCAATCAAAAAAAGCTTCCTTTTTCAAATAGGCTAATAAAGCAATCAATTTAATTTACAGCAGAGGTCATGATTCCCAAAGTGGGAGGAAGCGCAGGGTGCTGGGTATAGACAATTTTTTAATTTCTATTTTTTGCAGTAAGATTAACATATGAATTATTTACTTATTTATTAGTTCAGTTTTATTGTTTCTTATTGTTCACTTCTGAAGTTAAAAAGGTTGCCCGTTTTTATTAGTTTCTTCATATTTAGTAGAACTAAGATTCAGTTGGATCACAAACTTTTTCGAAAAGGCTGAGTAGAAAAAGTTTGGGAGCCATTGTTTTAGGCAAATCCAATCATTGCATTATTCACAATTCCAGCAAACATAATTTATTCAATCTAACAAACATGATGAGTCAATACAAACTTCTAAATTAAGAAGTTTTAAACAAAAATTAAATAAAAAAACCTGGCTTTCTCTTTAAGAGATGCTCGGCTTCAAAGCCAGTGATTTCTGAGACTGTAGTGAAGACATCTGCACAGTGAGCTGCTGCCCTTTCAATGCAATACCTGTGGTAGATTCCCCTATCTCCTGCCTCTTTATCCAAATTGAACTGTAGAGATAAGACAAAACATAGTTATTTAAAACTAATTACAATTAAGAACAATCACTTAAGTAAGTGCTAATGAGAGATTCTTAGAGAAATTCAATGAGGGATTGCTCTCTAATTTGATGCAGTGAACAAGCATATTCAATTTAATAAAATAAATGGTCTTGCAAATTGATACCATCCAAACATGTATTGAAAATAATAAAATTCAACCAACTTTGTCAAGGGTGTTATAGAGATCAGCAGATCCTGCACTCAAATATCTTCCCAAAAGTGTAGCATGAGTTGTGAATATTGTTGATATTCCAAGATGTCTTGTGTGGCAAATGAAAAGTCCTACACCAGCAATCCATTCATGGAAGTGAGCCACTATGTAAGGCTCGTTGTTTAAATTCTCTCGAAACTGAAATAAAATTGCAGAACATCCTTCAGTTAAAGAATTTACAAAAACAATGTAATTAGCCATAATTAATCTCAATAAAAACCAACAAACCTTGGACAGTAGCCAAACAGTTAAAAATCCAAAGACCACAGCATCATTCGATTCTCGATCTTGCCAAGGTATCCCAACATGGGCACTCTCCCAAAGTTCATTCTTCCACTCATTTAACTTGCAAGCCCCTGATCCAATGTCGAAAAGAATGACATTGGGGCATCCCTCAATGAGCCATCTCCCAAAAACAACCTGATTCAACATTTGGTCATTCATCATTTTAGAAATAGCTCAAACATTTGTAAATTTACCTTCATTCCATGGCTCCTCATGTGCTGGAGAGTCTTTGTTAAGGCCTCATTATGTGTTGGTTCACAAACTTCCACTTCCATCCTAACAAATTGTTCAACATAAGGCCCAACCATGTAATACTGCTCTCCCAACTCATCAACAGTAACAGCAGCTTTTGTCCTCAGAACAGTGTAAATTCCTCCAACTAATAAAATTTCATTAATTCGAAATGTCATTAATTCCAGAAATAAATTTATGCAAACCTTTGTTGGCTACTTCCCAGGCGATCTCAAAGTACCATTGATTCTTCCTCGAAGCTCTAAGACCACCATCATAAAAGAAGTCGTCCAAATCCACATCTAAGTCTTTCAGACTTTTAACAAACGATCCTCTACGGGCCCGCATCATAGAAGACATTTCTCTTATCAAGCTTCACTGGAATTAACCTTTCCCGAAGTAGATTCAATTGTTTCAATCTTTTTCAGCGGAATAAAAATATTGTAGCAGCTTAGTCACTACAATATCCCATAAAGGCTAATCAACGATTTAAGATGAGATTTATATTTGCTCAAAGCAACGAAACTTTCCACTATGCATCGCTTCCCAAACCACCTCTCTAAGCAGATAAGCGAGCCGAACCAGCACTGCATGGAGAGGTCAGAGGAGCGCTTTATACAACAACTTAGAGGTTAAGGTCAATGAAAGGGGATAATTTTGCTATTTATTAAGTAGCTCATTTTTGTCGGTCATGAGTAAAACACGTGCGTAATCCAAGTCGACAAGCTTTATCTGCAAAGCAAATTTCGTGTTTTTAGCTAATGTCGCTAAATTGTCTTCGAGCTTATTGCTGCTCCTATATAATAACCTAATGTCATGGGATAATGTACATATTTTTCTTCTTTGGATTAGATAAATAATGTATCTATTGATGTGATTGATAATCTTAGGAATAATTATTGAACTTAAATCAATTCAAAAGGCTATTTATAACAGTCTAGTTGTCGAAAAACACTATAATGTTGACATACCTTTGCAATCTAATTATCAGTGACTATTATTGACTAATTATGGCTGGATGATTTTATCGAATTTGCCGTCAAAAACCACGTGATTGCATTACAAATGCGTTTTAATTATAATTACTAAACTATTTTAAAAGTTACTTTAGAATATTTAGAAAAGCCTCAAAACTCTTTATAAGTATATAAGGTCCAAGCCGCCCAACTCGCCCAACATTCAGCCCGCCAATTTTTTGCTTGTTTGGCTGAAATCGGGGCCTTGTATCTAGGTGAGGTGTCTTGTCCCAGTTAATTCAGTTGTAATTAGGTGCCTACGGGTCATTCAACAATAATGCTTTATAAACGCCATAAGACGTTACCGATTTTCTTGCGGGAAATTGTTTGCGGGTATTTAGTGGGTGTGTTCATTTCTCGTTGAGGCCAGGAAGAATATATCGGCGCCCATAATTGTGATACTAAAGATGACAATTCGCCTACTTATGATTTATAATTTTTTTTTATTGCATTTACTCGAAACAATATTTAAGAAGACCACTTTTCCAACATTGAATGTTCAATGTTTTAGAGACTGAAATGGGAAACTTTATTTTTTCTCTGAAAAAGTCTTTCGTATATTTCAGGGTTTCCTGGATCTAAAGTGACAATTATGGTATTGTCTTACAACAAAAACCCATTTGAGTGTCTTTAGATTTAATTTGTTTAATTTGTTAAAATACTCCAGGCTCATGATAATTCCCTAAAAGATGCAATAGAAGAGTTTTGTACTCAACTAAGTCTTAATGAGCTAAGTGATCAAGTTTTTTCATGCATACAAGCTTTGGGGGATGCTTCTCATTTACAAACATCTGTGAGATTTTACATTAATGATTTTCCTGTTTTTTTTTTTAATTTTGAGGAGAGGAATCATGATACAATTTTTTTCAGGAATTGAATGAATCAATTGCCTGTGCCATCTATGTTTCTATGATAGAGTCTAGGTTGGTTATGTTTCTTGCTTTGTGATCATTTAACATTCAGGTGTTCCACTTATTTGCCTAGGTTTGTTTATGGGTCATTAGAGTCTCAACTTCTGAATTCTGGACTGATGCCAAATACAGTCACTAATTTGCTGAAAGTGACTAATGTCAGGTAGAACCAAATGATGAGGTCGTGAAGGCTGAGCTGTTAAAGCAGTAGCTATTGATTTCTTAGGGTCAGTGAATTTCTTAAGAGGATGAGAACTTTGCAAGACAAGCTTTTAATGAGTAATGCAGTTGGACAACACTTGACTCTTGTTCAACACAAATTTCTTGTTTCATGTCCTCTTTACAGAAAATTAGAAAGGTGTGTTGGTTTATTAAGTTCTCGAAATTATTTTTGATTTTGGAATTTTTGTTTAGGATGTGTGAAGAAATATTTGTGAACAATTACATTCAAGGCTTCAGGTAATAGAATTAAATTATATATGCAAATAATTGTCAGTAAGATTAATTGTGCAATTCTCTAATCAATATATTTCACCTTATAGCTTAGAAGGTCAAGATCTGTCAGAGAAAGCATTTGTTTGGCTTGTGTTTACAACTATAAAATGTTTGTGTAGCAAGATTTGATTCTGTTTTTTCCTTTTTGTGACATTGGGCTATTTATAGCTAGCATACAGCAACAGGAGGGGAGTTTGAAGTTGGCAGAATCATTCCATCTTCTCTTGTGTTGTGTAGAATATGTTATTTGGATGGTCTTGCTGTCAAAGTTGCACTCACCATTTGGTTTGTGGTGGTTTGTTAAAGTTTACTCCAGATCTCTTTTTGATATAATAATTTGTATTAATCAGATTCTTTAAGGCATGTGTCAACTTCTGAAGAGAGTTGTATCTTGAATGAGTTGTGCCAAAGATATGGAGCTAATCTAGATGAGGTGAGAATCTATTGTTTAAGCTTCGTGGCCTTAAATGAACATTGTGATCCCTTAATGAAATTTATATCTGCTCAAAAAGAATCACATTGATGTTCTTCATGATGTAACTATCTAATGTGTGCTTCATGTTTTATCCATATAAAAATCAGGTGTCTTTTAGCACATGTTTTGTAGGTCAAATGTGTGAAGTCAAACTATTTTGAGTGGGAGGTTCAAAATTTGCCTCTTTTGGAGGGAAGAATCGATGTAAGTATGTTGCTTGAGGTGTACATTTAAAGATGGACATACATGTACGGACATTGTGCATTTATTTTAAAATAATGTAAAGGTGTCACAACTTGTGGGAAATTACTCGATTCTCCACAAACAATTGGGAGATATTGATGAATTGGATTTCCTCCGAAATGAATTCTATCTCAGCACTCACCGGTTAGAGGATCCCATTAATAATTATCGTGGTTACTTGTTTATTGTATAAATTGAAACAAACTATCGGCTTGTAATCAGTCTTAATGAGAGTCATAAGCAATCGTAATACTTATTATATTTCTTGGATCTGAAATAATTGAAACGAAGCAACTTGTGTGATGACAATCTTTGTATTTGATCAAGTCAGCCATGTAACATCAAAACATCACAACTTGAGAACTGAAACTCATACATACCTGTAATCATATTAAAAAACCTCCAAGTTCAAAACCCATAAATGTGCTCGATGGTCACAATATAATTTGTTTTTGTTAAATTTTTGTATGTTAAATAATCATCTCGGCTTGAAGTGGATGCCAGACGATTCGGTTGTTAAATTGGCCCGTAGGTTAGCTTAGTGAAGAGGTCATCAAACTCTGGCATGGTGCATCCCTGCCGATGATTGTATTGTTTATGCCCCACATTTGAGCCTGGCTTGATGGATGCTTTTCTGCAGAAGTTACATTGTTATTATCATGTGTCATTATCAAAACAACTATTTCTTTTTAGATTGCAGATGTCTCCAGCTGAACTGCAGATAGAAAACTTTGACACACCAGTGGGGTAATGGCTGTCTGTTTAATTCATTAAAAAGTTATTCTTGATTTTGTTGCTATAATTAGTTTCAAGTGCACAAACAAAAAGTCTAAGCAACATTCTATCAGCTTGATTAAATGTCACAAGATTTATGATAACCTTATGGAAGACTATTGAACTTTAATATCTACCTTGATTGCAGAATCATTAAGGAATATTTTTCTTTTAAATTTAATAACAAAATACCTGATAACTCTTGGGTGTATTTGATGCTTTGTTTCTCAATCAGTAATATTTATATTAAACTACATGTATTATATGCAAGAGTATAATTATATTAAGCAATTGAGAACAACAATGAAAGATGAAGCCCACCTTTATTAGTTTCTTACCTCTGACTAGGCAAGCTATGGCAAGGATTCAAGGATTGAAGAGTGCCTTTAAAATGGTGTCCTTCCACCCATCATCTGAACTTACTCATTATTTTAATGTAAGTTTTTAACCTGTACACAAAGTTTCTTGTCATTGTTTAACAACCCTAACCCTCTTTAACTCAACAATTCACTTTGAGTGATTAAAAGTGTTTGGCAAAGCAGTCCTTTGAGCACAAAAGCTGTTTCTGCATTCATCTTGTTGCCTTGGCAACTAAACTTAAGTCTAGAAAGCATGTTTTTGTGCTTATTGTTTGATGATTATGATATTTTATTTGTAGAATATTTAGTATTAGTGTCATAAAGATTGTTGTGATAGAAATACAAAACAAACCGAGACAAACGCAAGTCAAATTAAGCAGAAATTAACTAGAAATGAATTCATAAGAAATTTTAAGTTAGCCAAATAAGGACATGCACTGTTCACATGTTTAATGTGTTAATGGACAGCTGAACAAAAAAAAATTGAGGACTGAAATATCAGACGGAGAGTTGTTGTTGTTGCTTAGGAATGCCGGGAAAATCCCCGACAGAAGATCGCGGAACTTCTCTCGGAAATGGAAAACATTTTCATCGCTGCTTACAGCAAAGCCACCAAAAGGAGGGGAATTGCCAAGAGTCGTTTCAAAGTTGCAACTTCAGTTTACTATGATGTCTTGGAGGCTATGATTGTTTCAGTTCGTATCATTACGTTCATTGGAATCGGCACAAATTATTATTAAATTATTGGTTTTGTTTTTGCTTATCTGATAAAAAAGGCTAAACAAAATAGTTGGATTTATTTAATATGATTTATAGTGGGTATATATTTAGCATGGGTTACAATATGAAAGATGGATATATATATATATATATTCTCCATGTATATATATATACACAATATGTATAATATACAAAATGTACATTTGATTGGTTTGCATCCACACTCAGGAAACAGAAAGGCTACATTCTGACTTAACATCCTTCTTAAAGAAAGACATATTTCATAAGAGCCTCATTGCATGTTCTCTTGAAGTGGTTCTCCATGTTTATGAATTTCATAGTAAATTGGACTTGAACTTTCTATTGCTTTAATTTATTAAATTATTATTATTATTAAATGTTATTATTACATTATCCTTTTTTTTATCTTTCCAGCCTTTCCCTTTGCTACAACTTTTCCTGCAAATACTCCAGAGTCAGAAATTTCCAACTTTGCATTTCCTTGGATTTTAAACTCTTTGGGTCTTCAAAGTTTTGATTTCTTTAAAGTGATTGACTGTTTCATTCAAGTCAAGCAAAATCTGCCAAGTTATCTGAAAGAGGTTTGCACATGTTATAACCTTCATAAGTGATATCTAAATGCCATTCTTGTTTAAGTAATTTTGATTACTGTTATTATTATGAGAGCTTTTTTTTTATTAGCACTTGAGGAAGATTGAAGAGAAAATAGTTTCTTATATAGGCTGGAAAAGCGTGAGGAAATTAATTTATTTAAAACTAGTGGTGCCCAGCCACGCGTTGCTGTGGCTCAATTTGATTAATTTTATAAGAAAGAAATTTTCTAATATGTTTATTTTTACAATTTCACAAATTTGCTTGAGAGTTACGATAGTTTAAGCTTTTTAATGTCTCGCTAAAGTTTATTTACATAGATTAGGCCGTGATGTTATCGTGGCAAGATAGCCGGATTTTCGAAAAAAGCGTATTTTTACACGATATAGTTGTGGCTCATATATGAAACCTATATACAAACACTCCTCTAATTGAGCACTATGTTGTGTCAAAATTTCAAAGCAATCGGTTAAGTACTTTCAGAGAACATTTGCATGTTACAAACACACATTGCATTTTTATTTATATAGATTGTTTGTTGATAATTTCATTTAAGTTATAGTATAGGATATTTGTTTGTTTATTATTATAAAAGGGCTCTCAGATTTTTGAATCTGATTTTGCCACGTCAACTCCAAATGCTGGGATGACCCATTTAAGGATCATGTTTGGAGATTCATTTCCTCTCATGGATCATTCAAACTCCATGTTAGTTTGTCTCTAATTTTCACCATAATTTTTAACTGAAACTCAAGAGTTTGTGTTTTATAAAGGTTCTACCGAGAAACCTATCAAGATTCTCCGAGAAAGACGCGACCGACCAGCTTATTTGTGGCCAAAGGTTTTCTCTGAACAATTTGAAAATAATTCTGAGAATTGTTTTGATGTCATGTTTTGGTTGATGTGCTTATTTCTTTTTGTCAGCCTCCAAACTTGGTCGCCAGAAACTGATGCAACTTCATGCTATTCTGAATATGCCAGCATTCATTGTTAGTTGTTTGTTGGTTTATTTTCTATTTGATGTTTGTGAAAATCATAGCAAAATAAGTAACACGAGAATGTCACCATTCAGTAAGTGTGGTGACTTATTAATTTTAATTTCAGGTGTCAAAGATTGTCAGCTGCTTTAATTATTGTCTTCAGAACAAGCCTCACCTTTTTAGGGACAGACATATTGACCAGGTTCTAAATTATTCTGTGGTGTCAAATACAATTTCCTACAATTTACTTATCTCATTTTCTATGTATTTTCCTTTGTTATATCTTGAAAGTTAATCAATGCACCTATAATTGATTGATTGATCACAGAGGATCATAATCATATCTCATTCAGGTTCTCATGTGCTGCATGTATGGTGTGCCAAAAATCTTTGAATGTGAGGTGAAGTTTAGTAAAATCATTGCAGCTCATAAAAGATGTACAGGAAGTGGTGGTCTCACTAAGGTGAACTTCTATATATTCTTAGGATTGCATTATCGAACCACACTCATTCATCTATTTATTTATTTTTATTCAGTTGGAGAAGAATGTATTGATTACAGATGGAGAGAGAGGACCAATCATTTGCTTTTACAACAAAATATTTGTACCTGAGCTGGAAAGCTACCTTGTTTCGCTCAACCCTCATTCGGTGGTGGCTTTAATTGCTCTTCTTGTTTATTTTGATGCATTTATTAACTCCACCAAGTTTATTTATTAACTCCAACGATAGTCTGTTAGCCTAATTAGTAAAGTTATTCCTAGTTGGTTGCATACTTGTTTGGATGTTAATTTGGTCAGTTCTTTGAGGGCTCTAATTTATTGCAAGCCTCACTTTTTTTTATGAGGAAGGTTGCTTTTATGGCATCTTTCTGAGTCGACTCAACTGAAGTGGTGCTGTTCTGTGATGTTGGATACTCCTTTACCCATTTTTCCCTATTTCTTTTACATTTCTTGACCTGGTCGACACAAACTAATGATGCTCTCTTTGGTAGAACTTCAACTTTATTTTAGTGCACCAAGATATTCAATTGAATATCATAGAAAATGGCAGTAAAGAAATCAGATATAAGATCAGATGATTTCAAACCTTGATTTAACAATCTCTGAGGTAGACCTTGTGTGAGGCTTATGTAAACCATCTTTGTAATTGTAGCAATTAGTACAACAAAATCCTACCAACAGCACGAATGCAACTCAACAAGAATTGGTGGAGAGGTCAAAATTGATATTGGTGAGTTTTTGCAAATGTTAACATGTTGAGAAAGTCATTATTTTGGCTTTAGGGAGGCAATGGGTGCCACATTTCTCAACTCTCCCTTCAAAGTGCCGCTCACTCCAAAAGCAAGGGCTTTGTACTGCTTCAAAGACAGTCCTT
The DNA here is from genome assembly GCA_034509925.1 of Hirudinaria manillensis. NCBI lineage: Eukaryota > Metazoa > Annelida > Clitellata > Hirudinida > Hirudinidae > Hirudinaria > Hirudinaria manillensis. Next base: position 7,100,114 of record CM067530.1, on the reverse strand, counting down.
TGGTAAACTTTTATAAATGTAGTTAAATTTATAAATTTAATGAATGTTCTTTTCATTGTGAATTTCTTCAGGGTTCATTAAAGTTGATTTCCAAGCCTGAAACACAAAGAAAGAAAGGTGGAGCAACAAAGAGGCTGAGATTCAATCCTTTTGAAGTGGATATGGTCCACTCATAAATGCTGCCTGCTGGTGATTTTAATAAACAAGGGCTTATGTTTTTTAATCTTCCCTCACTAATTTGTTGCTTGAAAAGTTGTGCTTATGCACTGCATTATTTGGAATATTTAACAGTAATGATATCCCTTGGGCGAATATTGGGTGCAAAGTAATTTCACTTTTTTAGTATTTGCATGTTAATGTTTTGTTTTGTTGAGACTGAAACATCTGAATGCAAACGTGGTTGACTTTTGTAGATTTGCGCACTCCTTGTCAAGGAGACCAGCAAGTTTCAACCAGGTTTCAAAATCAACAATACCGCTTGCTGTTGCATGCACGCGCACGATCGCTCGAGCCATCTTGCACTATAAACTAAAGCTGCTCAGGAGCCATCAGATAGAGATGCCATCTAGGGCCTTTTTCACCTCAACCACCCTATTTCCCCCTTCATATTAAACATTTTAGGTAGAAAAGGATTGTTCTTTGGCTATTGTCACGTTGTGGTATTTGCATAGGCCAGAAAATTGTGATGATCATGTTAAATATGGTCTGATTGTGGTTTTTCTGGCCTTGTTCGCTTAGTTATCATTGCATCCTTCCTGACCTCAGCTGCTGGCGAATCCCCACCTATTGCTATTAGGCATTTCAACCAATATCCCCGATTGGGCACAGACCTCGAGCGAGTTCTTGCGACAAGTTGTGAACCCTAGGTGTTAAAATGAAGGAGTTTTTGCTTGCCGGACTTGGTCTGCAGATACTGGCTCCGGTATATTTCTCTAAATTTATCCCCATTGTGAAAAAAACGATCAAAGTGATATGATAGCTTGAAAAGTTTGCATACTCCCACCCCAAAACGTCAGTTTGCCTCCTGCTGCTTCCCCTGAAAAAGCAGATCCATTGGGTCAGCACTTTCTCTAGGTTGCCCAGATATATATCAAATCTTAAAAACATGATTTTCAAGTTGTGGGGAAGTCACTGGGAGTCATTGTTCCTTTGACCGTGAATAAGCCGCCTTGGCAGCTTCGACGAGGTCTTTGAAATGTTCCTCTCCAGTCTGCTTTGCTAGCTTTTGGAGTGTTCCGTCTGGCTTGTGCAGAAGTATGTATGGGTTATCATATTCTTTCACTTCACCAGATTCCAATGCCTGAAACAATGTAACTTTATAAGATCATTATAATTATTCATTGTTAAAAAGATCAAACAATTTCAAACCATGATTTTATCATAGTCAATGATGGTATTAAGGCGATGGGCAATGGACAAAACTGTACAACTAGCGAATTCCTGTTTCAGTTTCTCTTGGATGAGTTTGTCAGTCCTGAGAATGTATAACTGATATTATTATTATTATTCCATGACTCTAAACAGTTATTAAATTAATTATCATCAATGTCGCAATTGCAAGTGGAATCAGATGGTTAATGCTTAAAGTTGTAGTTGTGTGTTATGTTTGGAACTGAACTGCATATTATGTAAATTAAATGCATAATCACAAGCAGGCCTTGGGGAAAAGCCATTTTTTACAAGTGTTTGTGAAAAGTTGGCTTTCCTACTTTAGTTTAGTTTTTAACTAATCCAACATCTTTTACCCAGCAATGCATATTCAAATTAACTAACATTCTGTCGACATTAGAAGTAGCCTCATCAATTACAAGAATTTTATTGTTTTCAAGGAGTGCTCTGGCCATGCAAAGCAGTTGCCTTTGACCGACACTCATGTTGGTCCCTCCTTCCATCACTGAGTAATAAAGGCCTTCCTTCATTTCCTTGATGACTCCATCCATCTCAACCTTAGAATATTTACATCATACATGTTAATATTGTTACATACAATACTGAAATAATTCCCTTATATACTTTTGTATCAAATATCAATAAATGGAAGTTACAAGAAAAAAAAATACCTTGTTGAGGGCTTGCCAGACCTGATGGTCAGAATATTTGGAAAGAGGATCCAAATTACTTCTAATTGTACCAGAAAACAGAATTGGATCCTGTTTTTAAGTAAAGAATTATGCTCAATGCAATAACATTTTCACCCAACAAATTTTGCTTCTAGTTTTACCCATGCTTTTGGCATTAAAAAGCTGAATTGGTGCTTAACTGTACATCATTTTATTAGTTGTTAAGTTTTATAACCTGAGGAATAATTGACAGATTCTTTCTCAAATAATGAAGATTTATATTCCTATGGTTGATTCCATCAATTTCAACCTCTCCAAGGAAGTCAAACAGTCTGAAAAGGACATTGATCATGGAACTTTTACCAGCTCCTGTTCGTCCAACAATTCCAACCTAATAATAAATAAATATAGTAATATAATAATAAACAACTATCAACATAGTTTAGAAATATCCATCTCAAGTTAATTAAATAATACTCAATGTTAAACATGTCCAATTGTTTGAAAATGGGTGTCTACGAAATAACAATCACTCTGAGTCATTTCACCTTTTCTCCAGGAGATATTACAAAAGAGACATGATGAAGAGCATCAGAGGCTTCAGTCTTATATCTCAGTGTCACATTTTTAAATTCTATTTTTCCTCTTTCAGGCCAATTTGATGGCTCGCCCAAACTTACCGCATCCTCCACTGGTAATTTTGAATATTCGTGGATTCTTTCCACTGAAGTCATCTACAAATTAATGTTTTAAGTAATGTTTATAATAGCTGTTTATACTTGACAAGTATAGGAGACAATAACAGAAGAAATTAAGATATAATTTTTTAAGCTCAACAACAATGGTCTCAAAAAATAATTTGAACCAATATCTCAGTCGCTTAAATGTTAAGATTTCACTCTGTGGCCAAATTATGTAGTCTAATAACATTAGAAAATACATGTGTAAATAATTTAAAAATAACTCTAATATCAAGTAAAACAAACCAACAATACCAACCAAGCCCTCAACTTCCACATTTTGCCTAATAGCCCACTGGAACAACCACATCAAGGTGATTGCATAAGTCAAGCTCAATCCAACTGTTGATCCGGTCATAACTTTAAAAATAATAATAGTTTAATCAACATAATAAATATTCATCTCACATCATTTGCACCACATCTAAGGATTATTTAAGTCATACATTGGTGGGCAAGTAGGCAAGTAATTGCTAGAGCACAAATGAGAATGGTGCAGAGCCACTCCAGTCTGACAGCAAACCATCTGCCTAGGAACAAGAACAATGAAAACATGGCCGTGTTTGTGTCCTGAAGTTCATTGAATTCCCCAATGAAATAATCCTCGTTTCCGTGGCATCGGATTGTTTGGAGGCCGCTGAACGTGCTGTTCACGTGTGAAAAAATCGGACTTTTAGCTGCAAACAATTTTTTTTTAAAGTAATATGAAAATTTTGAATTGATTTAATTAAAAGATTTCATGTTTACTTATTGCTTCAAATCTTTTGACATTCCTGAAAGTCTTTAAAAAGTAGTTTCTCATGAGAACAAAGCAGATAAGGATGGGAACGAGAGCCAAAACAATCCAAGGATTTGACACAGTGATAACAACAAATACACCCAACACTAAGAACAAGCTCTGTGATACAAATGTATTTGTCATCAAAAAAATGTAAACCCATAAAGAATTTTAATAATATTAACATACCTGTATGAGATCAAACATCAGCAAAGGCAGATAATCATCAATCTGTCCCAAATCCTTTGAAAACCTATTTAGTATCTGGCCTGATAAAAATGGGTTGAATGCAAACCATAAGTTAAGTTAAGTTCATATACATGAAATTTATAATAAATAGAAATTATGATGCACAAATAAAATGTAAAACAGATATTTTTTATACAAAATGTAACCACAAAGAGAAATGAAATAATACCAGATGGTACTTTCACAAAGAATTCCATGGGACTTCGAATGATAGCATAAAGCATCCTCGTGTGGAGGTTATTGCTCGATGAAATGGCCATATGGAAGAACTGCAAGGCTCTGATTATCCCGAGAACAACCACCAACATGGAGAGGAGAGCAAAGATTCCCAAGTAAAAATTGGTGTGAGGAAATATCGGTTCATTTGCGAGTAGAGTTTCGTTTGTCGAATGAAGTTCGGTGTTATTGTTGTTGTTGTGGCAAGAAGTGTTGTGTAAGCATGAGTCAACTGTTTTGTGAGTTTTTGTGAATTTCTCAACTTCTTGACACCTAAGACAAGAAATGAAAATTGGTTAATTTAATAATTCAAGATGTCATTAGCATTACCAAAAGCAACCAATAATAACAATAACTTATGAGTCATCTTACCAATGTGCCAGCCACCAGTCACTGAGAATGAAGGTTGACTGAGCCAAAATGTTTAGCAGCAAGCACAGAGCGCACACAATGAATCCACCTCCTGCCTTCCAGTAAGACAAGTACATCCGAGCAGAAACCGAAGACCCGGACATCAATTCATCATTTCCAGTTTTGTCAACATTCTTTAAATATAAAAACAAAAACTTTCTAATTTAAACATTATTTAAGAAAAATTGGCAGGCTACTCAAATGGCAATTCAACATGACATAAAGTAAATTTGTAGAATCTACAAATGGTAGATTCCCAGAATTCTTCAATAGTTAGGGTCTCCTATTGATTTGTCTACAATGAGATATTAGATATTCCCCATCTTTTACTTTAAATTGATTCCCAATCCTCTCAAATCCAATTCATCTCAATCAGCTATGATAATAATTTAAATTTGGGGTCAAAATTCTCTCCTCTCTAGATCCTCTTATTCAACCTTCCTGTTGCAAATTATGCAATCAGACGATCTTATGGCTTCCTTAAAGCAGATTTAAACAATATGTGTTGATCAACTCTAGCTCATTTTAATTAAATTTAATCTAATAATAATTCATTTTAAATATATTTCCAGAACTTTTGTGGTCCACTATGCTCTTCAGTTTGTAGATAAAATAAGCACAAATAAAATAAAATGTGCAATGCCATTACCATAATCACTACAAGTTATTGCCAATGAAAAAGATATCACACAGTTGTTTGAGGACTGACCAAGATGGGGTCAGAGAAAGAAGTTAAAGAATTCCAAATGTTCATGGAGCTCTTGGAAGTCTTCTTGATGTCATCAGATGATTTTGATAACAATCTCTCATGTAACTCCCCTGAGTATCCTTTTCTAAGGTGACTCATAGATTTGGAGATGCTTTTTGATGAAGAAAACTCAACTGTAATTATACAAACATGTTCTTAATATCATAAATTTAAATTTAAAATAAAACAAAAGGAAATTATCAAATTTTTAAAATGGATATGTTTTTAATAGTGAATATGTTACATCTAAGGACATCCTCATCCTTCTTATTCTTGGATTCTTGATTTAAGTCCTGAAATATCTCCACAAAGTCAATCCCCATGGAAACCAACTCTTGAAAACTGCCAAAGACATGATTCTGATCCTGAATTCCAAAGAATTTTTTGAGATATTCATTTTTCATAATTAGGTACAATATAAAATGCAGTAGAAAACATTCCAATTATCAGCACAATATAATAATTTAAATGCATCAAATAATGATTATAATAATAATAACTATGATTATATTAATAATAATAACTAATAATAAATAATTATTTTTGATTTTTTGGATTTGTATTTTGAAGTAAATGTGTTTGCTTGTGAAAATGAAAACAATTTATAATTAAAAATAATATTTTTTACAAGTCATTAAATGACCTTTAATGGGTCAGAAAATTGAATGTGTTTTTACAGAGGCAAATTGCTCAATATCCTCACCTTACTTATAACAAGAATCTTGCTGGCATGTGGCAAATACTGCAACTGATGCGTCACGAGAACTCGAAGCTTTTTGGCAAGAAACCCGTTGATGCACCTAGAAACAAACATTAAATACATTGCAAAAAAAGTTAAAGGCTCTTTTTAAATTGCTATCAATGTTGGAGCAAAGAATGATTTACTTATGGAAAAGAAAGTGTCCAACATTTGCATCGACAGCACTTAAAGGGGCATCCATGAGGTATATTTCTGCATTCCTATACAGAGCTCTGGCCAACCCTATTCTTGCCCTTTGACCTCCACTCAGTGACATGCCTCTTTCGCCGACGATCGTTTCGTCTCCATTCGGAAGATCTTCCAAATCCTTCCAAGAAAAAATATTTACTCCTGCTTAAAACAACTTACAGAAAATATTTTAACAGAATTTCTTACCCTCTCAAGAGCAGAAAACTTGATAACAGTTTTGTAAAATTCTGCATCATAATTTGAACCTATAATGATGTTACTCTTCACAGAAGCATTGAAAATCCAAGGTGACTGAGGCACATAGGCCATTCTCCCCGAAACAATCATGTCTCCATCGACAAATGGAAGTTCTTTCAATATTGTTAGCAGCAGACCTGTCTAAATTTTATAAAAAAGAAAACAAATATAAGCCTGAAATGATGTCATTCAGATATCAAATATTCCAATTATACTTTGCCACTTCCAACAGCTCCAATCACCATCAAGAGGTCATTATCCTTTGCATTGAAACTAAGATTCATTACAAATGGAATTGCAGTCTAAAATTTAATCCAAACAAGTTAAAATCAATATTGGTATCAATAGTAGTAATATTATCCAAAAACTAAAGTTCATTTAAATTTACATGTAAATAAATAAATTGTGTGAAGCAATTTTTGATTGAACTCTAAAGATGCTAAAATGAACCTTAATATACAATAGCCATGGAATCTTAACTTGTTCTTTTTTGTGAATAGGTTGCTCATCTAGCGGGAACGTTGTTCCCTTCGGGCATCCTTTGGTATCGTTTACTCGCGGTTCTTATATTGTTATTTGTATTATATTGATACCAAGAAAACAATAAATCAAATCAATCAAATCATAAATCATTGAAACAAACGGGACTCCAAGCTAGGCTGATGTTGGTTGCTTTCAGACGACAATCATTTTTATCCAATTTATCACTACCTCTTGATGCAGATACTGGACTTTCTTCAAGCAACAGAAAATCCTGAATAAATATTAAGTTTGAATTGACATTTCCTTGCAATTTTAATGATTAATGATTATAAATCAATAAATAAAGACCATAAATTAAAAGACTAATAGGGAAATACCTGAATCCTCTTGATAGTGACTGATGTTTCTGCACAAAACTGAATGGCCATTGGGAACCCCATGGTCATGTTACGTTGGACATGGTTAAACAAACTCATGGCAACAAACACCACTTCAGCCGACACCATGTTTCCCATAAGCACGTAAGCGAGGAGGGTGACAAGAATAATTAATTTTCCCGAAAAGAAGCCTATCGATAAAGTTAGGCCTTTGGAATTACCAGCTTCATAAAGTTTTTTAATTTCTTTTCTGTTTGAAAGAAATTTATCATTTCAATATTAAGAGAATGTCAATAAAAGATATTCAAATATTGTTAAATGGAATAAATTTTGAATAACTTTTTGTACCAACTTTGTAAACTCTAAGAGAAATTAATCAAAGCAAGCTTTAAGATCAAATGCATTAAGCCCAGCAGGATTATTTCCAACAATAATGTTGAAAATTGTTGACAGAACAGAAAGCAAAAAGAATTTCTAATTTTCTTACGAAATCAGCACATCATATACTGGATAATAGCAATAGTATTACTGATAATATTGATTTGTGTCATCTCATTTCTATGTACCTGATAATCGTGTTAATATTACCAAGTTGGAACACACATTTTCAAATGTGAAATTTGTATCAGAAAATGTATTGATTGTTGTTAAAACTGTGTATTTTATTTAGTGCAGCTTAACATGTTACATAATAAGTACACAAATAATTATAATAATCATTAACATAGTGTTTCCTGTAACTTGAAACAAATTAGGATTATTGTTTAACCAATTAATTGCTGATTCTATCATAAATACCTTAATTTGGTATAATGTTAATACAGTATTTTAATGATTTAGATTATTACATTAATAATTCTGGCCATTTCAAGGAATTCTTATAGGCTAAGTTATTTCCTAATTTCTTCAATAATTATAAAAATAACAATAAAAGTTTCACATCATGAGAATTCAGGAAGCAACCACTTATTTTTAATTTTAATGAAATGAAATTAAATCCACAACTCACTGATAAAGCATGAAACATAACAGATCCACATTCAGTTAAACCTGCACAGTGAATTTTAGCCTCAAATATCAAATCTTCATTGAATAAGAACAAGCAATACGTAAGATTGGCAAAATAAAGAAAAATAGGAAAGTTCAGCATAAAATTAATGCCTTCTAGTTTAAGCCAAATACGTTTTGAAGCACTATAAACATGTTACCAACATCCTTGAATTGATTATTATTTTCTCAATAGAAGATTCCAAACAGGACATTTTGATCAGTTGAATGCCATTCAAAAACCCATTCATCAGACATAACCTTTTATCTGTCAGTGAGGTAACCTGAGCCCTTTAAATCACAATTTTAATTTGTTGGATAATATTTAAATTGTAATTGACTTAATACATAACAAAGATTACATTCTTATATTCACTGAAAATAAATCAATAAACCCTGCAACTTTGCTGTCCATTTACATAATCAATCCCAGAAACTTATAAATAGTCATTAACCCAAACTAACTCTTTGGCTCTTTGGAAATCTAGCTAAGGCTTAGCTTATTATCCTAGAACAAAGCAGAAAAAATTAATACTTTGCACTGTACATTACCTAATTCCATGACATCAATTCTTGGGAAAGCATATTATCACTTTTTTAAATTCAAATGAAGATTAAAAGGAGTGCAATATTTAACCATTTTCATGTCTAACCTCAGTCTGGCAAAGACTTTTGCTAAATACCCCATAAAAGGAACGATCAGCAAAAGGACAAGCATTCCACATATTCCACTCCAGCCAATGTAGAACCAGAGAAGAATTGTCACTGCTAATACTTCCAGTGGAGCAACCAATAAAAATGGAAGCAGTCCAATAGTCTGCACAGGAAGCATCATTACGTCCAACCATTTTATAAAATGAAAAAGTTTTTTTAATGAAATCCATCTTGTATAGTGAAACATTAAAAGTGATTTCAACTCTGTTAAATGTCTAAATGCCTAAAAAATACTATAATGTTTACATTTTTAATTTTCCTTTATTTTTAGTCATTCTAAATACTTGTTAAATCCTTGATATAATTCAAACTAATTCAAACATATTACGAATATGTATAATAATATTATAAATGCAAACCAGATCAAATCGGACGACATCATTAGACATCAGATTAATTACTTGACCCGTAGCTGTGCTATCCACCGAAATCAAATTTAGTTTTAATAACTGTTGTCAATTTAAAATTTTTAAAGTTATTTGTTAAGAAAGTATATTTAAACATGTATGACTGATGTAAATACCTTCCTATACAGAAGAGCACAGCAAGATATTCTCATTCTCATTCCAGATGCAAAAACAGCCAAAAAGTAAGGGTGATGAACTACAGTAGGGAATATCGTACATAGGCAAATACCAATGGCATACATGTAGGCAATAAATGACACTCCAGACTCATCAGAAAAGTGTTTTATTAAGCCTCCAATTAGAAACGGGCACAATATTTTGACAATTTCCTAAAATGAAATTTATTGCAGGCCTTCATCATTTAATGTACTCAACTTAAACTCAAACCAATTCAATGCAATAATCACCTCCATGACGAACACAATTGTCCATAACAAGACATATGGTCCATATGTCTTAAACAGAGCTCTAACCAATGAGGGTGTTAATCCTCTACTTATATTATTCAGCTCTAAGTCCCACTTTCTTTAATTGAGAATGTCATCTAAGTCGTTGTCATTTAAAGCATTTTTAAAAGTGCGACATACTTTTTTAATCCCTTATAAAGAAAATCTGATGAATCTTGCGGCAAAACATCATATGTGTCGGCAAGTTCAAGTTTCTTGCTGTTTCCTTTCCTCAGAATATCATTCAACCAGCTGTCAAAAATTATACATTGTCAAAGCCTGTTTTATCCATATGTCCTATAATCCATACCAATAAAACAATCTTGAGGCTCTGCTGGCTTGTAAGTATGGGTGAAGTTTGGCCCTCATCTCAAGGGCATTCAGTTGTAAATTGTGTTCCTAACTAGATAAAGATGACAGGAGCGGGGTAATCCCGTCGAGATGCCCCCTGCTACATTTAATGAGCTAAGCCCCTCCCTCCTTCTTAAGAATTAGTCCCGCCTACCTGGCTGAATTCTTATGCCGCCTGTAACAAGGTATAGCGATAAGCTGTGGCAGTTGATGGAATGATTGATGGATAAGCCCCTCCCCCCTTCTTAAGAATTAGTCAAGGTATAGCGAGGTGTAATATATCAGGTATAATATATTGATCCCTGGAGAGTCCTGTGGCAGTTGATGGAGAAATTGTCAAGCCAGCCCATGTCGTTAACTCCTCAACCACGTCCCGCTTCAATGCTGAGATCCATAAATTAAACCTTAACCAGGTGTCAGAGGAAATTGATGGAGAAAATGGATGACTGTGAATGGATGTCAATTGTTTACAGTGACATGAAGCTGAGCAGAAGAGCCAAAGTTGGCGATGGTCATGTCTGGAAGTGCGGCAAGTGTCACAACACCCGTTCTCTGCGGAACGGCAGCTTTTTCCAGAATAGCAACATCGCACTGGAGAACTGCATCATGGTAAGTATATAATTATAAGCGATTATAAGTGGATGGTTCTAAGATAACATTTGGTTTGTTTTGCAGATGACTTTGTACTGGGCAGCGGCTCTCCTCACGTTATTCTAAGGTCAAATATTTCCAGACTCTCTCGTTGCTAAATTAATATTCGTATACTAGCTTGTTTAAGCCAGGTCATTGGTCATTCTCTGAAATAGGTCAAGCTAATCAATTCTCAGGGGAGGCCTCGAAATAATAAATTTAATCATTGAAATTGTATATTCCGGGAATAATTAAATTAGTTGCGGAATAAAAAAAACGCATTATAATAAGGTATGGTATATCGGGATTGCGGCAGGATGTTCCCTGATAAATATTCATATGGGTGACAGTTAAGATGCTAATATGTTTACGTTCGAAATATTTCTTTATAGGACTGAGGCGATTAGTCTATTAAAAAATGTGTATGTTCGAAATATATATTTGTAAGCGATTAAAATAATAAATCGAAAAATAACTTATTTTTCCAGGAACATTAAAACCTATAACATTCAAATGTTGAATCGTTTTAAAAGAATACGCTGAATTTGATATTGAAGAAAGTGGTTCATAAAAGATATATGTCTAAGATGTCTAACAATGAATCCTAAACGTTGTCGAGAAATATTAATTTAAAGTTTCAAGTGACTTAAGACTTTTGTCGTACCCCCATGATCTACATTCGTTTAAATTTAGAACTGGCTTAAAATCTTTCCTGCACCAAGATATATGACATACATAAGGTTTAAAAAATTGGACTCAATAAAATATTATAATGATTCATAATTTTTGTTCACTTTTCGTGCAGTATGTTATGTTGAAACGATGACAAACAGGGAGCGTCCCGGTGGCGGCGTCGAGTTCTGTAGAAGAGATTAATGTCACTTACTAAAGTGCTATTGATTCGTTTAAGAGTATTTTATTTAAAAAGTCTCTCGCTGTAGGAAAACTAAGACATTCAGCAACTCTGATTTTATTTTAGTTGTGCAATTATGTCATGGGTCAAAAAATATCATCAGGGTCCTCCAGAACAATCTTTGTCAATCTAACAGTTTTTTCAAACAATGATTTTAATAGACCCGCGAAGCTTGATGCATTATTGGAAAGACCTCATGCCTCAAAGGACGAACAGATACGTCATGCTTGGAATCCTTGTGACAAATCAAACAATCTATTCATAAAAGACGACGATGCCTTGACTGTGCACAGACATCCTGTGGCTCAAAGTACAGATTGCATAAGGGGAAAAGTTAGCATCTGAAATTTGAGTCTAAGAAATTAGCACTTAAGAATTTTCAAAATAAATATTTCAAACAAATTGCTAAAATCGTCTAAGTAAAAAATATCATATTTTAAAGGCCAAAACAATTATTCCAGATTGGCTACAGCCAGGGAATGCATGTATGGGAAATATATTGGAATGTCAAACATAGAGGAACTCATGCAGTGGTAGGAGTAGCCACTGCAGAAGCAACTTTGCAAGCATCTGGCTACAGTTCTCTTGTTGGTTGCGACTCGCATTCTTGGGGGTGGGACCTCTGCCGCAACAGATTACGGCACGACGAACGATTCTCGGAGTGCAAAGATACCGAGAGCAGCGACAAGGTCTATCCAAATTTTGAGCAGAGGTCACAAAACGACATAGTCATCATCCCAGACAAATTTTTAGTCATCTTGGACATGGACTCCGGAACGCTAAGTTTTGCCGCTTCCGGAATTTACCTCGGAATTGCCTTCACCGGTTTAAGAGGACTTATATTGTATCCGATCGTCAACGCCGTTTGGGGGCATTGTGAAATATCTATGAAGTACATTGGTGGGATGGAATGTTAGTATGATTTACATTAATTTGGCATATTTTGTAATTACCTAAAGATAATTAATGTAAACAGGTGAGCCATTGAGTTTGATGATACTAAGCAGACAGGCAGTGAGACAGAGTCTGAGGAAATGTACGTCCACGGCACTACTGGATACTCTGCCCTTACCTAAAAGACTGATCGAGTACATAAAATGTACCGGTTCGATTCATCAATCCGAAAGTCTGTGCTCGTGTCATTGCGCCATTTAATCTTTCGTATACCTTGTCGTGCTTTGATTTTTAATGAAGACTATTCTTGTTTGCAGCATTGCAACTTTACGGCAGTTTTATTAAATGTTGCTAAGTTATTTGAATCATTTATGGTTTTCAAATAATGGTTTTTTTTAAAGTCTTTGACAAACTCGACGCAGAATTGTTCATAATAAAAACAATAAAGCAAAATCTCAAGATCCTGGTGTATTTCGATCACCATTTGGCTCTAATGATTCCAGACATCTTGTTGTAATCTGCCAAAAGCCTAAACATGATACGACTCAGTCTATGTTCGAGAACCACTCCACGCAATCTTCCTGTCACTATGCACAGGTTGGTAGCTCTCTTTGGCAGGGAAAACTTTGGCAAGGCATCAAATTTCATCTGTGCATCGTTCTGAAATGTTAACATTGAATAAATGTTAAATGTAGTTAAAATAAAGGTAGTGATACAAACCCCTGGGGTAAAAAAAAATATTTATGTATTTTGAGATAAATAGCTCTGATCACAGGTGCTTTGAATCATAATTTAGTTACCAATTTATAAACAGTTTCAAATCTTTAAAAGTTTGCATTAATATATAAAGGGCTCCACTTGTATTGAATTACAATGTATTAATTTAAAATATAATAATATAAATTAATACAGTTATAATTAATATTTTTCTATTGAACTGTCACTTTGGTTAGCCATTGGTAAATTGAGCAAGATTTATTTGTATTTATATGTTAAGCTGAACCCCGACACATTGTAAATTCATTGTCCGTTGACCCTTATTTTACTTATTCCATTAATCATTCTTAAAATATATTTAATTAATGATGCTCGCTTAATTTTGGGATATTTCTTCGCTACATCATCACTACCTTTGTAGTCCATTGATGTAATGTTACTAACATTATCCTAAGGATATTTATGATAAGCTAGGAATAATATTTACAGAGTAAAAATGCTACACGTAACTGGCATTCTAACTAGCTCAAGAAGTTATATTCCTGTAAATGATACTAGCGGCAAGGATATGTCTGATCAAAACCCAGCTGGAATTGCTACAAGTAAAGCTATTTTGGTGCAATGCATTATAAAAATTACCTAAATCTACACAACGTTGAGTAAACTTACATAGTGATCATGTATTGGCATAAATAAACAAAATAATTTATCAAAATTTTTGAATGTTGGCAAAACACAAACCGTTATTGTATCTGGGAGAACCTTTGATTTTTTCAATGCTAAAAGTCTTGACCTCAAATCAGAGTACTCAGTCGCTATACCCCTCCTTTTGACATCTTTGCGCATTAACCATGTTACATACCTGGTCCTAACAGGAGTCACAGTGACCTTGCGAAACGAATATATTCTTAATGATCATGAATATCAAATTCATTGAACAATTACAAATTTATTCCAAAAATTATAACAGTAATTGAAGATGATCTCCACGTAATAGTAATTTGAGTTTATTACATTTGGTTTCCAAATCCGCCTTTACCCTAATTTCATTAAAGTAAATGATGGCATTGACGAGATGCAGAAAAAATCCAAAAACAAACTTGTTTTATTGCCCCAACAAGGACACGACCGCACGAGCTGACCACTTTGTCCAATAACATCTTGAGGCCACAACAAACCCACCTTATTATCGTTCGGAAGAAGTCAATCAATGCAAACAAGACGAGTAGCAAGTTAATACTTATTTTACTTTTCCTTAATATCAATATGCATTTCTAAATAAACGATTTTACTATTTAGTTAATTTTAAACAATTACGTCTTAAACAGATTTTTATGGAAATCCAGATGAGAAAGAAGGAATTTACATGAGACTTTTCTATGAAGCTGTAGTACAAAATACTTACAAAAATTAACGTATTAATTTAAATTTACCTTTTTATGATTTTGTATATTAATACAAAAAAACTCTGAAGTTAATGTAACAATTTTTTGAGCAATTAGATTGAAATAGACTGGATGCAATACAAATAGCAACTACCTTTAGGCATTAAATAAAATATTCTTAAAGCTAAAACACCAAAAGTCATTTTGTAATTTAATATTGTTCAATTGTTGTAACACTGAAAGTCCCGGAAATTGGGTATGCCACGTTCGTGACAACAAAACCTTTGAGTCTCGTCGGCGAGCGTAAGATTTTCGGCCAACATGAGGGCGAGAAATTCTGGATCTTGTTGCCTATTTTTTGTTCTTCTTAATGCGGCCACATATTTAGCTTTGCAATTTCACTTACCTGCTGGACAGCAAAAATGTCTAAAGGAAGAAATACATAAAGATGTTTTGGTAACTGGAGAGTACCTCATAACTGAAGTGCCGGATCAGAAAGCTAGCTTAAAGGTTAATCTCATGCTGTAATTTAACTGGTTTATACTATTGATATAATAATAATATGTCATTTGTGTAGCGCCATGCGCTTGAGCTACGCTGATATGGTACTTGCATCAGGGCTTCTTGTATGTGCATTGTATTTTACATAGTAAACTGCTCAATTTGAGTCATGAAGGTTTGGGGGGATCTTCACCTCCTGTCCTAAAATGCATTAAATATTGCAAAAGTGTAACTTTTGGTTCAAAATAATGTGTTGGTTTGTTTTGAGTGGATTACAACAAATTGATTATTGCCATTTATTTGCTATTAAAAGTATTTTTTTTAAGGTGAAAGACTCTAAAGGACATTTACTTTATAATAAGGAAGATGCAACAAAGGGCAAATTTGCTTTCACTACTGATGAATTTGATATGTTTGAAATTTGCTTTGAGGATCAGGTTCCACAAGGTCTGAAGTGATATTATGTACATTTTGATGTCAAATATAAACATTTTAAACACTTGAATTTCAGGAACTCATGGATTGGACAGGGAAGTGTCTTTGGTTCTGAAGACTGGTGTTGAGGCAAAAAATTATGCTGATGTATGTTTAGTTCCTATTGAACACTAGATTATAATATTAATCTTAGATATAGCTAACACACTCTTATTAATGTAATTTTAATAATACTTAGTCTGATGTAGAACACAGCGGCAGTTTTCATATGAATGTTTTTTTTTAATTTGTTAGGTAATTTGTATGAGGTTATTTTAGGCTTGGCTTCACTTATTTTTTTTATAAGTAAATGAAAGTCAATGTTGGTGATAGTTTCTCATCTTGTTTGTACATCTTGTATATCGCTTCTTTAGTAGCGTTTAGCATTCCTTAATGCTTTTGCACCTCTTTGGTAATTTGTTGGACTCAAAAAGTAATCAATAAATCTTTAAATGAGGAATTTATTTTTATCTTTCTATGGTAAAGTTGTCTTAGGTGTCAATGTTCCATTGAATTGATATTGTTATTTTTTAAACCTAAAATGATTTATTTAACAGATTGCTAAAGCAGAGAAATTGAAGCCAATGGAAGTTGAGTTGAAGAAACTTGAAGATCTTTCTGAATCTATTGTTAATGATTTTAGCTACATGAGGGCTAGAGAAGAAGAGATGAGAGACACAAATGGTTAATTTTGTTTTAAGCATTTAATCACCGCTCTAACTTTTAATGTTAAGAGTTATTATTTATTGCTATTGGCTATTGTGGTTATATTCCAAATTTAACTGTAAAATAATTCTGGAAATTTACATTTTATAGAGTCTACCCATTCAAGGGTTCTTTATCTGAGTGTCTTTTCCATGCTGTGTCTGCTTGGTCTTGCATCATGGCAAGTACTTTATCTTAAGAATTACTTCAAGTCCAAAAAGCTGATTGAATGATTTGATTTAGAAGTACTGGATTAAAACAAAATGCTGTCAGCTTTTTTTATGTTTGTTGAATGTTTTGAGGTCTAGTTGGTTTTTGATGATTGTGGCTTAATTTAATGGAGAATTAAAAATATGAAGTTTCGGCTTGTGAGGGCTGAGTCTCTTGTACAGTTATAATTTTGATTTAATCCCTCTCTTTTCATCTTGTGAATTGTTTTGGGGTAATAAAGGTTTGACTTGTGTGTTAAGTCAGTTATTGATGTATCTCAGAAATCAATTACTTATTTGAGCTACACATTGTTTAAGTCTTGGTAATGGATCTTGGGTAGCGCATGTCCAAACAGGACTTTGTGGCACTGATGTGGAGGGTAAAATTTCCAGAGTTTTAACATAAGAATCAGCAATGTGTTTGAGCAGCCTATTTCTGGTTTGTGGGCTAATCTGTTTCTGACCTATACCAGGAAAAGATAAGTGTGATGGCACAGGGCTAAAGATGCACTTTAAAATTAGTTTTCTATACTCAGAGGAGTTTGTAAATGGACATTCTTCGTTGCGTGTAGATGGGTGGATTGATGACTGAAATGCCTTAAATCTTCCTGAGGGTTCCTCCTTTGTTTATTGAGTGAAAGCAAATAAAAGTTGTTAAGCTATCAAAGATTTGGTTTGACCTCTTTTCAGAAATTCTGAAATGGCCCCGTGATAGATTACATTGGTGAAACAGATCAGAGCATATTCTATTCACATTTTAAAATAATTTTCAGACAAATTACTTTTAGGTTTCCTAGGGCAAAAGCTCCAATTTTATAAATGGTCCAGATAAATATCCGAACTAAAACATTTTAGCAAGGGGCAGACATTGGAATACCCCTAGATCTCTTAGTGAGCCCAGAGCTCCATAATTTAACAGTGTTAATTGCTTCATTTCAACAGTTAAAGCCTATATTTGTATATTTATTTGTAACATCTCCCTATGGAAGAAGATTTTTGGGATGGCCTGCTGATTCTCGTTTTACCTCGCATCTACAATTTATTTTGAAATACATACAAAAATTAAAACATTTGAAAAAGGCTTATAGTTTAAAGCTTTGAAAAAAAATTATCGAGATCATTTAAAAAAAGTCTATTGATGTAACCTTAACTTATAATACATGTTAAATTATTTAATTTTTAATAATGTTAAATCATTACTTTATTCCAAAATATAACTGTTATTGTCTGTTAATTTTGTGTCAAGGTTTGTCAATTTAGAATCTTTCGGCCCGTAACCTGGCTGTTAGCCACGTATCTTTGTGCATTTTCAATCAGAAAACATGACGGAGAGTGTTTTTGGAGTTTTGTCCAGGTTTTACAATGACTACGCTCAAACAACGTCAAAGAAACTCAAGATAATAGACGCTTATCTCTTATACATTCTTCTGACCGGCGCTATTCAGTTTTTCTACTGTTGCATGGTCGGAACCTTCCCGTTTAATTCGTTCCTGTCTGGATTTATATCATGCGTAGGATCATTCGTTCTGGCAGGCTAGATTTTGTTTTGTTGATATGTTGGTAGCATTGAAGTACGTGGTACGTAATTTCTAGGCAATTTTGTAGTGTTCTGCTGTGATCTTTAAACTACACATGCATGGAATCTGCATTATGCTGTACAATTACCTGTAATTTTTGTAATTCTGCAAATTAACAAATTATTTTATCTTGATTAGTTTGCCTGAGAGTCCAAGTGAACCCTTCCAACAAAGATGTTTTCTTTGGAATCAGCCCTGAGAGGGCTTTTGCTGACTTTGTTTTTGCTCATGTAATACTTCATCTTGTGGTCATGAACTTCATAGGATAGGTGAGTTTACAATCGATTTAATTCGTGAATATCGCAAGCTAAGACACTCACGGTGAAAATTGAAGCCTTTTATAATTTTAAATGGATTGTTTGAGTCTATCATTGCCACCTTGTTTATGATTTTTTTTTAATGGTGTCACTCAGGTAATCCAAGGACTGAGGCAATTGTGTGGTGGCTCATTAAAGTGGTTTTGAAGAATATTTGTGACTGAATTGTTGTGGAATACATTTCGTTTTGTTCGTTTGAGTCAAGTCAAATAATAAAAGGCTGTAACTTCTGAATCTTTAATCTTCCAAATAATCTGGACAAACATATTCAACTGCAGTGATTCAGTAGTTGAAAACAAATACTTTAAAATGATAAAAAATAAAATTTGGGATTGTAGTGTTTGCACATATCAGCAGCATGTAACAAATATTATCAATGAGCTCATGATGGAATGTATCCTTTGGACCCTGGTTGCAATCAAGCTCATGGGATGTGATGAAGTCATAAAGTTACATGTCTCAACATCTACCAAGTACCAACAAAATAAGCACAAACAAATATAAAAGTTGAACGTAAAATATATCTGTAAGAAAATAATTTCAAGATAATCTCATATTTATGTACACAAGATCTTTAAAATGGCTCCTCAATGTTGATGCAGATTTTGTAGGCAGTAATTTCGACTGAGATGATGCTTGGCACTTTTTAGAGTTTCTTGTAGAAAAAATAAGACTGGCGTGTCGTGCTATGATTTCGGCTGGAGGTAAATAGAGATTTTGGCCAAAAAGCTGGAAATCCTGAAATTGTAATTCTAAATACTGCTGACGGATAGCGTTTCCAAGGTGGGTTTTGCACGCAACTTGTTACCCTGGAATGTGGAAGGCCAGAGACAATCTGGTCGTCCTGTCTCTGGCAGCACTTGTAAAGCAAAAAAAGTTAGGAATGCCACGAATGTAACGATGCCGAGCACTCGGCTACCTCGGCCGGTGCTGCGTGCTTTAAAAATACTTTTGTATATTTTATGAGAAATGAACATAAAGCATCAGGTCAGAGGTTATGTCAATAAAAGTTAATTAGTAGGCCTGGTTAATGTCTTTGGACCGCTTCAACTGGACTTTCAGCTTCTTCATTCCTATCTGAAATCCATTCATGGTTTGAATTGCCACGTGGGCACTGTTTGGGTTGTCATAGCTCACAAAGCCTGATTGAAGACATTACAGATCAATTTTTAGAATATCACTTATACGGTACATCCACAAAATTATTTCCTGTGCTCGTTGCTTTTGGTGGAAAAATCAGCTCGAAGATACTCTAGCAACTTATAATTGGATTTGTTAATAAAGTTTGTCATTATTGATTATCTAGATTATTTCAGACATCTAAGCTTAAAAATTGAGTGAATTTAATCATATCGACTTAGTGACATTGATTGTCCAACCCTTTGAAATAAATGCAAGATAAAATTTCTATCCTAGTTGAATGATTTTCGATTCACGTTGACTTTGCTGATGGCCTAATGCCAACATTCCCCAAGAAAGCATTCTCTTGCTTCCATTTGTCATGTTGATACTTTCTCATATTCTTCAAATCAATGCTATTCATCCAAATCTTAGATATTGAGTAGTTATGCTAAAGTTCTCGACCACCCCATTAATGTCTGCATCTCGGGCTCTAATTGTTAGTGTCATTGCTAGACCTATTTTATCTGTATCCAATGGAATATCTAGGAGGGGGGGCATGGCTTTCTGTTGCAAACTAGAAACGAGATCTTCTTAAAACATGTAGAATTACGTGTAATTGTAAGCATTGGCGGATCATTCGAAATGATCCAAAGTGTTTAATATTCTGGGCGACCAGGAGGAGGCAGATCAAACCTTTAAATTCAATATTTTCATAAATTATGCCTGGCCCTGGCTCCTCCCGTCGTGAAATTTTCTCCTTCCTTCAAAAGTTACCCCTCCCCGCTAAATTGCTCTTGATCCGCCATTAGATGTATCCTATCTGCATCTATCAGAATCGCTTGATCTATAACGCAGCTTCTTAACCGCCGAGTTCGGCTCCTTCTTGCTATAAATAACTGTAGGGATGAAACAGGAACTAGCGTTTTAGATAAAATTCTAAAAAAAAGGATCGAAGTATAATTTCCGGCAATTTTAAGAAAGTTGAACGAGACTTGTTTTATAAAAGTCTGCCAGGGGTTTTGGTCTCCCGTTCCACAACATGTTCCTGTATCGTTATTTCTAAAAGGAAAACTTTGAAAATGTTTTGTTTCATAAACATTTTTTGTTATACAACCAAACAATGAAATGCATTTTGTGGATGTCCCCAGTTTTGACTCGAAGAATGGAAACGAAAGGATACAAACCAAAGCATTTGCTTTGACTGGTAGCTCTGTCAGCATAAACCATGGCGCTCACCACATTACCGAAGGGCATAAACAGCTGGGTGAGTTCGTATTCTCCAAATTCTTGAGGCAAGTGGTAGATAAAGAGGTTGCATCCATCTGGTCCGTTGGGCGAGGTGCACCTGTTTTCTACTGCGAATTCCAAGATTTTAAGTGACCCTTTAATTTTAAGTTTATGTTTATGGCTGAAAGAATCTTTACAAGTTACACATGAGAAAGCTGATTCCGTTCGATTAGAAATGATTTTTAAAATATGAAATTAAATTCAGAATAAATCAATTTGTGAACATGGACATCATTTCAGCTTTTCCAGTGGGGTTTTCTTCCTCCCTAGAATGCATCTCTGTCTATGTTTATGAACTGAGGTGTCGTTACTAAACACAGGAACGAAATAATATGTTGAATAGTTACGCAGTCGTTTAATAATAAGGTCGAGTATTTATTCTCCTGCTTTAGTTCAGAAAACCTTTAAAAAATTAAAATATTTAACTGTTTAAAGTTATTTGGTACGTGAACGCGTCCTATTTCTGTTTTGTGGGATCATTCCACAGCCTTGGTCTTAGCTCATTTTACTGGTAGACTTTGGAAGAAATTTCTTCTGGAGGAGTTTTAAATTTTTTTGCAATTTTTACAGGAAATTTAAAATAGAAAAGAAGTTTAACGCGAAGTTCTACACTCAAATTTATCAAGTAATGTTCTGACTATAAGAAAACCTTCGGCTAATCGTCACAAGAATACAGTGCAGAGTCCGCAAAGTTTGTCATTAGCTCGGCATCCTTAATTAATTTATAACAACAATTTTTCACAATTTAATATTCCCTCACAAATCCCCACACAAAAAAAAATTGCAAAGTTATTAAGATTAGGACATCTCCAACATCTTAGTTGAAACATCAGAGGAAAATGAAAGAGAATGAGAGATCTCGCAAAATATGATATTCTCTTAAAAATTTCTAGTTGGTTTGCTTCTCTTAAAAAAGGTCACCTTGATCTTATTACAACAGCCTGACATTCATTGCCTTTTACCACGTGAAGTTGGTAACAACTTGTCTTGTACTCATCTTGTACTCACCACACGTTAATGGATTTATGGAAAACCTCCGCGTTGCGAAAGTTTCAAAAACCTCGGACTTTCATGTCGTCATTTTTTTTCATAAATTCATTATATCTCAATGAATCTTACAAAAATTCTGGGAATTGTGCACGTCCACTTTGGCAAATAACATTTTCGTATAATTCGCGGAATTTCAATTTAATGCACAATTTAATCACCTGGCGGCTGGAAATGCGATGAATTATGAATGAACGGCTAATTTTATTAGCTTGAAATTTTCTGCTTTGTCGCAGAAACGAATGCAGACGCGGAGACAATTTGTCAGTGAAAATCTCTTCATAAATTTCAAAGAACTAAAAGAAGACCGTGTGACGCTTTTCAAAAATTACTCGCAGTAAATTAAAAAATGTTTTATATTCTTCGATGTTCCCGGGGCAGAGACGTCTGCCTTCGAGCGGCAGCTAGATGACATTTATTATAAAAGACATTTCGCTTTTCAGGATCGTGTTGCCGAAAATGGCATCGGCAAAGAGATTCAATGATTAAAAAAATGGCCGAGAAAAGTTTTGTTTTCTTGCACGAAGAAAGAAAATGTATAAATCAAAGAGGGAAGAGCCGTGTGATCAGATCCCGTTTCAAATTTTTGTTCATTATTTTTAATATATTCCCTGTTTTCAATAAACTCTTTTATTTCTTTTGCAGGAATTTGGCATTACTCGAGCAACTCCCTTTTACATCTCCATTCGGTTTGTGGGGTCTGAAAAATGGCACCCCAACTAATATTGCCAGAAAATATAGGAAAATACAAATAATTTACAAATTAATGTTCAAATAAGATTTCGGTTCAAGCGGTTTCTAATTCCATTACTTTCAAGAATTTAATTCCGACAAAATGACTTTTAAATGATGACATTTCACGGTGAAGACGATAAAATAAAAAAAAAAAAACAACAAAAAAAACTTTGCAACTTTGAGCGATTAATGGCAAAGTTGAGAAGGTGCAGTTTAAGATAACAGACTTCTTCAAGAAATTCCTATTTGTATTTTATTTTTCTGTATAAAACCGAATGTCAGGTGCTGGAGAAAAGTTGCACGGAACGAAGGTGAGAAATTAAATTGATTTTTTTCTCCTACTGAAAACAACAAAGACTCCTTGCGAGGCAGCTGAAATTGGACGCATCTCGTACATCATTGATGAGTAGAATTCCATATTTAAAAGCCACCTTCCCTAAATTTTCCGACTTTTATGAGGAAAATATCGAGAAAATCTTCGGATGGCGGTCGACATTGGCACGATGTTTCTGGCGAGAAATGTTGGCGGAAATAGAATTTAAGGAAATCGAATAAAACTCACGCATTGTTTTGTTTTTCTTGGCATTTTGAGCAAGATCAGCCTCTATGTGGGCAGCCCAGTTCTGTGGGAATTCGTACGAGCATGGATCCACTAAAACTGGAACTTTAAAGAAACACTTTTGGTCAACTTTCTATTTTAAGACAACTTTATATTTTATGCTGACTGAATTAAGACGTGAAATCTAATTTAAGGTCGTGAGACATTTACTCCATTTATTTATCGAGGCAAAACAATTCTCCGCATAAATGTAAAATAAATAATTCGAATTTATACAATTAATAAAAATTAAAATAATATATGCATTGCTTAGAAAAGGTTTAAATGTTTGAAAATGTCCCAAAAAAAAAACAAAGTTGCAAAGTTACCAGTGGTGTAAGGGTGGACACTGTTGACCAAGTGTTGGAGTTGATCAGTGCAGACGACATGATCTGCGGGACGTTGTGAAAAAAGAATTCATTCATTCATTCATTTATTTAAACATTTTTGAGAATGATTTTGATCAAATCGATTCTGAGAATGAAACGATAGTCGTGGAAACGTTTGGCGTGGTTTTGAAAATGGCTTCCAAGTCATGATTCGATGGAGGAGCGCTTGGAAGGAAAACAATTTATTTTCCGAGTTGAAGAAGCAGAAGAAGAAGAAGAAGAAGAAGAAGAGGAACATGTCCTCTGTCTGCTGGTGATTTTACGAAACAAAATGTCGTTCATGTTCAAGGAAATGGTGGCAATTACGGCCGGGTATTTTGGTCCTTCGCAGTACTTGATTAGGTGAACGAGTACTTTTTTATGTATTTAACAGTACTCGGAATTCAATTCCAAGTACTCGGAATACGTTCTCAGATTATTCCGTCTCACACCACGTCGATTTTATTGCAGCCACGATTTTAGAATCCTAATCAGTTGACTTTCCTTTCCATAGCAACCCGACAATTAGGCAGTCAGCACCCTAACCTGTATTTATGGAAGCCATACATGTCATCGTCATCATCGTCACCGTCATCATCATCATCGTCATCATCATCATTTGTAGTCGTTCAGTGACGTGAGAGAAATTTTGCAAATACATGATACTCAGTCCACATGATGTGGATGCTTCAAATAATTGGCTCTCCAGAGCAGTAAATTGTACGAACGAAAACAAATCATTTAAAATTATTAGAACTTATTTTGATGGAAATTATTTCAAATTATTTGAAATCATTTGAAATGTGCTGATCAAAGCTTCGTTGATAAAAAAAAAATTGCTGTTCCAAAGCACGGTGGACGCGAGTGCACACCGGTGAAGTTATGATCACTGATGTCTTACAACATGAGGTTTTAGTCCGAGTTCTTATCTGCCTTTATTAATAAATTCAATGCCCTGAATTCAATGCATTGATTCAATGGATGCATTGTTGGTCGGGAATGTGTCTTTTGTTCAAGACTTTTACAAGCAACTTTTCCAGGTACCGAACAATGCTTGGAATTTTTCGATGAAGATGTTGCGATGTAGTGTGTTAATGTGGATTGATCATCTTTAACTTTTAATTAATTTAATAAAGAATTAAATAATTTTAATATTATTAATTATCTTATTATTGAAAGGTTATTAATAAAAAGAAATACCATGTTGTGCAATTTCGAGAGATTTGTAAATGCTTACATTTTAATTTGGCTGTAAATATTAATAAATCAACATGTTTTTTATCACAATTGTGTTCACAATTGTAATCTTTGTTTAATCAAAAATGTATTCAGTTACTGGATTAGTTTGGCAATGCGATTTTGTTGATAATATATTGTTACTTCGATTTAACTGTTATAGTGAAAATATTAAACTATAATTTATTTCGCACCGTAATAATTATTAAAATTATGCAGCCTCTAAATATGGTAGTATCTAAGTACTACTGGCGTACAAAACCGTACTTCAATCAACAACAACAACAACAATAGCAACAGCAACAACAACAACAGCAAATATCCCATTACACAGGAGACCAAAGAAATCCGAGCGAAACTCACTCGTGTAGGGAGCAACCAAAGCCGGGTTGACGAGACCAGGTGACGAGATGATGGTGGGTTGAATTGGGTAGGAAATCATCGGGGGGAGTACTGCCGGAGTTGGGTGAACCATCGAAGAGGCTGTTGGAGAGTAAAAGCACTCGGTCCTCAAAAAAAGTAAAAGCATTTCGACATTCTTAAAAGAATTATCTTTTAAATCCACTGAAATGTTGGTGAGGAAAATAAATGAAAGTTTCGATGCTCGCTAAACCGTCAGGGGAGGAGTTTATTGCTGTCAGTCAGCCAGCAAAACACTGGGAAGTCAAAGGTAATTCGTCGTGGTAAATAACAACTTAAATATCAACTAGAATTAAATTGATTTAAACTGATAATTGATAATTTAATGATCGAACAATGAAATAAAAGAAACATCGAAGTAACGCACCCGAAGTAGCAGGGGGAGGCATGGCATTGGACGAAACTCCAATGTTCTGAGGTCCACCGAAGTGCGTCTGAGCAGGAGCGGTTAGTGCCGCCAGTGAACTCATGTAACCGCCGGCCACGATCGTAGCCGGATGAGCAATGATTTGAGGCTGAAAATTTGAATCTTGAAATTCACGAAATTCACGAATAAATAGTTATTTATCAATTCATAGCATCGACTTTCGGCGGATGAATATCTTTTTTCTTTTCCTTTTCGAATGAAAGTTGCGAATAAAAATTTTATTGGGGACATTTCGGGCAAAAAAATATTCTCGCGGCGTTCAAATGTCGTGCGATTTATTCGAAGAGAAGAGCTACGAATGGGAAGCTTTAAAAATCCATCCTCGGATGCGAGGACCGCGATGGGTGAGGGTTGGACCGCGATGGGTGATTGAGGAGCCCGTGATGGATCTTTCCTGCAATGGTCACTCAATGGTCGACGATGACAGAAACAAAGACGGATGATTCCATTAATAGGAGCAGTCTGCGATCCTTCATAACCGCTCCCAAACCACGCGCAGAGTAAAAAACCGATTGGTCAATAAGTGTCCCTTCAAATCGAACGAAGAAACAATTAAATAAATGCAAAAGACCGCTTCGATACCGGCTGATAAGCGGCAGTGAAGTGGTTCTGCGGGTAAGTCCCGATGAAGGGAGTGAGGGTCAGCGGGTTGATGAGACCGACCATCTGCTGCATCCTCCTCAGTTGACGTTCGCTCTCCGTGTCGGCGAATTTCACCACCAAACTCGACGAAGCTCCCTGCAAAAGCGAGAAGTGCTGGGGAAAAATCTGGCTGGATGGGTAGATGGATGGATGAAAGGGTGGGTGAGTGGATGAATGGACGGATGGATGGACTGTTAAAAGATAACTGGTGACTCACGGGCATGGTTTGGCTGCCATGTAGAGCATTGATAACTGCCTGAGCCTCCGAATGACTCGAGAATTTCACGAAAGCACAACCTGCACGTCGCACAAAATGCATTCATAACATACCTCACGAAAGCTAACGTTCTAGTCTGACATTTTACGCTCAACCATATAAATAAAAAATAAAAAAATAAATGAATAAATAAAAAATAAATAAACTTTAAATGAACAAAATTTCTTTAAACTCGTGCAAAACGTTTGCCGAGAAGGACGCGAAACGTTTTTGTGTTTTTTTTGCAGCCCTCAGGAATGAGTGGAGCACGTGTGGCCAAAAATGGCGAGTCATCGTCGTTCGGTTTGTTTACCTTTGCTGTGGCCGTTGACGTCCCTGAGGACCGTGCATTCTTCGATGTTGCCGAAGGTCCTCAGGAGTTCTCTGACGTCTTCTTCTGTCTGCTGCTTGCTCAACATCCCGATGAATAACTTTCTGTCCTCTGAAGCGATGTAGATGTCCTTATGTAGCTTTTAAACGTTGTTTAATATGATTAATATGTGTAGCTTTGTATGTTGTATGATGGTGTTGTTGTTGTTGTCCTGGCTGTTGTGTTGCTGTTGTTACTTTTGTTGGTTGGGTTTGGGATAGGGTTAGCTGTTGAAGTGTTAACTTTATTTGTTTTGTAGTTGTTGCTGTAGATGTTGTTGTTACTATTGCTGTGGGTCAGTTCAAGGTCGGGGTTAGTTGTTGAAGTATTAACTTCATTTGTCTGCTTCTTTACCAATCAGACTTTGTTGTTGCTATCAGGTATGAGCTACATTTAAATGTTAAATTGGCAACCGATGTAGGGGATGAACATCATCATCATCATAGTAGAAGATCAAGTTAGCTGGTTATTTTAATATTTATTCATTAATATTAAGTTAATCATTTAATTAATATTTTTTAACGTTGCAAAGGTTTTTGTATTTTCGTTGGAAGGGAACTTCCGACAGTAAAAGAACTTCTCTTTCTTTCTTCGTCTTTTTCAGTCCATCCGAGAATTCAAAGCCTCCTTTAATGAACCTCGCATTTCCCTCGCGTTATGGAAATATTTGATAGAATTACTTTTCCTTAAAATCTTCTTTTATTATTTATAATGTTTTATTATTTATAAATTTTATTATTTATAATGTTTTATTATTTATAAATTTTATTATTTATAATGTTTTATTATTTATAAATTTTATTATTTATAATGTTTTATTATTTATAAATTTTTCTTAATGGATGAGCGGCAGATACAACCATAAATCATTTAAGCCTCAAAATGAATCAAAAACAGCCACAAACAGAGAGGCGATGTTTGCTTCCGCGTTTGAACTTTAACCCCAACTGGCCTCGTAATGGTGACCCGGCCGTGTTGAATTTAAAAACACCTCCTCCTCCTATTCAATATTCAGGGCGCTTTGTTGGTGAGTTGCATTTTAAGTGGTACGTTTTGTAAAAGGGGTGGAGTTATTCATAATATGTATGCATAATTTATTCACAATTGATAATAATTAATTCCTAGTTTACAATTATAATATTTATCTTTGTGAGCCATTCTTTGACAGAAATCGCTGTGGTATTGGGTTGAATGAGACCATGCAGTTCGTCATCTTATTATTTGGGAGATTCATTCATGGATTTTTTTTTAAGCATTAACAATATGTTAGTTAATTAATATAATATTTATTAACTGATAATTACTTGAATATTATTAATTATTATAAATAGTTCATTCGGACCAATAGGGTACCAGGTTAGGTTATGTTATTCCTTAATCTGTAAATACTTGAGATGCCTTGAAATGGGTTGAAAATGGTTAAGTGATAAAGGATTATTTATGGTTAGCATCTTAAAATATGATTTTGTTGAAGATAAATCTGTTTACAAAACAGTTGTCAGTCTTGGGGTAATATACCGTCAATAATTATAATTATTATTGCTAAAATAATTATTTAATCTTAATTTAAATTTTAAATTACTGCATAATAATAATAATCATCATCATCGTCGTCATCAGCATTATAATAAATATAGAATGAATATATAATTGAATTATATGAATAATAAATATATAATTGAATGTTATTATTATATTACCATATTAACACGTAATAAAATAAAAATATCATAATAAAAATAAATACATCATAATAAAACTAATTATTCCATAATAAAATAAATTCCAAACGCATAAAAGAACGCACTGGTTCTGCTTTCGCTGTCAGCAGGCTTGACTTGAATGGGTCTGTTCATCTGTAGGAAAAGAAATCGTCATCATCATCAGGAATGAGGATCGTCATCAGGATCGACGACATCGGGACTACTACTATTATCAGGACTGATCAGCACGCGGTTCGTTAATCGAGGCAAAATATTTGAAACGCTGTAATCCCATAAAAGAATCGCATGCAAATAATTGTGAAAATAAAAAGACGTTTAAAAGTGGAATTAATCGCCAACGTCAGGTCGACTTAAAATGGCAGAAACTGACCGAAACATTGAAACCACTGACTAATTGCTTGGAATGAACGGATTGATTGATTGATTTATTTATTTGGTTGAAACAAGAGGATGCTGTTTGAAGCAGTTTGTAAATTGATTGAAATGACAGGATAATTGGTTGAAATAATTGGCGAATCGATTGAAATGGTTGACTGATTGTCCGAGTCAATCGATTAATTGATTGAAACAGTAGACTAATTGATTGAAATAGTCGTCTAGTTGATTGAATCAATCGACTAATTGGCTCTCATTTGCGAAGGAAATTAGCAGAGCTCTTCGTGTGCAGTTCTAACGCATCTGATGTTTGCGTGCAACTTGGAAATGAACAGGTTCTCTCCGCGGCACTCTTCCATCGCACGTCGCCATCACACGCACACGAAAACAAGTGCACACACGCACGCACGCGAAATGTCCACCAGTTGACCAGACGTGCGTCAAATAAGACACGGTCCTCACCCGGAGATTCATGAGTGGAATTCAATGCTCCTCATCTCGTATCTTTCCAAATTCTCACCATTCTGGACCTTGCTGCTCCTCATTTGGTACACACAAGATTCTTCGTTTTATATCCTTGCGTGTTCCTCATTCTGTATCTTCCCTGTGCTCCCCTGTTTGTATCTTTCAAATGTTTCACATCCTGTATCCGTCCGATGTTGAAACACGTGCTTGTATTGTTTGCCGATGTTGGTTTTGTCGTTGTCCTGAGTCTTTTGTAATGAATGCGATGCCATCTCCTTGCTTCGCGGGGCCCTTATTAGCACGAGGTCACGTGATCCCAGCTGGAAATATTCCACTCTTTCTTCGTTTTCATTCCTTTCACTCGTTCCCTTCTTTTGAAAAACCGTTCGAGGTGTTGGAGTCAAGTCGTGAATGAACGGCATCAATCCATTCATCCGATTGAATTGATATCCTCCTTCAATCAACAACTCCACCGGTTGAACTGATTGACATCCATCTTCACCCCCA